>JANAVB010040417.1:3019522-3259557 GCA_029216955.1 Iris pallida
CGGTACAAAGTGGGTCCCACTTTTCGAGTCAACGGGTCACTTTGAGATCGGCTCATCGGAATCCAATTTTGGATATACCGTTGAGTTCGTATCATCATTCTGGACTCGTTGACATATAAATTGCTGAGTTTTGAAGACATTTGCTCCGGCACGCATTTCGGTGCAAATCGGATTCCAAGTGTCCGCGTCAACGTATCATTTTGTGATCGGCACATCGAAATCCTATTTCGGACATACCGTTGGGTTCGTATCATCATTCTAAATTCGTGGACATATAATTTGATAGGTTTTGTAGACTTCTATCCCGACACATTTTTCGGTGCAAAGTGTGTCCAACGGCGGACATTATTTTGATCCGAAATTACCGTTTTGTCCCTGTGTCTAAATTAGACTTATGGGTAGGCTATCCTAGCTAATTTGACCATTCTGGACACGTTGGAGATATTTATTTTATCATCCGACGACATCTGTAGATTTTGTTTATGTATTATCCTTAATTTATAATTAATTATTTTTCCAGAAATTGTTACTTTCTGTTTTTAGATTTTTATATATATTTTACTTGCTGTAAAAATCTGGAAAAAATTGTATTTAAATACTATGTTAATTTAGATAATTTATTATAATTTTTCCAGTATTTAATAAGTACTTTTGGTATTTTATAAAAATGGGAAAACAGAACTCATTTTCAGGATTCATGTGTTTGTTGATTTTTAATAAATATTTATGAAGGTTTATAAATTCCAGAAAAATTAGTATAAATTTCTATAATTAACAAGGATCATTTTGGTACTTTATTTTATATATAATTGAGCTTTTTGTCTATCTCAAAAATTATTGGAACTTAGTGTATAATTTGATTTATTTATTGAATAGTTACGACTTGCAAGTTTTGTGTTGTTTTGAGTTATAGACGTATTGGACCTCACCCCGCACTAGTGTAAAGACCCTAGAAAGTTAGTTTGTGTATAGTAGCACTCCACATTAGACTTTTATGCTAGGTCCCCCCTTAGCTAGTATCCAGTTAGGAGTCGTGTCACACCACTAGTGTATTATTGAACATAGCTTAGAACTGAGTTTGTATATCATTATTGACAGGATACCGGACATCTATATCTTCGTACTAGTATTCTTGCTTTGCTCGAGGCAATTACATCTACAAACAAATTTACTGTCTTTTAATGCTAGAACATGTATTAACCCTGTTAAAATACTGATCCTTGAGGTAGCAAGTTATATCTTCACATGTTGTATCACTTTCAGTACCGACCATGTTTAGTACAGTTATTATATCTTCACATGTTTCTTACTAGTTCTCGGTACATGTTTCACTATGCTTTATACTGCTCTGAGTATTCACATGTTTTATACTGCTCCCAGTACCTGTCATGCCTATACTGCTCCCAGTATCTCTCACATGTTCTATATCATTCTCGTATCTCTCACATATTATATATATGGGTTATGGAGAAACTGACAGTTGAGTACGTTATCATGCCCCCCCTCATAGTAGCGAGCGAGGTCGCATTTTATATGCATACCTTGCCGCAGGCCTTTATCTCAAAGCTGTATTTGTACGTATGTACATCTATCACCTTTACACTTGTACGGAAGTACATTTCATTATGTGCCCCCAGCACATTGTACATCTATTGACCGATCACGTACCTGCTACAGTTTTAAACATTACATATGCATCTGTCTCTATGACATATGTATCCTTGCCATGATAGATTATGAGATATACCATGATTCCAGATATGCCATGTTCCATATGTTACTATAATACTGTGATCCCAGTTGTACCATGAGGCCATGTTTCCAGTATTTCCTGTTTTATAGATTTATCACACCATGTTTCTTATTGTACATCTCTTTCATTATATGTTCAGTACTTTAGTTGTAGAGGTTGTACTTGCTCCCGTCCTGACAGGATAACGTTGTAGGTTCACTTTTTGTGAAGGAAATGCTATGTGTTACATATTATGGTACTGCATTGAGGACCTAGCCTTAGCTCCAGAAGAGACCCCAGCGGGGAACCTTGCTTAGTTATCTTTCATGTGTTTTGAGACTTAGATTTTTGGTCTGTACTTATATTTGGATACTGGACTTTGTCTCCAGTTAGATACTTATAAAGTGTATTATTAAGTCTGTGCTTATGTTACCTTCGCTTATAGATGCTGTGTTGTGATGAACTTTAAAATGTGATTTTAGAACTGTTAGTTGCTTAGATCCTTTATTGTTTATTCTAGAACAGCTTACTGCGCTTTAACCAAGCGTAGGCTGGACATGGCTCGGCCCGGCCCAATAATTTGGGTAACGGGTCGTGACATATTTTTTTGGCGGCCCATGCAGGTCCAGACTTAATTTGTTTGGTTACGTTATTGCACTACCAAAATACACTCAATTAGCGACGGATATTTAGCGACGGAAATTTTCCGTCGGTGTTAGCGACGGCTTCGTGGCCGCTCAGTGACTGAGTACCGACTACACACCTTTGCCATTTTTTATTTTAATTTTAGGGGGAGGAAAGGTCGCACGTCCGTCGCTAGACTGTCGGAACTATAGCGACGGATCCCCAGTCGTCGCTAAGTATTCGATTATTTGGCAAAAATTGTGTAGATAATTGGCGGGACATATCTTCGACTACGTAGCGACGGATATTCAGTCGGATAATCAATAATAGCGACTACTTGGTGACGCATTATGTGCAGTCGCTATGCCGTCGCTAAATTTACGTTCCAGACTTAAATGAAAAGGCGGGGGGAACTTTTAGCATTCCCCCCAAATTCAATCTCTCTCCTCTCTCTCTCTCTCTCTCTCTCTCTCGCACGGCTTCGATGAACGGCGTTGGCGTCCTCTCCTCTCTCTCCCTCCCGAAGGTAATCCCCTCTCTCTCTCTCTCTCTCTCTCTCTCTCTGTGTCGCGGTGTCGACGTAGGGGCAGCGGGGGCGGCGGGCTTGGGGACATTCGGGCTTGGGGCGGGGGCGTCGGAGGCTACGCGACGGGGGCGTCGGGGGCTGGGCAGCTGGCTTGGGACGGGGCATCGGGGGCTGGGCGGCTGGCTTGGGGCGGGGGCGTCGGGGGCTGGGCGGCGGGCTTAGGACGGGGGCGTCGGGGGCTGGGCGACGGGCTTGGGGCGGAGGCGTCGGGGGCTGGGCGGCGGGCTTGGGACGGGGGCGTCGGGGGCTGGGCGGCGGGCTTGGGGCGGGGGCGTCGGGGGCTGGGCGGCGGGCTTGGGGTGGGGACGTCGGGGGCTGGGCGGCGGGCTTTGGTCGGGGGCGGCGGGGGGCTTTGCTTATCAAATTTGTCTGAGTTTATATATTGGCTAAATAATGTGTTATCCATATTGGGTGTTATCCATTAGTTTGGTGGTGTTTGGATTAGTAAATGTGAATATGGAGTTTGGGTTCATGGTGTATATGTTTACTGTGTCAAGGACAGTGCGAGTTCTTCATCTGCATAAGTCAGTTGTGTGCTTCTATATAGATGTATATATCTATACATCTAACTGTGATATACATATATATGTGTATGTGTGCTTTAGAGAGTAAGGAATGAAAGGCAGGCCTACCATGCCTATTAGCATGCAGGACGGCTTGGGGTGTAATGTATGATTGTAGACATGGTAGGAATTATAGGTAATTAATGCTAGTGTGACTAGACTAAGGTAGTGCTTGCTAGATAATAAGGACACTTTAGTATCCTAACCAAGTTAATTTTAGACTAGATATTTAGGATATAGCTACCATATCCTAGAAGTGGACTCTTACAATTTAGAAATAGATAAATTGACTCAGTTTGGTATCGGTATCGCACTATCGGTATCGGTATCGGTATCGCACTATCGGTCAAGGTTCACAATATCGGTATCAGAATCGGTTTCGGACTATTCCTATGAGTATTGGTATCAGCGATATCGGTAGTATCGGCGGTATCGTATCGGAGTATCGGACTTTGGTATCGGAAGACAAATAATTATTAATAAATTATTTACATTTAAAAACATATATTTTATACATTTAGGCATAATTTTAAGTATTTCAGCGTTATATCTTAGTAGTTTTGAAATTATATGAAATAGTAGTCACCCTTACCGATTGGTTTTGCCGAATTGACCGGAACAAAGATCCCCAATGTCGGTATCGGTCAATATTTGGTATTGGTCGGTATCGGATCGAAACATGCCAAACCGTATCGGTATCGGCCGTATCGGATCGGTATCGGCCGATACTTTAAACCATGCTATCGGTATCGAACTATCGGTATCGGTATCGCACTATCGGTATCGGTATCGGTATCGTACTATCGGTATCGAACTATCGGTATCGAACTATCGGTATCGATATCGGTATCGGTATCGCACTATCGGTATCGGTATCGGTATCGCACTATCGGTATCGAACTATTAGTAACAACTGTATTTAGATTTTTCTCTTCTCGAGCTAGAATACTAGCGGATCCACCAGTTACATGATTATATACTAATTCTGTTTAGTTTGTCTTACTATACAGATTTTTACATCTAATCTGTGATAGATCGTTATTTCGTTGATCGTACATGGATGTACAAACGACAATACGAGAGCAGAATAGGTGTGAGTGACGATTTTCAGGCAGGTGTGGAAGTGTTTCTTAAGTATGCCATGAGCAAAGCTCAGTTTATGGACAGTAACAAAATCAAGTGTCCATGTCGTAATTGTCGTAATAGACGTTACGAAGAAGTGGTGAGCGTAAGAGATCATTTGACCCGTAAGGATTTCGTACGTAATTACGGCCTGTGGTCATCACAAGGTGAACTATATGCCGAAAGACAGGTTGCGAATGCTGCTACTTATGCTTTTGATGATAATGCTGCAGCAGATTTTGTCGTCGATGACGACGAATGCTCCGTTGATTATGGAGACATGCAGAACCTTGCATGAGATATGGTATACGACGCGGCAGGGCCTAATTTTGATCCGGAGGATCCTAATCCCGAGGCGAAGGAGTTCTATGATATGTTTCAGGATGCTGAAACTTCTTTATATCCTGGTTGTGATCCACATTCTGTACTGTCAGTGACGATGCGGTTGTTGAACATAAAGTGCGATTTTAACTTGCCACAAACTTGCTATGATCGGATTACACAACTAATGAAGGAGGTGTTACCGAAGGAATCAAAAGAGCTTCCAAAAAACTTCTACAAGTCGAAGATGATGGTCCGACAACTGGGACTGGGGTACGACAAGATAGATTGTTGTCGCAACGGATGCATGTTGTACTACAAGGAGAACGAGAATGTAGAAAGTTGTCGCTTCTGTAATGCGGATCATTACAAGGAAGTCAGGGGAAAAGGAAAGTCAACTAGAAAACGACGTCCTTACAAGTATAAGCATTACTTGTCGATCACGAAGCGCTTGCAGAGGATGTATATGTCTCAGAATACAGCAGAACACATGACGTGGCACAACGAAGAACGCACAAAAGACGATGGAGAATTATCACATCCTTCGGATGGAGAGGCGTGGAAATATTTTAATTTTTGCCATCCAGATTTTGCTGCAGAGCCCAGAAATGTACGCATGGGGCTATGTTCTGATGGATTCGCCCCTTTCGGGCAGTCGGGATCTCAATACTCCTGCTGGCCGGTCATTCTGACCCCTTACAATCTACCACCATGGATGTGTATGAAGTCTCCTTATATGTTCTTGACAGCTATCATACCGGGTCCCAAAAATCCGACGAAGAATATCGATATATATTTACAGCCGTTGGTGGATGAGCTAAAACAGCTGGGGGAGATCGGCGTCACGACGTATAATATTTCCAGAAAACAGAACTTTCAGATGAGAGCTTCACTGATGTGGACAATCAATGATTTTTCCGCATACGATATGCTGTCGGGATGGAGTACTCACGGCACCTGTCTTGTCCGATATGCATGCAAAATAGTAAGGCGTTCCGCCTTAAGCATGGAGGAAAAACTTCTTTTTTTGATTGTCATCGTCAATTTCTGCCCGCGAGTCATCCTTGGAGAAAGAACAAGGACGCATTCAGAGCTGGAAAACAAGAATTTTCTCATCCGCCTGCCAGATTGTCGGGATACGATATTTGGGAAGATGTAAAGGATTTGCCCACTGTAATGGAAGATCCATCGAACAATCGTGTCGATGGGTTCGGACAAACCCATAACTGGACCAAACGGAGTATCTTCTGGGACTTGCCTTATTGGAAAGATAATCTTATAAGGCATAATCTTGATGTTATGCATATCGAAAAGAATGTGTTCGATAATGTCTTCAATACCGTCATGGACATTAAAGGAAAGACGAAGGACAATCCAAAAGTAAGACAAGACATTGCCGAGATATGTAAGCGTCCTTTTCTGAACTTGATACAAAGGAGAGCTGCTGGACAATTAAGTAAGCCGATAGCACAATACACATTGAGCAAGGAAGATAGATTAATAATCTGCAAGTGGGTATCTACTTTAAGATTTTCCGACGGGTATGTGTCGAATTTGTCTAGATGCGTTGACCTCAATGAACGCAAGCTAACGGAAATGAAGAGTCATAACTGCCACGTGTTTATGGAAAGATTACTGCCCATTGCTTTGAAAGAGTTGTTGCCTTCTGCTGTATGGGTTCCGTTGGCCGAACTATCAATATTTTTTAGGGATATTTGTTCAACTAAGTTGACTGTGCTAAACATTGTTGAACTTGAGGAGAAGATTATCTTAACAATTTGCAAGTTGGAGAAAATATTTCTTCCTGGCTTCTTCGACAGCATGGAGCATCTACCGATTCATCTAGCATACGAAGTCCGTGTCGGTGCATCTGTTCATTATCGATGGATGTACCCATTTGAAAGGTACATAAATATCGATATAATTTAAGCTGAATTTCAGTGGGTTTTAAAATTCTTTCTTAATTCTCAAGATAATTTGTCTCTCTAGATACCTACACCATCTAAAGAAGAAAGTTGGCAACAAAGCTCATATAGAGGCTTCGATATGCGAAGCATATCTTATCGAAGAGGTGTCAAACTTCTGCTCCATTTATTTCGATATTCATGTTAAAACAAATCGAAATAGACCTCAAAGGAATGACGAGGACGTTGAGGATGGAGGAAGATTCAATGTAAGGGGCAAGCCTGTTGGGGCTAGTAAAAGACGGTGGTTGACAGACGACGAGTATGATGCCGCTCACCGATATGTCTTGTTAAACTGTGACATACAAGAAGGGAGAGATTTGGATAAGTAAGTCAGTATACTTGCACTCGTTATAATCTCGAATTTGATGAAGTAAGTGACTACACTTATATATTCTTATTTTCTCTAATAGTGTATTTAGAGATGAAGTCAAAATGAGGAGACCCGATATTACCGATGAGGGACTTCAAAGAGAGGTTGATTGTACATTTCCGTCATGGTTTCGCAAATACGTAAGTAACTGTGATTATAATTGAGATTATTAATATATAATCTGAAACATTTAAATTATAAATATTTGTTTACAGATTTTATTGCCTGAAACAACACTCACTCATGAGAGTGTTCGTTATCTGGCACTGGGACCGAAGAAGCAAATAAAGACTTGGCCAGGCTATGTCGTTAATGGATTCAGGTTTAAGTCAACTCAGAATGCTATAAATGTCAAATTTATCAATGACGGCATCAATACCAAGGATTTCGGTGTTTGCATAAGAGGCACCGTCTATGACGACGAGCCGGACTTTGACTATTATGGAGTGCTTCGGGATATTGTAGATTTATAATATACTGGCCCATATGATATGCATATTGTGATGTTCAAATGTGAGTGGGATACGACACCAAATATCGGTTGGAGAATCGATAAACAATTTAGATTCGTCGATATAAATTATCGCAGGAGGTATAGAGGGTCCGATACATTTGCGATAGCAAATCAGGCTGTTCAAGTCTATTATACAAGCTACCCAAGGCGTCGTAGAGATCGATTTGACTGGTGGGCAGTATGCAAGATTAAATCTAGAAATACATTCAACGTTGGAGATCCAGCATACCAAGAGGACCAGATC
The DNA here is from genome assembly GCA_029216955.1 of Iris pallida. Lineage (NCBI taxonomy): Eukaryota > Viridiplantae > Streptophyta > Magnoliopsida > Asparagales > Iridaceae > Iris > Iris pallida. The sequence continues at coordinate 3,027,566 of JANAVB010040417.1, forward strand.
GAAAAGTCCCAATACTTGGGACAACACTCAGATACAATGGATGTTGAAGATATTGTTGAGAAAAATAGAGGGGAGGAAGAGGTTGATACACAAGACTTAGCTGTCAACCAGGGAAGAAAGAGACGTCTTGTCCCAAATTTTGAGGCAGAAGAAGAAGAAGAAAAAGAAGACGAAGAAGAAGAAGAAGAAGAAGAAGAATTTGATGGGGATGAGGATACAGATAAAATCGACGATGAAGATAAGGATGAGGATGAGGATGAGGAGGATGATGATGAAGACGAGGCCGAGGATGAGAACGAAGACGATGATTAGGTTAAATATTGTTTTATATTAAAAACACTTTCAATTACGTGAATTAAGTTTGACCTCATAAAAGCAATTACGTGAATTCATGTTTTTTTATTCGATTATTTACTTATTGCAGATGGCACTCCTAGTCTTTTTCGTCGCGGCGGCACTCGTCTCCCTACTGGTGGTATGTATATTTTAGTTTAGTTTTTTATATCCATTTACACTTTTATATTATTAATTATGTTTATGTGTTCTATTTACAGGTCATGATGGCTGGCCGTGGTCGTGGTGCTGGTCGTGGTGGTGGTGGTGGTGGTGCGGGTCGTGGTCGTGGTCGTACTGGTGCTGGTGGTCGTGGTCACATTCAAAGTTCCTGAGATGTGACCCCATCGAGCGAGCCGACCCGGAGAGTACCCCGGGCACAGACGCATCCTGCCCTCGATCGACCACTTCATCGAGGCATGAGTCCGGATCTGCTAGCGGATCCGTTCCGCTATCGGAACCACCAGCAGCGGATCCACCAGGGGATGCCCCAGTTACTGCACAGTGGGCCCCGGAGTACCCCCATACTCGGTTCTATCCGGTTACTGGGGAGTACATACGCGGACCCGCGGATCCTCCGACGGCACCAGAGAGGCCGAGAGGCGAGTTCCGACGAGAGCTATGGCCCGCGGAGACCTCGTAAGTAAATTTAAGTTAATTTATTAAATTTCTTTCATTTATTCAAGTTAATAATCCAGTCGTTTCATCTTTGTAGATGTTTTCCGTTTAATGTTGGCAGGGCCCTTGGAGAAATTATCAGGGCTAACTTCCACGGTCCCTACCTCAACTTTTCGTCGGTGCCCCCAAACGTGCAGTACGTCTGGCTCGACGAGTTGAGGGTATATATCTATATCTTTTGGTTAAGTCTATGTGATTCTTTAATCAACCATTTTTTAAATTACATGATAATTGATTTTCTGTGTTAGACAACGTACTGGTGGCCCCTCCATCGCGAGGAGGGGATCCGCAGGACCTACAGAAGCGCTTGCTCGAAGAAGATACGGGATATGATTCATGACCTAAAAATGGGGCATACGAGGCCGATTTGGATCCGGCAGGAGTATTATGAGGACCTCTTAGGCATGATGGATACCCCTGCGTACAAGGAGAAATCGGAGAAGGCGAAGGTGAACCGATCTGCCGCGGGCCTTCATACGGGGGGATCAAGGTCCCACGCAGCGACACTTGCAGATCTGGTGAGCAACCGTAAATTTATTTCACTATCGAATTAGGTATTATTAATTAAAGGAGTTAATTAGTTTCTACGGAAATTTCGTATGTAGGCCCAACGGGCGGTGAAGGAGGGAAGGGCGCCAGAATCGGTCACCATGCACGACGTGTTCCAGCATACGCACAAAAGACGGAAGGACGGGAGCTTCGTCGACGAGAGGGCCAAGGAGACTGATGTAAGTACTTATGTTTATGAGATTAACGTTAGAATTAAAAGTATTCGGACTATAACTTAGGTAAACTTAGGATTCATACTTAACTTAGTAAAACATAGGATTTAGATTACAACTTAGGTAAATCTTATAATATAAACACATTCATTTGATAGGCTGCGTATCGTGAGGCCCTTAGTCGGGCTCAGTTAACCGACACCGAGGATGTCGGTGAAACGACGCCCTTCCGGACGCCCTCTTCTTTGGCCGCTCGGAACGACTTGTTCGTAGATACCATCGGCGGCTTTAAGAAAGGGTTCCTGTACGGAGTCGGCTCCCTAGGGCCATTGCATATGGCGACGGAGAGATTTCCACCGACACCGTCTCCTTCCGTGGTCCGGGCAGACGATGATGTTAGGTCGCAGCTTACGCAGCTGCACGAGGCGGTGTCGTCCTTGTGGGAGCAATTTGCTACGTACTTTCCGCCTGCGTCTGCTGCTGCCGGTCTGTCTGCTGCTGCTGGTACGTCTGCTGATGGTGCTCGTCCGTCTTCTACTGGTCCGTCGACTGCAGGTGTCGGTCTGTCTTCCGTGGGCCATCTTTCTTTTAACCCTGATGCCCCTGTGGTACCGCCTACGACTGTGACGTCACTCCTGGATCTCATGTCCGCAGAGCAGCTACGCCGACTTTCGAGTAGTGTCTATGACGGCTTGCCTGCGTACCTTGTGGAGGAGTATATTCGTCGGTCGCATATGGGATTACCACCACCGGACAATCGACCTCCTCCTTCTTAAAATGTTGTATTAAGAAAATTTGGATTATTTGTGAGAGCTTTGGATTAATTGTGCTATAATCGGCTTATAGCACCGGATATTATGTTACTCTTTAGGATAATTGATATTTATTTTCTATTAATTTGGTTTGGTCTGTGATTCTTGGATAATTGGTGTGCATTAAATTCGTATGTGCATATTTGGTCTATATGATTCTTGGATAATTGGTGTGCATTATATATTGGGTCTGTGTGATTGTTGGATAATTGGTGTGCATTATATATTGGTTTGGTTTATGCATATATTTGTGAACAGGGAAAGTGCTACAATTTTTTTTCCCAAAAAACTCAGTTAGCGACGGACTAGTGACCGTTTAGCGACGGATAATCCCAGTTGCCGACGGTTCATCGACGGATTGGCCGTCGCTATCTGGAGTTTTTAAAGTATTTCCAGGTAGCGACGGATGCTCGACGGATTATCCGTCGGCAAGGTTCTGGTGGTATAAACTTCGACGAAATAGCGACGGCCTGTCCGTCGCCAGGGCGACTGATAATCAGCCGCTAAGCAGTCGCTCTCTCTAGCGACTGCTTTGCGACGGACTATCCGTCGACATGGTTCTGGAAATGTCTGACATTTCCAGAACCATGGCGACGGATAATCAGTCAGTAATCCGTCGCTGTGGCGATATCGTAGCGACGGATTAGCGACTACTCTTCCGTCGCCATGGTGCTGGAAATGCCAAGCATTTCCAGAACCTGATCGACGGATAGTCCGTCAGCACACCGTCGCTAATCCGTCGTTCGTTACCGACGAATACTGACGGATGAGCGACAGAACGATACGCTCTGATACGCTGTTAGGACGGGTTACCGACGGAATTTTACGTCGCTATTGTCTGCACAGTTCAGTACTTAATAGTTGAAATGGACGACAGTCCGTCGGAAATACGTCGCTAATGCTTCGTATTGTGACGTCGACAATCCGTCGCTATTCCGTCGTTTGACGACAACTTAGCGACGGACCGTTATTAGCGACGAGCGATTGTCGACGGATATTTTTGGCCAAAATCTGTCGGTCATCGGTCGCTATTCGTAATTACCGTCGGTTTAGCGACGGATGGGGCCGTCGCTAAAACGATAAATTTTGGTAGTGTTGTACCAAGCATGCCTACAATTAGAATCTAGGACAACTTGATAACACTAGGATAAACATTTAGAACACCTAGAGGATTTCTAGGATTACAACATAGGAGAACTCATCACAGCATAGGACCTTTAACTGTATTTAGTATCTTGTTTGAAATTCAGTGGGTTACAATTTTGACCAAGATAGTACCCTTGGGATGACCCCTGAGGATCTCACTCTAATCTTACCTAGAAATCTGTTTTCACTTAATTCCATTTACTCTCCTCTAAATTCGTTGTTGAATTTAATTCCTGATTTTCGTTGTTGACTTTGATCTTGCATCATGATAAATTTTGTGGATTAAATTGTTATATATCCTGATAAGATCACTACAACAAATAGGGCCTACAATAGCAGTTTTTTTATAGCGTTCAAGTGTCCCCGCTATAGAATATTATCAACAATAGCGTTCCTTCTGCAGTGCTATAAAAATATATATCTATAGCATTTTCTGAATGCTGTAGAATCTACTACTATGTTTGAATGTCAAAGCCGATCTCATGTTCCAAAAAAAATTCCAGCGCCTGGACCCGCTCAATTTTTTGGGTTCCGCTCGATTTTTTTTAAATCCATTCACTAAAAAAGAGTAGACTTTTGGCTGTAGCTTCCCCCCCAAAGTGAAATAATTAGTGTTATGGGGGGAAAATATTTTATTCCCCCCAATTTTTTCCCATGAACCCATAAGAGTTCATTTTTTTCTCTTCGGCTGTAGCTTTTCCCCCAAAGTGAAGAGTTCTCTTCTCTTCTCTTTGGCTTGAGCAGGGGCGGATCCACACTTGTGTTGGGGTGGGCTCCAGCCCACCCCAAAAAAAAATTTACTCTTTTTTTTTCTTATATATTTTTTCTTTTTTTTTGTTTTATATAGGTTAGTCCACCTTCAGCCCACCCGAATCTGTTGTAGCCCATTCCAATTTCAGTTTCTGGATCCGCCCCTGGGCTTGAGCATCCCGTGTGCTTCTCTACTCTTCGGCTGGAGCTTCTCCTGTGTGCTTCTCTTCGGCTGATGCTTCTCTCGGCTGGAGCTTCTACCGTGTGCGCTGGAGCTTCTCTTGGTTGATGTTCCTCTCGTCTGGAGCACCTATCTCTCTCTCTTTCTTTCCGAAGGTGAACCTGCCCTCTTTGAAGTAAAATCCCTAACATTTTTTGATTCCCCCCATTTTTAGGGTAAATATAATTTTATGGCAAAATTGTCTAATTGTAGAAAAAGATTTTGAAGGTATGCCCTAACATAATTTGATATAAAGATATTTGATGGTGATTTATGTGAATATTTTCATAGTTTCTGATTTTGAAGGTACTCCCATAATCTAATTTATGTGCATAGTTTCTTTGATCTAAAACCTTTGAAATCTTTTCAAGTGTTTCATGTGCATGTTTAGTGTTAGAAGAATGGCTTATTGGAGGGATTGGAGCAACTGTATTCATCTATACTTTCTATGTGGTTTTACTTTTGTCTTCTTCAACAATCTTGCTTGCGGCAGTTGATTAGGTTTTGACGGAAGAAAAGAAAGGAAAGAAATTTGTAGAGATTCTCATGTCTGCCACTAAATGGATATGTAACATATTTTATTCATACACACAAACATTTTCCCATTTGGGAGGCAATAAGGAGGCCACCCGTTTCAACCATACCACTACTCTAGCCTCATTCTTCTGCTCTATTTGATTTAACAAGAAGGTATGATGGTCACCGCCACCACTTCCGACGCAGGGGAGTACCTGCTTGTGAGTGGTATGAAGGAAGACATGATGGTCGAAGCCTCATTCTTCTACTCCATTTGATTTAGTATGAAGTAAATTTGATTTGAAGAAGTCTGTGGTGCACAGACGCGGCTGCGCTTGGGGACGTAAGCATGAGCGAGTAGCACGGTATGTGTTTGTGGTAATTTCTTACCTAACCCTTAATTCAAAAAGATGAAGATAGCCTATATATTCATATTTTTAAGTGTATTGATTGTTAACCATTCATGGTTCTCTTCCTGTAGATGCTAAGCCATGTGATGCACAAGTGCAACCATGACAACAATACATGCTTGGTGTTTATCTGCTTTAATTTCTCCATAGAAGACATTGTGAATATATCATTGATAGATTTATATGGTTACGGTGATCAAAATGTTTTTTTCTTTTGATGTTTACAGGTTTGGAATCGATGGCTTCGAAGCAGATTTTGAAGGAACTGAATGATTTACAGAAGGATCCATATGTTTCTTGTAGCGCAGGTAGCGCATGTTTGAGACTCTGAATTAATTTAGGAATCTTTCATGACCGATGGCTTTAAGTGCTTTATATTATATACCGTCACATTTTATTTATTGTTTGTGAATTAGGAACACTTAAGTCCGTGACATAAAGTTGCCCTTCTCGAATGATTGGTAATATTTGTTTTACTCCAAAGGCTGACTAGAGATAGCTGAGCAATACTTAATAATCAATATCTTATATGCCATAAGTCATGTCGAATGCTTGATAATATAATTTTCATTTGACATCTAGATAATTATAGAGACATTTGAAAAGATTGAAATGATAAAGAGAGTACAATTTTTTGTTGAACACATGTCAATGCATTATGATAAAAAATGTGCAGGCTTATGCTCTCTCTTATGCTAACTGGATTATTTATGTTGGACTTGGATATTCAAGTGCATTGGTAGGCATGATTTCAACCCTTTGACATGGTACTGGAGAAGAAAGTTTGATACAATCTGGCTCATTATTATGTAGGAACCCCATTCTGCACTCGTGCCTCCATGAATGACATACGTAGCCTTGCAATGCACGATGCCGTCTAGTTCTAGAATTAACCTATGAATGTTTGGAATGATAAGACTTGAACTTTGACGTGAACTAGGTTTGTTCTTTCTTTCATGATGTCATTTCTCTAAGACATCCCCCTGAAACAGCTTAGTCATCTCTTCCTTTCATTTATATTCTTATATGAATTTGGAGAATGTGGTTTGAAGATGTTAATTATCTTAGCACTAGTTTATTTAAGTTCAGAAGGACACAATTTATTTATTCATGAAGAGAATGTTGTAACTGTAACCATCAGAGTTCTATATATATTTATATATATATAGTCTTAGATGTTAACTTCCTCTTTGAGTTTTAGTTTTAACCATAAGTCTATGATGCAAAGAGAGTATGTAGAGTTTAAGTTCATATTAATGACTGAATTGCAAAGGCATAGAAAGTTCCTAATAAGGGTTGGATCGATCATACAAGACAGAACACCTTGGCCTAGAAATATCACCACAAATCATCCTGGCATGATTCAGGTTGGTAAGCTTTATTTCAGTGGGTAGTGTTGGTGAACTCAAAGTTGGTGAACATTTCTTATATTCATCTTATTGTTGGCACAGTTTTCTTTTCCTTTCTACAATTATCTTATTTCCAGAGTTGGCCATTTTTGTATTATTTCCAGGATTTAGGGTACACTATTGGTTATTCATAAATATCATGGTATGCAAAATGCATCATAAGAGGATTTTCACTTATAACTCAATTTTCTAGCACTTGCTATGTCTTTGTACGGCTCTATTGAACTATAGCAGGTCTTTCTGAGATACCTTTTTGTGTGTCGTGTGCATCAAGTATGCCATTGAAAAAACAATATTTTTTATTGTACTCTTTTTCTGTTGTTATGTTCCTCATTTTAAAATGGTATAAGATTATTTCTGCAAATATCAGTTAGCTTTTTAAGTTTCACTTTATGAGCTTTCTATATGATTAATCTCTCTCTTCTCGACATGCTCATGCTCAATTTGCTATTTGACCTTGCATTTATATCCTTAGGACCTTGCATTTATATCCTTAGCACCAGATATTAGTTCCATTACATATGTAGAGTACTTAAGATGCAATCTTACAATATCAATAGGGAAGGATGATTCTGGCTCACCTATGTGATGAATTTAAAGGATTGAAATCTGGAATGTGCTTGGTATCATTCTTCCTCTAAATCTGTGATTTAAGTCGTATTCAAGTATATCATGAATTTTGTAATTGTATGTGATTTAAGACTGTGATGCTCCTTCCCTTGTCATAGGCCTTATGCTTCCTTCCGCTGGCTATTGCAAATGCACTTAGTGGCAGACTCTCTGATGGGTAAGTCTTCTATATATCAAGATAGACATGTCTCATTTCTCTGAGGTTATTCTTATTCCTGAACCTATTTTCGCGTGGAAGCTAACAATTTGCACTTTTGGTTGCAGAATTCCGATGTTCGATGAGCATCGGTTCTACTCCGCTTCTGTCTATCATTAGGTAAAAGAAACTATGGTACATGGAGGCACTAGTTTTTTTACTATGTTTCTTTTATTAAATTATCATATATGTTAATTAAATTCTTTTTGTTCTTTGTCTTTGGACTTAAGTTCATGAAGCTGCAGTCTAGGCTTATTTCAGTTTAGCTACCTGCAGTAGTTTTTGCTTCAAACTTTCTTTAAACTGACTTGTGCTAGAGTTGAAGGAAATGTTTACATATGTTCCAGTATTAATACTCGTATGGCTATCAGCTTTACATTAACTATTATAAGAATGCTAATGTATTTTCTTCTCAATTTTGTGTAGGTTGGTTGTGGATATAAGCTAGAAGGAAAGAGTCGATCGAGCTGCATTTGGCCTACATACATTTTGTATGGAAATGGAATGGTTTAGTTGAATTTTGGACTAGCGTTAGTTTACGAACATTTTGTACATCTTGGATTCTCTTTACATGAAAAATTTATTTTGGACTACTATTTCGATCGCTTTAGGCGTACAATAACATTTTGTACATCTTGAATGTTTTAATAAAAATGTATGAATTTATTTTTTTGGCAAACCTTTTCTATATCTTGATTGATCGAAATGGAAGTTGCGATTGAAATTGTTGAAATCAAAATTGCAGTTCAGCATGAATTTTTATGATGCACAGGTTAATTGTATGTGATGCAGAATATGTTATTCAAATATGAAATTGTGTAGCTGTAGTGCCCCGTCCCTACATCGTGCCCCGTACTCTGTCCACGGGGTGCGCGAGAAAGGAACACTGTCGCTATCGATTCGGCCGGGACCGATAGGTCGGGATCGACCGAGTCGATCGAACGGGAACGGTTGAATTAAGATCCATTCCTCGTTATGGAATGTCTTCTTCGGAACCAAGTCCCATATTCAGCGGGTTGCGCCTCGAGGATTGACTCTGCGGCTGAGTCGGGAGAGACCTCCCGTTGCTCTGCTTTTCACGCCGCTTGCGTTGGTTTTGGCTTTGTTTTCTGAATGCGTTTCGTAGATGTTTTCGATGGTTTTCATGGCTTGCATTTCGAACTCGCATTTCCTATCGAACTCTTTGAATAATGCAGTGTTCTAATCGGTTGCTTGTGCGATTTCAGGTAATCGCGTAGGCGACGTCTAGCGCGACCAACAAGTTCGCTCGCCAAGGTAAACTCAAGGTGAGTGGCTGACCCTTCTCTTCTCGACCCCCTTCTTAGGCAAAATCGATAGTGTTGTTGCGAGAGAAAAGATAAATGCAAGGGCACGGACACGAATGAATGAACAAGTTTCAAAGAAAATGTAGGCTATGTCTTAATAACAAAAATCATGTCTTTGCACGGTCATGGACAACTTGTCGACAAGATGAACGTTTCCCTGCACGGCAAGCCCGAGGCCACGGGACCGTTGCGGGCATTGGGAAACAAAAAAATTAGGCGAGGACTTGCAGCGGGGCTAGCTACCCACGCTGAAAGGACCCCGTCTAACAAAAGTAAAGAGGAGTCCACAATGGCTCTGGGAGTCAGTGACCAACACACGAAATAATGCACTTGGTATGAAAAATGATAACAATTGAAAGGGAAGAACATGGTAAGTTTCATAAGGCGCGACGCGGTCCGCCGGGGTAAGTTTCAACGTTAAGTTCACTATGCTTGTCATTACTTGTTTGGAAATGCATTAGGATGGCTAGAAACATTCATACTCTAATGTCATGTAAACTCTTCAACCAAATGAGAGCTTGGAATTTAAATAGCCACGCACCAGTACAAAGTGTAATGTACTGATCCTCGCTCTCCACGCAGGTACCCCGAACCACGAAGGGCGTGCCAACTAGAGCTCAAGGCGGCGTGAACTCTTTTGAAGCCTCGTCCGTGTGAAGGCTTGTTTTCTGGATTCCCTTTTGAAGAAGACCCGCACATCAGTCCAAAGAAAAATGACGACTCGACTTCCCGCCATAGCAGGTGGAAATATGTATTGGTTTTTACTTGTATAAAAGGGTGTAATGTATGGAACGACTATCTCATCGGCGTTCATTTTTGTAAGTCGAAGTCATGTTGTAGCCCGCGCGGCAATGATTGTAAAAAGAAGTCTATGTAAAGTTCATATTATCAATGAAAAGTCTATTTCCATTTCAAATGTGTTAGTCAATTTCTCTGCGTACTCTAATTTGATGTTGTGTTTCGGATAACTTTATGACTATGCCTTGTGCGAACGCAACTTAGGTTCGCACGGCATCACGCCCGGGGGACGACTATCGATTCGACGGAATCGGGGCGTGACATAATGGTATCAGAGCACGGCTTTACATCCTTTGGCCTCGCGTCTAGAGTTTAAAACCATTGACCACGCAACGATGAGATAAGTTGTTCCATACAATGAGTCCGTAATAATTTGAGACTGATGCGTTGCCTTCGTATCGCAGAAGTGGCGGAACCCACGGCCGAGCAAGAACAGAGCGCTTCCAGTGGCTCTAGTAGCTCGCATCGTCGGCAGGCCGGACCTTCTAACGATACAATCGAAAGGATGCTGCGCATGATGGAGGCGCAGCGGAACCAGTCCGAGAGCCGACATCAACGAGTAGAGGAACGACAGGCCCAGTTCGAAGCTCGCTTCGATGCGCACATCAAACTTCAACAAAAGCAGATGGATACACTGCAGCAGATCGTTCAGACGTTTGCGGCCAACGGAAATTCTGCGACGGCACCTACCGTCACCGTACCTACTACCACCGTGCCGACGATTCCACCCATTGAAGTCGACACGGCGGAGCCCGAGCTTCAACCAGCGGCACCAAAGAAGTACAACTTCGAAGTGTCAGAATTCAAGAAGGCGTGTCGCACCTCTTTCAGCGGCACCGAGGGTCCTTCCATTGCGATCGACTGGCTGGAAGAACTAGAAGACCACTTCGAGCTCCTCGGCATCGAAGAATCAAAGCAAGTTGCCTGCGCACAACTTCAACTACGGTTGAACGCGCACGACTGGTGGGCCGTGCGCAAGCGAGCGATTCGACCGGACAACACTACCGCGCCGATCTCTTGGGCCACGTTCCGCAAGGCTTTCGAACTCGAGTACCTTCCGTCCGCCGTTCGCCAAGCAAAAGAAAATGAATTCATGTCATTGAAGCAGGGGAACAGGACGGTACAACAGTACGCCGCAGAGTTCAACAAATTGTCCAAGTTCGCTGGTGCGTTTTTGTCTACTGAAGAGTGCCGCGTGCGACGGTTCGAAGTGGGACTGCGACAATCTATTGGTGCGCATGTCGGCGTCCCGGAGTACAAGACCACGGGCGAGGCTCTGAATCACGCTCTCCGTCTTGAGAGCCTGCATCCTTCCAGTGCTGACGACGTTGTGCGCCACTCCAATCACAAACGTCCTAGCCATACGGGAGGCAACAACGACGCGTCAAAGCGTCCAAACAACGGCGGCTACCAGGGTCAGAAAACGATGCCTCGATGCACCAGATGTGGGCGAGTGGGACACCGTGAGGACCATTGTTTCTTCCGCAATCTTGAATGTTACACTTGCGGACAGATTGGTCACCGGGCTCAAAATTGTCCAAGCCTTCGTCAGACTCGCAACGCCCCTCCCCAACAGAACCGACAGGAGAATCGAGTGCAGGCGCCTCGACCAGCTCTGCCTGCCCCACCAAACCATCAAGACAGGCGTCCGAATGCACAAGGACGCGTCTACGCCTTGACTCGAGATGAAGCGCTTGCCTCAGACACGGTCGTGACAGGTATACTTAGTTTTAATAATGTGCCTGCTCGCGTACTATTTGATTCAGGTGCTTCGCATAGTTTTATAGCGGCGGACTTTGTCGCCGAGCACAAATTTCTGTTAGTATTATTAGACCTCGACCTTAGCGTGAGCACACCTTCGGGCACACCAATACTCACTAATTCAGCCTGCATCGACGGGATTATCTGTATCGGCGGTCAAAAGATCGGTCTGGACGTGATGGTCCTAGACATGAATGACTTCGATATCATCCTGGGGATGGATTGGCTCGGGCCGTGCAACGCAACCATCGACTGTGCCATGAAGACGGTCACTTTCCGCATACCAGGAGTGCCTGAATTCTGCTTTTCGTGTGGTAAGGCGTCGTCGACCTGCATGTTGATCTCGGCAATCTCTGCTCGGAGGATGCTGCATTCTGGGTGCGAAGGCTACTTGGCGTCCGTCCGAGACATGCGACAGGAGGGTGCAAACGTAGGTCAGACCGACGTTGTGGCAGAATTCCCCGATGTGTTCCCGGACGAGCTATCCGGCATGCCTCCCGACCGAGAGATCGAGTTCAGCATCGATACATTCCCCGATACTCGACCGATTTCAAAGGCCCCGTACAGAATGGCCCCCGCCGAGCTGAAGGAGCTCAAGACCCAGTTACAAAAATTACTCGACAGGGGATTTATTCGGCCCAGTGTTTCACCGTGGGGAGCGCCCGTGTTGTTCGTGAAGAAAAAGGATGGGTCCATGCGTCTGTGCGTCGATTACCGAGAGCTGAACAAGGCCACCATCCGGAACAAGTATCCTTTGCCCCGCATAGACGACTTATTCGATCAACTGCAAGGCGCCTCGGTATTTTCGAAGATTGATCTCCGCTCGGGCTATCATCAACTCAAGATCAAGTCGGACGACGTGCAAAAGTCAGCCTTTCGCACTCGGTACGGCCACTACGAGTTCCTGGTGATGCCATTCGGCCTGACGAACGCCCTGCCGCCTTCATGGACCTAATGAATCGGGTATTTCGACCCTTCCTTGATAAATTTGTGGTAGTCTTTATTGACGACATTCTCGTCTACTCGAAAGACAGGGCGCAGCATGCAGAACATCTGCGGACCGTGCTCCAGACACTTCGAGAGAACCAGCTATTTGCGAAGCGAAGTAAGTGTGAATTTTGGCTCAGCAGCGTATCCTTTCTTGGTCACATCATTTCGTCCGAAGGCATTGCAGTCGACCCGAAGAAAGTGGAAGCCGTTGCTGATTGGAAGAGGCCTGCGTCTGCTAGCGAGATTAGAAGCTTTCTTGGTTTGGCGGGATACTATCGACGCTTCGTGAAAGACTTCGCGAAGATTGCATCGCCACTGACTCGCCTCACTCAAAAGGGAGTCGCGTATGAGTGGTCGGATGACTGTGAAGCTTCATTCCAGGAGCTAAAACAGCAGCTGATTTCGGCACCCATACTCGCACTTCCGGATGGGCCAGAGGGTTTCCAGATATTCAGCGATGCTTCAGGCCAGGGCTTGGGATGTGTGCTCATGCAGCGGAACAAGGTGATATCATTCGCCTCCAGACAGTTGAAGCCGCACGAGAAGAACTATCCTACGCACGACTTGGAGTTAGCGGCGATTGTGTTCGCGTTGAAATTGTGGCGTCACTATCTATATGGCGTGGCGTGCACGATCTATACCGACCACAAGAGCCTCAAGTATCTCTTCACCCAGAAGGAACTGAACTTACGACAGCGGTGCTGGCTCGAACTAATCAAGGACTATGACTTGACGATCGACTACACTCCGGGTAAGGGAAATGTGGTGGCGGACGCTCTGAGTCGGAAATACCTTGCCTCGCTATCCATCGACCGCAGACTACTACAAGATCTCGAAGAAATGGGCATCGATCTCCGGGTTCGATTCAGAGATATACGGTTGGCGCAGCTGCAGTTAGAGCCGAGTTTGCTGGAAAAGATCATGGCCGCTCAGAAGGATGATCCGTACCTGAAGAAAATGCGCGAGCAAATTTCAACAGGTAGTGTGACCGACTTTGCGGAAGACAAGACCGGCGCGCTGCGATTGAATGGCCGACTATGTGTTCCGGATGATTCTGAACTACGAAAGGAGATTATGTCGGAGGCGCATCACGCGAAATATACCTTGCATCCAGGCAGTACCAAGATGTACAAGGACCTCCGCACGACTTTCTGGTGGCACGGGATGAAGAGAGATGTGGCGCTCTTCGTGTCACAATGCGTGGCCTGTCAGCAGGTGAAAGCTGAGCATCAGCGACCGGGCGGGGAGATGCAGAACCTTGCCATTCCAGAGTGGAAATGGGATCATGTCACGATGGACTTTATTGTTGGCCTGCCAAAGACACCACGGGGGAGCGACGCCATCTGGGTCATCGTCGATCGATTAACCAAGTCGGCGCACTTCATTGCCATTAAAGTTACTTGGAGCGTTGATCGGCTGGCGCAGATTTATCTTGACGAGATCGTACGGCTGCACGGAGTTCCAGTATCCATCGTCTCTGATCGGGATTCACGGTTCATGTCGCGATTCTGGAGTAGCCTTCAGTCGGCGCTGGGTACCAAGTTGCAGTTCAGTTCAGCTTACCATCCACAGACCGACGGCCAAACGGAGCGCGTTAATCAGATTCTCGAAGACATGCTACGGCTCTGCGCAATCGACTTCAAATCAAGCTGGGACGTCCACTTACCGTTGGCGGAATTTGCATATAACAATAGCTACCAGTCCAGCATCCAAATGGCGCCGTATGAAGCCTTGTACGGTCGGAAGTGCAGATCGCCCATTTGCTGGGATGAAGTCGGGGAACGGCAGATACTCGGCCCGGAGCTGGTTGAACAGACGGTGCAGAAGGTCAAGCTAATTCGGAAAAGACTAAAGATTGCACAGAGTCGGCAGAAGAGCTATGCCGACACCCATCGAAGACCGCTTGAGTTCTGTGTAGGCGATCACGTGTTCCTGAAGGTGTCACCCATGCGTGGAGTTACTCGGTTCGACGTGAAGGGGAAGCTGAGTCCGAGATTCGTTGGGCCGTTCGAAATACTCGAGCGGGTCGCCCCCGTAGCCTATAAGATTGCCCTACCACCGGCGCTTGAAGGTGTACACAATGTCTTCCACGTCTCCCAACTACGGAAGTACGTGCACGACCCTAGCCACGTGGTGGATTTTGGCCAGCTAGAGCTGAAGTCTGACTTATCCTACGTCGAAGCGCCAGTTCAAATTTTAGAACGCAAGGATAAGTTACTTCGAAATCGGGCGATCCCTCTCGTCCGCGTACTCTGGAGGAACCATGCGGCAGAGGAGTCGACATGGGAACTCGAGTCAGAGATGAGGGAAAAGTTCCCTTCATTATTTCATAGAGGTAGGTTCTATTCTTAAGTTTCGAGGACGAAACTTTTTCTTAGTTGGTTATGGTGTAGTGCCCCGTCCCTACATCGTGCCCCGTACTCTGTCCACGGGGTGCGCGAGAAAGGAACACTGTCGCTATCGATTCGGCCGGGACCGATAGGTCGGGATCGACCGAGTCGATCGAACGGGAACGGTTGAATTAAGATCCATTCCTCGTTATGGAATGTCTTCTTCGGAACCAAGTCCCATATTCAGCGGGTTGCGCCTCGAGGATTGACTCTGCGGCTGAGTCGGGAGAGACCTCCCGTTGCTCTGCTTTTCACGCCGCTTGCGTTGGTTTTGGCTTTGTTTTCTGAATGCGTTTCGTGGATGTATTCGATGGTTTTCATGGCTTGCATTTCGAACTCGCATTTCCTATCGAACTCTTTGAATAATGCAGTGTTCTAATCGGTTGCTTGTGCGATTTCAGGTAATCGCGTAGGCGACGTCTAGCGCGACCAACAAGTTCGCTCGCCAAGGTAAACTCAAGGTGAGTGGCTGACCCTTCTCTTCTCGACCCCCTTCTTAGGCAAAATCGATAGTGTTGTTGCGAGAGAAAAGATAAATGCAAGGGCACGGACACGAATGAATGAACAAGTTTCAAAGAAAATGTAGGCTATGTCTTAATAACAAAAATCATGTCTTTGCACGGTCATGGACAACTTGTCGACAAGGTGAACGTTTCCCCGCACGGCAAGCCCGAGGCCACGGGACCGTTGCGGGCATTGGGAAACAAAAGAATTAGGCGAGGACTTGCAGCGGGGCTAGCTACCCACGCTGAAAGGACCCCGTCTAACAAAAGTAAAGAGGAGTCCACAATGGCTCTGGGAGTCAGTGACCAACACACGAAATAATGCACTTGGTATGAAAAATGATAACAATTGAAAGGGAAGAACATGGTAAGTTTCATAAGGCGCGACGCGGTCCGCCGGGGTAAGTTTCAACGTTAAGTTCACTATGCTTGTCATTACTTGTTTGGAAATGCATTAGGATGGCTAGAAACATTCATACTCTAATGTCATGTAAACTCTTCAACCAAATGAGAGCTTGGAATTTAAATAGCCACGCACCAGTACAAAGTGTAATGTACTGATCCTCGCTCTCCACGCAGGTACCCCGAACCACGAAGGGCGTGCCAACTAGAGCTCAAGGCGGCGTGAACTCTTTTGAAGCCTCGTCCGTGTGAAGTCTTGTTTTCTGGATTCCCTTTTGAAGACGACCCGCACATCAGTCCAAAGAAAAATGACGACTCGACTTCCCGCCATAGCAGGTGGAAATATGTATTGGTTTTTACTTGTATAAAAGGGTGTAATGTATGGAACGACTATCTCATCGGCGTTCATTTTTGTAAGTCGAAGTCATGTTGTAGCCCGCGCGGCAATGATTGTAAAAAGAAGTCTATGTAAAGTTCATATTATCAATGAAAAGTCTATTTCCATTTCAAATGTGTTAGTCAATTTCTCTGCGTACTCTAATTTGATGTTGTGTTTCGGATAACTTTATGACTATGCCTTGTGCGAACGCAACTTAGGTTCGCACGGCATCACGCCCGGGGGACGACTATCGATTCGACGGAATCGGGGCGTGACAGTAGCAGATTTATAGCACTCAAAATGCTATAAGAAATTGACATCGTTCAGAAACGCTATAATAAATCAACAGCATTAAAAAACGCTATGCACCATCAACAACATTCATGAACGCTATTATTCATCAACAGCATTCAAGAACGCTATAGACCATCCACAACATTCATGAATGCTATAATCTATCTATAGCATTCACGAATGCTATAAACCATCCACAGCATTCATGAACGCTATAATCCATCTACAGCATTCAAGAAAGCTATAATGTTATAGCGTTCACATGTCTTGACATACTATAGCGTGGGCAATTATAGCGGACAGAATATGTTATAGAAGGCTTTAGATAGCATTTTGCGCATGCTATTTTAGGCCATATTTGTTGTAGTGGATAAACGTCTGCTTTATTTATGGAGTTTTTAGCTGGTATGACAAAAACATAGAGCCTGATTTTGGATATACTATCCTATTCAGAGAATTTAGATTTTCTTGCAGCCATACCGGTTGGCGTGGTAAGAAATCTAGATGATATGACTATAGGGTGTATACCTTAGTTATGACTCTATCGTTTATTGCATCTAAGCTTACTGGTGTGGAGAAAATTCTGGCAACATGATTTCAGGAAGACGTGTATGGTTATCAGATCATATCTCAACTTGGTTCACTTCGTTATGACCGATTGAGCAAGAACAAATTCTTACCATCATTCTTCTTCGTCTTGATTAACTCTGTTCTATCTACATCTACAACTAGGATTACAGGTTCTCTAGGACTCTCCAATAGGATTGCTTTCGCGTTATCTTTTGGACATAATTATTTTTGTGTTCCATCTTTCTTATGACTTGACTAAACTCTTTTTCGTTAACCTCTTGGGTAATTCTTCTCGTTATACATCTCGTTGTCTTCGTACCATTCTTGGAGATTTTTCGATAAACTTTCCTGTCTTGCTTGACCCTTTAAATTGTTTGGACACTGTTATGGATTGCTTGACCCAGTCTTAGGCCTTATTACCTTCTATTTGATAGACGACCGAAATAGCCAAACCTTGTTGACTGATTCTTTAGTATAACTATAGATGTATTGTGTGATTGTGATAAATACTTTTCCTAGGAATTGGTTAGATTAAGCTTATAGGACAAGTATGGGTGACTGACTGTAGCAGACTTGGAAACCATTAAGAACGATTGTATTGATAGTATGACTTGATGATAGGGTATCTAAGATAGAATAATGAGATATTATATTGTTGTGACTATGGATTGAGGATTAAAATCTTGTGCTTAGCAGTTTGAGGATTTAGCATTTGTAGAATTTTGGTTGGTTATCTATAGCTAATTACATGTGATTAGAGGGTAGATCGATATGTGGATTGATATAGAATAAATTAGAATGAGTTATCGTATTGCGTACGAGATCGAAAAGATATCAGTTAAAAAGACAAGGAACAAGACAAAGACATATGTACATTGGTAATTAATAAATCGGGAGTTTTGAAATCGAGGATTTATATTCGGAGGACTTGTTAAGTAAAAGGAAGAAGGCTCTACGCCAAGGATAGGAATTGAACGTATGATTTCAAGGAAAAACTGTAGGAAAGGATTGACGACAATTGATGCCAAGGAACTGTGGATTGATAAAATAAGGATACTTAGGATATGATAAGAAAATCCAGTATTTACAATTGAGGTTAAAAAAAATATATGGTTGCTGACCAAGCATTGTTTGCTTATGAACATACCCAGAGAATGACCTATAGTTTAGGGTATACATAAATGTTTCATGTTAGTATGGAAGATTCTAAAGGATATATATGATGTAGTTTATGATAGAAGGACTTTGTTGAACCTGAACCAAAAAGATTGTAAAGAGAAACATGACAGATGATTACAGGGACAGCAGATTGAGTATCATAGCCAGAGCAGCTACGTGTTATAGTCTGACCTATTGGATGATTTTTAATTTCGAGGACGAAATTTTTGTAAGGTGGGTAGGATGTAATCCCCCTGAATTTCAGGGTTTATTTTTATTTTTCTTAAAGAATTATTTTCGATAAATATTTTATTATTTAATTGTTTAGATCATTAATGTCCTTTTCTGTAACTTCGACTTCTGGAGCGTCAGGGATGCCAATCTCTGTAAACTCTCTTCATGGGTTTTGAAGTAGACAAGATTATCTTCGTTTTAATATATCCTGTCCCACTTGAACTCGTTCCCTTGTGCTCTTTTTGTATCGCGCAACTTCGGGTCAACTTAGACCAATTAATCGTTGAATAATTATTCCCACTTTTATTTTTGATCTTCGCTTGCACGTTACCGTGACTTTTAATTTAGGAGCACCAGACCAATCGTTTTCCCAGAACCAACTTCTCATGAATGATCTACTCGAGACGCTCTTCATTCATGACCTTCGTGTCCCACTCAGACACTCCATTTTGTACTTCATTTTTTTTGCACAATTTTTGGGTCAATTTAGGCCAATTTATTATCTACCGTAAAAACCTAATTTATTTTCCAATTTAATTTCGGGACCTGACATCGATCCAACCTAGTCGATCCAAAGTATGGACGTGGCCCACATGAAGCCTACTACCCACATGACGCTTGTGTCCCATTTATTAGAGTCCCCGCATATTATTTATTTTCCCATGATTATAAATACCCATTTTAATTCGAATATTCCCCCCGGTTCGATTTTGACCCGACCCGGCTCGACCGAACCCGAACCCAAGCTCCATATTGTTCTCCCATGACTATCCAAACATCCCACATAATTTTCCTATTTTTCCCTATTTTAAATATCTAAATTTTTCTCCACTTTACAAATATCTATATATATATATATATACACATATATATATATATATATTAACAACTCTCTCTCTCTCTCTCTCTCTCTCTCTCTCTCTCTTTCTCTCTCTCTCTCCTATTACTCTCACATAACACCCCATCACACCCCCTCACCTCCACCTCACAGTTGGAGCACCCCCCCAACCGACCTCTTTCTCTCTCTATTTCTTATAATATCCCACTCTCTCTCTCACTCTCTCTCACTCACTCTATATATTAATATACTTACACACACACACAAAAGCAAATTTCTCTCTCTCTCTCAACAAACTCACCACACTCCCTCCACCCCTACAACCGACTCCTCCCCATGGCCAACCCCCACCACTACAACCACAACCTCCATCTCCTTCTCCTCCTCTTCTTCATCATCTACATCACCACCTCAACCACACACCACCCTCACCTTCACCATCAACCACACCACAACACCACCACCTTCACCAACTTCGTCACCACCGTCCGTCGCCTCAGCTACCGCCGGCCACCGCTGTGTCGCGCCAGGTCAGCCTCGCCCTACTGCAGTGCCACAGCAGCGCGCATGAGCCAAGCAACAGTGCAACAGCAAGCGGCAGCGGCAACAGCGCGCCATCCCGCGCGCGCGGATGCGGCGTGGCCGTGCACCACTTCGTGGCCGGACCGCCCCCGCAAGCTCCCCACGCCTCCGAGGAACCCGGGCGACCACCTCGGGAGAGTCTCCGGCCTCCCCGACGTGTGAAACACACGATTCGTGCGTTTTGAACGAGATTCCGTCGGCGCGCGCGAGTTTTGAACTCGGAAAGTGCGCTCCGTCGCAGCAAGTTCGTGCGTGTTTTTCGGGAGATCTGACCATTGGATCGGTGAACTCCTTGCTCCGTCGTAATCTAGGTATATCCATCTTCACTCCCCTCAATTTTTGTCCGTTAATTTTGTCGTTTGATACCTCAAAACTGGCCGCCAAGTTGACGTTTTAAATTAAACTGTTTTTGGACAGTTTCGTGGAGCCGACTTCGTCAGCTCGTAACTTCGCCGTCGCAGCTCCGGTTGGTGCGCTACTAGTTCCTGTGCGCAGCTGGTATAACCATCTTCCTGTCTCCTTTAGATTTCGTTTCATTTTAAGCACGTTCGGTTGGTCGAATTCGACGCCAAAGTTGGTCGTCCGAATTCTTTAAATTATACTTGTTAAATTCCATTTTTGAACCCGGGACTCCGGATTCAATTTCTGACACCACCAGTAGACTCGTGGCATCGTTCTGGCATGTTTTCATATAAAATTTGCTTGATTTGGAGAACGTGGGCCCTGACACGCATTTCGGTGCAAAGCGGGTCCCACTTTTCGAGTCAACGGGTCACTTTGAGATCGGTCATCGGAATCCAATTCCGAATATACCGTTGAGTTCGTATCGTCATTATGGAATCGTTGACATATAATTTGCTGAGTTTTGAAGACATTTGCTCCGGCACGCATTTTGGTGCAAATCGGATTCCAAGTGTCCGCGTCAACGTATCATTTTAAGATCGGCACATCGGAATCCTATTTCGGACATACCGTTTGGTTCGTATCATCATTCTAGATTCGTGAAAATATAATTTGCTAGGTTTTGTAGACTTCTATCCCAACACATTTTTCGGTGCAAAGTATGTCCAACAGCGGACATTATTTTGACCCAAAATTACCGTTTTGCCCCTGTGTCTAAATTGGACTTATGGGTAGGCTATCCTAGCTAATTTGACCGTTCTGGACACGTTGGTGATATTTATTTTATCATCCGACGACATCTGTAGATTTTGTTTATGTATTATCCTTAATTTATAATTAATTATTTTTCTAAAAATTGTTACTTTCTGTTTTTGGATTTTTATATATATTTTAATTGCTGTAAAAATCTGGAAAAAATTGTATTTAAATACTATGTTAATTTAGATAATTTATTATAATTTTTCTAGTATTTAATAAGTACTTTTTGTATTTTATAAAAATGGGAAAACAGAACTCATTTTCAGGATTCATGTGTTTGTTGATTTTTAATAAATATTTATGAAGGTTTATAAATTCCAAAAAAATTAGTATAAATTTCTATAATTAACAAGGATCATTTTGGTACTTTATTTTATATATAATTGAGCTTTTGTCTATCTCAAAAATTGTTGGAACTTAGTGTACAATTTGATTTATTTATTGAATAGTTACGACTTGCAAGTTTTGTGTTGTTTTGAGTTATAGACGTATTGGACCTCACCCCGCACTAGTGTAAAGACCCTAGAAAGTTAGTTTGTGTATAGTGGCACTACACATTAGACTTTTATGCTAGGTCCCCCTTAGCTAGTATCCAGTTAGGAGTCGTGTCACACCACTAGTGTATTATTGAACTTAGCTTAGAACTGAGTTTGTATATCATTATTGACAGGATACTGGATATCTATATCTTCGTACTAGTATTCTTGCTTTGCTCGAGGTAAGTACATCTACAAACTCATTTACTGTCTTTTAATGCTAGAACATGTATTAACCCTGTTAAAATACTGATCCTTGAGGTAGCAAGTTATATCTTCATATGTTGTATCACTTTGAGTACCAGCCATGTTTAGTACCGTTCTTATATCTTTACATGCTTCTTACTAGTTCTCGGTACATGTTTCACTATGCTTTATACTGCTCTGAGTATTCACATGTTTTATACTGCTCCCAGTACCTGCTATGTCTATACTGCTCCCAGTATCTCTCACATGTTCTATATCGTTCTCGTATCTCTCACATGTTATATATATGGATTATGGAGAAACTGACAGTTGAGTACGTGATCATGCCCCCCTCATAGTAGCGAGCGAGGTCGCATTTGATATGCATACCTTGCCGCAGGCCTTTATCTCAAAGCTGTATTTGTACGTATGTACATCTATCGCCTTTACACTTGTACGGAAGTACATTTCATTATGTGTCCCCAGCACATTGTACATCTATTGACCGATCACGTACCTGCTACAGTTTTAAACATTACATATACATCTGTCTCTATGACATATGTATCCTTGCCATGATAGATTATGAGATATACCATGATTCCAGATATGCCATGTTCCATATGTTACTATGATACTGTGATCCCAGTTGTACCATGAGACTATGTTTCCAGTATTTCCTGTTTTATAGATTTATCACACCATGTTTCTTGTTGTACATCTCTTTCATTATATGTTCAGTACTTTAGTTGTAGAGGTTGTACTTGCTCCCGTCCTGACAGGATAACGTTGTAGGTTCACTTTCTGTGGAGGAAATGCTATGTGTTACATATTATGGTACTGCATTGAGGACCTGGCCTTAGCTCCAAAAGAGGCCCCAGCGGGGAACCTTGCTTAGTTATCTTTCATGTGTTTTGAGACTTAGATTTTTGGTCTGTACTTATATTTGGATACTGGACTTTGTCTCCAGTTAGATACTTATAAAGTGTATTATTAAGTCTGTGCTTATGTTACCTTCGCTTATAGATGCTGTGTTGTGATGAACTTTAAAATGTGATTTTAGAACTGTTAGCTGCTTAGATCCTTTATTGTTTATTCTAGAACAGCTTACTGCGCTTTAACCAAGCGTAGGCTGGACATGGCTCGGCCCGGCCCAACAATTTGGGTAACGGGTCGTGACACAAACTCAAGGACACAAACACTAATCCTAGTCCTCTTAGGAGTCTCCCATAGGCCTCTAATCTCTACACAAAGGGACACAACCATGGTGTGGTTCCTATGGGTTCCAAAATCAATAAAATTCATAGGAAATTGATTTAGAGAATAGGTAATTACCAATTAGGAGTAAATTCTAATGAAACTCTCTCCGATACGAAGATTCTTGAAGAATGGACACTTCCACCTTGCACTTTTCTCCCAAACTTAGGTAGCTCCCTCCTTTGATGATATAGAGGGGTTCTATGGAAGAAATTTGGGGAAAAATAGAAGATTGAGAGATCAAATCTCAATTTCTAGGTCTAGGTTTGGGGGAAACTCAAAATTAGGGAAGAACTTGAGTGGAGAAGAAGTAGAATGAAGAGGGAGGGTCCTCCATGGTGGCCGGCCATGTAAGGGGCCGAGGTTTGGGGGCATTTGGCTAATGTCCAAAATGCCCTCCAAGCCTCCTTTAGGCCAAAATTTGACTTAAGGATTTTTCGGGGTTGGAACGACCAAGTTAAAATCTACAAATTGACCGATTAAGTCACGGGAAAATTGTCTAAAGGTATCAGACTAATTTGTGGAATTTTATGGGCCTTGTCTAACTTAAAATTGGGTCCCGATCAGAGTCTAAGCTACCCCGGATCCCCGATACAAGTCGGAATGAGCTAAAATTCGAACCCGACTCTAAAATCCCCAAATAACAATAAAATTAAATAAAAAATTCTAAAATTTCCAGAAATACAAAAATGACCATTTTACCCCTATTTGTGAAAAGTGGGAGTGACATAAGGGTACTGTTAGGGGATGATCAAACCTTTACAATTACTACCTTGATTATCTCTTAATAATGTTGTCAATCCCTAGGTCAGCTACAAAGAACTATCTTAGTCAATTCATGCAACAACATTCTTCCCTCCTTAGAAATACGATCATTGTCCATAATTTAATATTTGCTTCCATTTCTGAATTGTTAATCATTGAAATAATCGTGCAAAATTACTTTTAGCATGCTCTTATTTCCAAATCATAAATCGGCAAAATACTTGTGCAAAAATAAGTCACTTAAACCCACATAATTATTCTCCAACAATTTGTACCCTCTTATCACCTTACCGATCAATTTAACATTTACCAAGGATCCAGTTTCGTATTGCGTCGCTATATACGCTCCAAAATAATCTTGATACATTCCACTTGGTGTCATGCCTTTAACTCAATATCAAACATTAGTAACCCTTTTATCATATATCGATGAATTTATAGTCCCATATTTTGTCTTTATAATCAATTTGTTGCAACAACCCTTTCAATAACTGGGTTACAAAAGTCTTTCCTCAAATATATGTCACTTAAAACTTTTCCGTTATGTCACCGTTTAGAGTCGTATAATTGCAATTTTCTTCCAACTTGTTGTCAAACCAAATTTTTTATTCAACAACAAAGATTAATATATAATTTCCCTCCAATCATGTCCAAAATTTACATTCATTGATCAAGATTTCTTCCAATATTCGTATTTTATCCAAATATTAATTATAATCCAACTTCTCATAAATACTGATCCCTTAATAAAATTCTATAGACTATTTAAATACTACTAGCTACACCTGTAATGGTAATAAAACAGGGTCTTATTCTAACAGAAAGTCATGGGACGAAAGACATCATCAACTGTTGGTTATATCTCAAAAATGGTACCTCAGTTATGAAACATTTTCTCAGTCATCAATTTTTACAATCATTAGCCCTTTTTTTCATCATCAATTTTTGATTCTTGCACCACTTCTCCCTCAAGTGGTAATTCTCAAAACATCATGATTTAACTTCGTTATCCAAACTACTCTATGGTCACCAACTCACTTATTCATGATCCTACACATCCTGTCTTCCTATCTTTATCAATATTCCATCTCTATGATCCTAACAGTGCTACAAATTATAAGAATTACAAAAGACACACTAAGGAATGGTTAAATTGTCATGTCAAGCAAAGTCATATATAGTCACGAATACATACGAAATAGTGTTACTGAAAATTGGGTATCCTAAAGAAAATAATGTACTAGAAAAT
Organism: Iris pallida; assembly: GCA_029216955.1. NCBI lineage: Eukaryota > Viridiplantae > Streptophyta > Magnoliopsida > Asparagales > Iridaceae > Iris > Iris pallida. Next base: position 3,052,766 of record JANAVB010040417.1, read on the forward strand.
CAACCCAATATTCTTCCAAAATTAAACTGGTCGTGAATGATATTCTTATGCAACTGTCTAATCCATCATCAATCTTGTATTCCTTTAGACTTCTATTTTCACCATCACGTACATTTTGACATCTCCTGATTTAACCGTTTGATTCAAAATCCTTGACCAAATGGAAGTTCGGTTATTCCATCTTGAGCTTCTAATTTTGTTGTTATCACTTAGCCAATAAATTTTTTTTTCAGGAGTAGTTTATTGCATCCCTTAATCCTTTGATCTCTTATTTATAACATCTGGGTCTTTCGATTTGTATTTTCAATCCCCAATTGAGTAGTCCTCAAGTTTCAAATATTTTGTTTCACCCATCGATGGTACGTTTCAATTCATCGCACACATTTTTTTCTTATAATACTTACAATCTTATTTATAAAACTCAAACACCATGATTCATCTCCTCATCATCAATCGCTATCTTCAATTAAATTGTACCTCGAGTTTTCTTGCTCCGCCCACCATGTGTAGATTTTTTTTTCACTATGTCATTCTTTTAAAGTACACCTCTGTATTTATCTTTTTCTACGATCTCGAATTTACCAAGTGAATTTTTTGATTTTTTTTTTCATCACATATCTCTTAACTTCGTATTACTCACAATCATATTCATAAGATTCAATTATCCTCGATTCCTCTCCTTATTATCAATTGTCATCCTTAGTTAAGTTGTACCTCGAGTTAAAATTTCTTGCCCCGCAATCATTTATAGATTTTTTTTTGTTCACCATATACTTTATGTTTATTCCTCCTTAAAGAACACCTCAGTATTTATCACTTTTTTTCAACCTCTAAGTCACATAATTAATTGATCGTTACTGCATCCCTGCCTTTTCCATAAATGATTTCAATCCCTAAATATCCATATATCTTTTCAGCCTTACACTCCATAATATATTTTCTCGATAAGTCGCTTGTCCTATCACTGTAACTCATTCAGATTAGAATTTCACTCCTCATGTCATTATCACCTCGAGCACTAACACGTATCTAAGGAGAATTTCATTCTTCTCAAATCTTAACACCAATATTTCTTTGATAAGTACCGCCATATATTCTCATTAAGATTAGAAACTTCTAAGTTTTCAGAATTCGTATTGTAAGGGAAATATGACTTTGTGAAAGACACTGCCAACAAAGAATGTAATCAAGGGTCGATTCATATTGGGAAGATTCAGCAAATTCTTATAAGTTCAAAAGATATCTTATTACAAATCTACAGGGTATCATCTAGTAATAATCAACAAAAAATAAAGTATTGAGTTTTGGAAGCTTCCTAGGCCTTGAACTGATCAAGAGTTCTTAGAGAGAGTAAGGTTTCAGGTTGAGTGGAGGAAGTCAACAAATAAAAATATTCTTCGTCTTAGAATAACTTAGAAAATATCAATCATTATTGGAAGTATTTTTGGAAAATAATCCCCTTGGAAGATTCGTGAACAAGCTAAGTTGAACCAATTCTTTTGGTAATAAATAACCTTGGGGCTTTATGGTTACAGAAGAATTTGGTTCGGGATTGGTCCCAAGAAAGTCAATTGAAAATAATGTCGAGATAAATGGTTGGGTACACTAGTCGTAAAAATACTCTGGATAGATAAAAGTTTACCAAATTTGCTAAAGGAGAATTTGAAACTCTAAATAGTGAAATAGATCTAGATTCTAAATAAAGATAGAGAAGTGTGATTTGATCAACTAATTAAAAAATTTTGAAATAGGTTTGTTGAAGAAGGAGATTGAAAAAAATCTAATTCTAATCCAAAAATAACAAAAGTGTATGGATGCTAAAGAATGCTGGAGTATGAGATATGGAGAAAATAACCTCTGAAAGCCGATGGACACTAAAAGATATATAAAATCTAGAAACTACAGTAAATAGTAAAATAGATCACCATACAATCGGCCTATGCTGGATAAGGTTTTAGATGCATAACATAAGCAAGGTAGCCAACCAGTCTATAACAAACAAATATATATATATATATATATATATATATATATATATATATATATATATATATATTTATATATATATATATATATATATATATATATATATATATATATATATATATATATAATTCGGACCTATGTTGTGACAAATCAATGTTCTAGTGTTCTAATTATTTCTAGGTGTGTTTACCTAAGTTGTTATTTTAGGACCTGCATGGGCCACCACTAAAAATATGTCACGACCCGATCCCAAATTATTGGGTCGAACCTGTAATGGCCCGCTCCGCCCTAGCGGAACGCCGATTCAAACGGCATGTTCAATGACTTAAACGAGCCGTCGACTCGAAGAGTTGTGTCGACCCGATGAAGTATCGATGCGAATCGATGCAAGACTTACAATGGCTCGCCAAAGATGAATCCAGACTTAGACTATCAAAGGCGCGCTCGGAGTATCGCTCGGCCGATGCGAACATCGCTAAGGTGGTTGGCTCCGATGAACCCGTCTGTGCTTAGCCTAGACACATAACAATACGGACACTATCACGAGAATCGTTAGGCGATAACCTCTTGCATGCTAATAAATGACTCAACGCACCTAGCTAAGGGAATAATCCCAACTTGTATGCTTGTATAGAATATGAAAAGGAACATGAAAAAGTACGAGAACTCTCGCCCGCGCTCCATGCTCGTGCTACGGCACAAGCCTACGTTTATGCTCCTTATGCGTCCAACAATGAAACAATGAATGGTTTACAACAATGAACGGGAAGGCTATCAATATAGTCGTTCCGAGTAGAGTATAGTGACACTGAAAGGCTATAGGACCGATGGGTCGCCAAGGCGACTCCCGCACGAGGAGTTGCGTAATGCTTGAATGAATAAATCAACGAATCAATGAATGAATGAATGAATACATGAATGAATCGATAAACGAATGAACAAGTGAAAGAAAGAAAGAAAAGAAAGAATGAAGAAAAGATAAGAAAAGAAAGAATGGTTAGCGACAGGTGTGACGGGCACGTGCATCGGAGCTCGCTACCCGCGCTGTACGGACGCCAACCTGGTCGATAACGCATTATGGCTAAGGGTTAGCCTACGGCTCGGAGATAGCCGTTAAGTTAAAAGACGAGATAATACGAAATGGTCGTGGACAAACGACACGGGCATTGTGTGGAGTATACCGTGGCCGTGGTAGTGGAAGGATTCTGCGGCACGGGCGTTGTGTGGAGTATACCGTGGCCGGCCTAGGCGGAATCAAAAAGCGGGGCTTACGGGCTGCCTGGTGCGGGCTTGGGCACCTGGAGACGTAAGTGCGGGGTATTTCAAGAGACTTAACGGGGTGTACCAGCCATCACCCTACGCTAAGTTGAGAAATACCAAGGGAAAATGTCCAAAATGGCTTGTCATGCCAGCGACCGGTGCATATAGATTAAGTGGGCTTTGCTGGTGGCTATCCACATGCAAGTCCTTGCATTGAAATTAAAGTAGTCTAAGTTAAATGAACAAGTGCCTACTGAACGGTTTGAAATGTATTACACCAAATGACAAAGAGTACTTCATGCAAACAAGTTAAAAGAACACACGCCTACGACGCGCTAGAATCCGAGGCAGGGACACGCCCTTGATCTTGAATGTTTGCAAGTCTCACATTATGTTATTTCATATGAATTGTTGACTAACTTGGTTTACGTTGAACAGGGAAGGCCGGACGGTAAGTATGGGTAAGTCGTGCATGTATTTCCATGCGACACTTGAATTTGGCAACACGGGATAGGTTATAACATATGCCATGAAATTGATCCTAAGGCAAGATTAGAAAGACAATGAATGATAGAGATGCACAAAAGTAAATGGAACGTGTTTGGTAATGATAGCATTGTGGGCGAGCTAGCCTCCCCACCAGTGCATAACAATGTACTGATAACCCCACAGTCTACTTGCAGGATGCAGGAGACGCCGGCGGGTGTGGAGCTTCCATCGAACGTGTTAAGGCACGGAGCTATCTCTGGAGCCTTGGAGCGTTACAAGGAGCTGGAGCACCATATACAGGACATAATGTATCGGAACATCGCCATGAATTATTTCATGTTGTAAGCCACTTGGCACGCCTTTATGTTTCAGAGAGAGAGCTTGAGCGATTTGTAATATCGGCCTAGCGCCGCTTGTAAACTTCTTGAATATCAATAAAGAGATTGAATTCGTTTCAAATTTGTGTTTATTTACTTTCCGCTGCAAATGGGGACACTCTGTGCGACTCTGTGGCCTAGCTCAAATCGGCCGTTTTTGGACATAGCCTTGCACGGGCGCAACCTAGGCCCGTGCGGCATCACGCCTTAGCCAGGACGATCGCTCCTGTAGGAGCGGGGCGTGACAGATTGGTATCAGAGTACAGCTTTACGTCCTTGGACCTCATTTCGATTTTCTCAGTTTTGAAAGTTCGACGTTGGAAAAAGAAGTGTACACCCTCTCTCGTTGTGCCTTGGGATGTTCCATACAATAAGTCTAATATTTTCGAAAGCTCGTATAAGTACTCGGATGATCGGGACCGATAGGCGAAGGCCTTTGTGCCACCATGACGGACTTGAGTCGGAAGGAACCGATGCTAAGAGTTAGCAAACAAGTATACGAGACCAAAGTATAGTTCGAACGGGATGGTTACGCATGCAGCCTTTTGGCTAAGTTGTGCAGAGTGTCGTGCACCTAGACCTTCTGGTGCAAACGAGTTGCGAGTGAGATCGATTATCGCTCGAACGAGGATAAGTGAGCATCCGAACTCAAATATAGTCCGCACGGGATAGCTGTGCACACGGCCTTTTGGCTAAGTTGTGCCGTGTGTCGTGCACCTCGACTTCTGGTGCAATCGAGTTGCGAGCGATATCAAGTACCGCTCGGTCGAGAACGGAGATACACTTAGAGTGACTATCAATAGGAACGCTATCGAGTTAACGCTTAGGCGTACTCGGAACAATTGGCTCGGATTTTGAGAATTAGTATGAACGACTTAGTACGTCGAGGCGACGTGAGCGATTACGCTAAAGATTCGTCGAACGAATCTGAAGGATGTCTTAGCGCCTGACGCAAACATGATTGAGGAGTAGATCGTATGGCTTGAATCCGAGTGGTGTATGTGATAGGTTCGGAGAAGAATAAGAATGTGTGTCGACGACTAGTCGAGTGGCTCGAACCCTGAGTGGTGTATGGACGTTATAGAAATTGTTCGAGCAAGACTACAAGATATACGGATAGAACGGGTATGTCGGTGAGGCGATGCGATCGCGCAAAGCCTTAGAACGCGTCACGCTTAGTTGATCGTGACTTCGAATGTCCTGAACGAGATGTCGTTCGGACAACTTGTGAGTGGGCAACGCATGTTAGAAAACGATTCGGAACGATGAATGAAAGTGAATGGTCTTGATCGAGGAAAGACTTAGAGGATCGCGCGTACGATTTGGGATTGATTCAAATGAAATGTGACTTGAGTTTTGAACAATGATCTTGAAACGAGCTTGAGGAATAGCGATCGAACTTGATCTTGAATATCGAGGAAATTTTGGAATATCTAACTCGGACAATAGCATCAGTCGCACGACTCAAAATTGGTTGCAAAGGAAGATCGTCATGTTACGCATATCGTCGATGGTATTGAGGCGTATCAAAGATCGATATGCAATAACTCGGGGGCACTCTGACTCGGCGAATGACGGTCGTGCAAATGTCATTGTTCCGTTGGATGCTATACTTAAAATGTTAAAAATGTGTCGAAGAAAAGATAGATTTGGCTCGAGGACTTTCTAGTTGAACGAAATATAAATGGACTATCGATCTTGGCTTGGATAGAAAATGAAATGCTTGGATTTACTTCGTTGACAACCACAATGTTGACGTTCTTGTCTTATGCGAGCGCAACTCCAGCCTCGCACATGCGTCGCGCCGGATTAGGATGATCACTCCGCGTGAGCGCTGATATGGTGATTCATACAGCGGAAGTGATTGAACTTGGATGGCGTGGCAATCTGATTACTTCGACTTGTGGTTTGACGCGAAGGTGGACTCGAAAATGAAATGGTGTGTTTGGAATTGAACTTGAGGATTGAGTAGGTCCAATCCGCGTATCGAGAATGGGTTAGTCTAAAACTCAAACAAGAGTTACGCCCCGATGAGAATGATTATTCCGCGGGAGCGTTGCATGGTGATTCATGAACCGCCGTGGATAATCGAACTCGCGTGAGATTGGGGCGCAATATATTGTCGAGCTGGATGACCTCGTGATCGAATACACGAATTGGTTAGAACTGGTGATTGAACGGAATTGAGTATGTGCAACGTAAGTCTTGATGCGAATTAGGTGATCATGCTCGATGTTTAGAAATCTGAGTGACGCGAGCTTGGGTAGAAACTCCCGTACAAACGAACAAATGGTTTAACTATAGGATTTGGGGCGAGCGTCGTGCAATGACCTTACACGATGAGCCACGGACTTGACGTGTAACTATGACCTTGTGAGCTGACCTAGCGGATAGGCGGACGACCCTATGCCGAGTGATTGAACCTATGCGATGGCTTTTACAGTATCGTCTGGATGGACGATTGACTTGTGGCAGCAAGACTTAGAGTAGGACGGAGAATAGGGAGTGTGCGTGAACGACAATGAGATTGGCCCCAAATGAAGGGAATAATAGGAATGGATGACGCGCAAGTAAAGTTGGAATAACGAATTGAATCGTTGATAGAAAGAAATACTCGATGATGGTGCGATACTTGGTCTTGAATCGGACAAAAATTACTTAGACTTGATCGACTCCGCTAAGAAGAAATCGTATTGATTTCGTTGACAAGAACGCTTGAGAAGCGAACCGGATCATCTCGAGGACCGAGATAAACGATAGTGAGATACACATGAGTTCGGTTTCAAATCGAAGTTAGCGAACGATCGGCAAATCGAAACTATCACGAGTAGCTTGTCCGACTTCGCTAATCGCTAAGCTTGGTTGAAATGTACGTATTCGGGGGACGCCTTGAATATGTGCACGATCCAAACTCAGCGATGTGATAAACTCGAATGCAGCTGCAAGTGGGTGTTGAGATGCGCATGAACGAGCGAGTGAGTTTGCCTCAGCCTACAACTCTCGTGTTTGAGAATTACAACGCACCTCATACGACCGTTTCTGTCCCATGATACGTCGAAATGGCAACCAAGTCAAAGAAACACTTAAATTGAATAAGTGCCATCAACTCTAAAATGAATGAAAAAGTTATTTAATAAAATCGACCAAACGTATGTGACACGGAACTTAGAAAGGTATCGAGTATAATTCGACGCCATAGAACGATAGAGCCGTTCGATAGGGATTGCCTAAGAAATACGACGACGTGAGTTGAGGAATGGTAGGGTGACCTGCACTCAGGAAGTCTCGAGGACGAGACTTGTTTTGAGTGGTGTATGATGTAATGGCCCGCTCCGTCCTAGCAGAACGCCGATTCAAACGGCATGTTCAACGATTTAAACGAGCCGTCGACTCGAAGAGTTGTGTCGACCCGATGAAGTATCGATGCGAATATATGCAAGACTTACAATGGCTCACCAAAGATGAATCCAGACTTAGACTATCAAAGGCGCGCTCGAAGTATCGCTCGGCCGATGCGAACATCGCTAAGGTGGGTGGCTCCGATGAACCCGTCTGTGCTTAGCCTAGACACATAACAATACGGACACTATCACGAGAATCGTTAGGCGATAACCTCTTGCATGCTAATAAATGACTCAACGCACCTAGCTAAGGGAATAATCCCAACTTGTATGCTTGTATAGAATATGGAAAGGAACATAGAAAAGTACGAGAACTCTCGCCCGCGCTCCATGCTCGTGCTACGGCACAAGCCTACGTTTATGCTCCTTATGCGTCCAACAATGAAACAATGAATGGTTTACAACAATGAACGGAAAGGCTATCAATATAGTCGTTCTGAGTAGAGTATAGTAACACTGAAAGGCTATGGGACCGATGGGTCACCAAGGCGACTCCCGCACGAGGAGTTGCGTAATGCTTGAATGAATAAATCAACGAATCAATGAATGAATGAATGAATACATGAATGAATCGATAAACGAATGAACAAGTGAAAGAAAGAAAGAAAAGAAAGAATGAAGAAAAGATAAGAAAAGAAAGAATGGTTAGCGACAGGTGTGACGGGCACGTGCATCGGGGCTCGCTACCCGCGCTGTACGGACGCCAACCTGGTCGATAACGCATTATGGCTAAGGGTTAGCCTACGGCTCGGAGATAGCCGTTAAGTTAAAAGACAAGATAATACGAAATGGTCGTGGACAAACGGTACGGGCGTTGTGTGGAGTATACCGTGGCCGTGGTAGTGGAAGGATTCTGCGGCACGGGCGTTGTGTGGAGTATAACGTGGTCGGCCTAGGCAGAATCAAAAAGCGGGGCTTACGGGCTGCCTGGTGCGGGCTTGGGCACCGGGAGCCGTAAGTGCGGGATATTTCAAGAGACTTAACGAGGTGTACCAGCCATCACCCTACGCTAAGTTGAGAAATACCAAAGGGAAATGTCCAAAATGGCTTGTCATGCCAGCGACCGGTGCATATAGATTAAGTGGGCTTTGCTGGTGGCTATCTACATGCAAGTCCTTGCATTGAAATCAAAGTAGTCTAAGTTAAATGAACAAGTGCCTACTGAACGGTTTGAAATGTATTACACCAAATGACAAAGAGTACTTCATGCAAACAAGTTAAAAGAACACACGCCTACGATGCGCTAGAATCCGAGGCAGGGACACGCCCTTGATCTTGAATGTTTGCAAGTCTCATATTATGTTATTTCATATGAATTGTTGACTAACTTGGTTTACGTTGAACAGGGAAGGCCGAACGGTAAGTATGGGTAAGTCGTGCATGTATTTCCATGCGATACTTGAATTTGGCAACACGGGATAGGTTATAACATATGCCATGAAATTGATCCTAAGGCAAGATTAGAAAGACAATGAATGATAGAGATGCACAAAAGTAAATGGAACGTGTTTGGTAATGATAGCATTGTGGGCGAGCTAGCCTCCCCACCAGTGCATAACAATGTACTGATAACCCCACAGTCTACTTGCAGGATGCAGGAGACGTCGGCGGGTGTGGAGCTTCCATCGAACGTGTTAAGACGCGGAGCTATCTCTGGAGCCTTGGAGCATTGCAAGGAGCTGGAGCACCATATACAGGACATAATGTATCGGAACATCGCCATGAATCATTCCATGTTGTAAGCCACTTGGCACGCCTTTATGTTTCAGAGAGAGAGAGCTTGAGCGATTTGTAATATCGGCCTAGCGTCGCTTGTAAACTTCTTGAATATCAATAAAGAGATTGAATTCGTTTCAAATTTGTGTTTATTTACTTTCTGCTGCAAATGGGGACACTCTGTGCGACTCTGTGGCCTAGCTCAAATCGGCCGTTTCTGGACATAGCCTTGCACGGGCGCAACCTAGGCCCGTGCGGCATCATGCCTTAGCGAGGACGATCGCTCCTGCGGGAGCGGGGCGTGACAGAACCGGATCATGCCCAGCCTGCACCGTTGTGAGACGACGGCAGTAAGCTGTTCTATATGCAGGTACAACAACATCTATACATTTGTCACAACTTGAATATACGAAAATTTTGAAACTTTTTATTCAACAATTGAAAAGTACAACTGGAAATGAAAGAAATAAAATAAAGAATTGAATTCAAATTAACAAACTCCAAAACAAAAAAAATAGAAAAACTGGAAACAACTAGCTAGGCGGTCGGCTCGTCGGCCTCAGGTTCTGCGTCCTCCAAGGGGGACTCTGGCAACACCACAGGATACAATACCGGGTCATAGTAGCTATTGTACAATAGCTCAACATCCTTAATGTTACCTAAAAATGTGGGTCTCCAGTCAGGAGGGAGCAAGCACGAATATGTATCTCATATTTCAAGTAATAATGGAAAAGTGCAGGCTAAACAGTTGAAACAATATTTTCCAACAATTTAACAATTTAAAATCATATGATTTGAATGTGTAATCGTCTATGACCGGCTTGGGTTGTACAATAGCATCCTAGCGACGTGATACGGCTTATCCCCGTGTGTAAGAGGGGTAAGCTTGCACAATCAATATGTAATATGAGGGGTATTGGCCATAAACGTTACACTATTCCCCCAATCTCCACAATCAATATCAATCAATATTTGAATCCTAGGAGAGGGTTCCGTGTAGCAATGTATTTTAACATGCAACTTGACAATTACTAAATTAAATATAAGAAAACATAACCGTAACTTGCCTCTATTAATTGACTAGATCGGAAAAGTCGGTACCGAGAAGGAAGTCAAGTTCGTCTCCGAGATCCTACAGTTGAGAATCTTGACTTAGAACCATAATAAAACCATTCTAGGTGTGCTAGTTACAATCTCTAGAAGCAGACCCTAGTCAGGTCTTAAGTTATTTAGTTAATCTACCGGAAAATGGTCTAACGTCGTAAATATGTTCGTTATCATTTTAATTAAATAAGTCGGTTACTGATTAATTGGGAAAAATAGCATTTATCGGTTAATTTGGCAAAACTTTGTATTTCAAATATATATATATATATATATATATATATATATATATATATATATATATATATATATATATATATATATATATATATATATATAAAATTAGACTTTTTCTTTTAAATGAGAAAACATGTGAATTGCTAAATTACTAGATTATTTATCATGAGAAAACTTATTAATTTTCTTTATAAAATAAATATATCCATTTTATATTCTACGCGTTTAACGGCAAAATCAACATTCCAGAAAAATAATAAAAAGCTATGCTACGCAATACATGGTCATAGAGAAATAAAGGAAAAACTGGACTTATGTCCTTACAAATTATTTACATAAATTAATTAATTCTAAGACGAGCTCTGAGTGCCGCGAACTGTCCAAACAGTAGGCCGAGGTCCTGCACCATAAATACTAAAAGTAGTATCAGTTCTAAAAATAAATTATAATTAAGTTAAAATTAAAGAGACTCGGACTTGGTCGTGCAATCTCATGTTGCTGGCTAACGTCTCAACATACAGGTGACCCTGTATCGTTTGGGTTTCGTCGAGGCTCATTCGATCGATTTGGTCGTCGCCTAACTGGTGATACAAAATCCATAAAATCCAAAAACCAACAAATCCATTCTATAAATCATTTTGCAAAGACCGATTTTCTTTGGAAAAATATATTTTATTCAAATTGCTAGTTTTTCTAAGAAAATCCCTTTTTAAAATATTTCCTGAAAATTTGGGCAGCATCTCCTCTGTAATTGGGACAACCCAATCCTGGGAGGATGATAACCACAACATAATTAAATATCCCAAACCAGGGATCACCAACCCAAATAAATATACAACCCAAAAATGAACACAGCACAACAATCCGAAATAGAAAATACGCCGCGACGTAACCGATACTCTACGTATCACCCAAAGCAACAAAATATCAGAATACTGAATCCCGAAACGGGATCGGGACCGCATCATCACAGACTATCTACGGGAGGGACACGGGGACACGAAGTTATACCTCAATTGCTCGGCTAGAGCTCTCAGATGAAGTATTAGAAGAAAGAATTCTGCGGACAGCGGAAAACGTGCCGGAAAGCGCACAGGAGGCGCAGACAGCGGGTCGGGCCGCAAAGAATGCGCTGGATGGCGTCCGAACAGCGGACAGTGCTGGCCGGACGGGCACAAAGTCGCCAGAGACGGATCTGGCCGAAACGGCACGGGGCCGCGCGGAACGGTGCTGGCCGGATGGCACGGCCGGCGGGAACGGGCGCCGGGAGGCGTAGGGCATGGGTTGGCCTCGGGGTCGCCGGGGATGGCGGCCCAAGAGCGGGACGGGGAGCGCCGGGCTGTGCTGGAGCGGGCGGAGGGCACTGGACGAGGCAAGGCGGCCTCGGGAGGCGCGCACGGGGGTCTGGCCGACGCGGGAGGCGGCGTGCGGGGGTCTGGCCGGCGCGGGAGGCGGCGCGCGGCCTCGGGAGGGATGTCGGCGGGAGGTGCCGGGGCTAGGGCACGACGGGCGGCCGGAAGGTGGCGCCGAGGAGGCTCGGGTCGGCCGGAGTTTGCCGGGAGGGCTAGGGCACGGTGAAAAGGTTCTGGTGCTTTGGAGAGGGAAGAGATGGAGTTGGGTGAGAAGAAATGAAAATGAGAGTGAGGGAGAGATGTGAGTGGTGGTGGTGGATTTTATGAAAGGAATGGGAAAGAAGCAGTGGATAGGAGTGTTTGCAAGAGGGAACTAGGGGGGTGGCCTGGTCGTGGGGTGACCAGGTCAGGGGAATTAGTAATAGTTTATATATATATATATATATATATATATATATATATATATATATATATATATATATATATAATAACCAGAATTTAAAAGAAGGAAATGAGGATGGGTTCGGAACTGAGTCAGGCTTCGGAAAATCGGGTTCGAACTCGGAGTCGGTGTCCGGACTCGGGGTTGGACTCCGGACACAGGATCGGGACAGGGCCACAATCAGTAATCCAAATAATTGATTTTTAAATAATTATATTTTCCTGATCCTACTAATATAATAATAATAATAATAATAATAATAATAATAGTAATAATAATAATAATAACAATAATAATAATAATAATAATAATAATGCTAGCTAATAACTCTAAGACTATAATAGTGCAACCAAAATCTGATGTTCAAACCAAAAGTACAATAATTCCATTACTCCAATAATCAAGAATGCGGGTTTTACAGCTCAGAACATGGTTACTTTTTTAGCGCGCGCCAACATCAACGATGTCACATATATAAAAAACTTGATAATGGGTTATACAAAACAACCTCTTATTAGCGGCACATTGATAATGTTTTGACGTGTCATGAAACTTATTGATGTTTATCGAACACCAGTGACGTAACGACACACTACTAAAATAAGCAGACTTAGCGACATCTAAAAACGTCAATAAAGATTGAAAAAAGTTGCTAATTAGACTTAGCGGCGTTTTAACATGGTCGCATTTTCACATATCACAAATAAATAAAACATCGTAAAATGTTACTATAGTGACGAATTCAGCGACGTCTAGTGTTATTGCCATCTGCGACGTTTAGCAACCTGTGTCGCCAATTTGGCGACACCGTAAATAGATGCTATGTGTCGCCAAAACAGCGGCCTAATTAGCATTTTTTTTTAATTTTAGCAACATATATGCATGCTTACATGGCAAAAGTCTGTCATGTCAACAAAATTGCGACTTAACGATGATGTGTTGTGACTTCTTTGTTTCAAATTTAGCGATATGATCTACGTCGCTATATTTCCCATATCCTCTTCTCCCACCCGATTGTGGGAGAAGAAGGGATGGATCTGAGTTTTTTCTCTAATAAATAGTGACTTAGCACTAAGTAATAATTAAACTAGCTAATGTATTATAAATAATTTATTTAATATTTAGTTAACATTTTAAATATGATTTTTTTTATAATTAGTATAATAAAATTTATTTACATTAATTTGTACTTTGATTTGGACTTATATTGCATGATCATGAATACGACGTGACATGGTAAATAAGACATGATGGACATGACGTACATTTTGGTGTGTTCATGGAGTATCACATATGTATTTGTTAATTTTTTGATATATGTCCGACCCGAGACCAAATTTTTTGGATGTGTTCATACTTTCTAGATTTGGCCAAAAAAAATCTAATTATTAGTAATTAATTATTAAATAAAATAATTAATTGTTAGAGATTTTTTTCTTTCTTATATAATTAAAATAATTAAGTAGTTGCAAAAATTTAATTAATAATAATTAATTGTAACAACTATTTATATTTTATTTGTTAAACTAATTATTGTAACTTGATTATATACTATATTTTTTATTTTCTACTTTCTCACTTTCTTATCTTAACAAAAAATATTTATCCCCTGCAAGTGCGGAACCAGAAACTCGAACTGGATTGAGCTGGAGTAGATTAGGGTGGACCGGGTATAAACGGACTCACATAAAAATACCAACAACAAAAAATACACATGAAAAAACAAAATAAAACAAAAATATACGTGAATTTTTACACACTTTCAATTCTTGAAAGTACGAATCTTTTTGTTTTTTTCACTTACTGTCGGCCGAACAAGTCCTTTTAGAATTACACACACATTACAGACTACAGTTAATACATAAAATGTTTTTGTGACCTAAACATAACATAAATTTTTAGTGTGTCACGTCTGATCAAAATTATTATGATGCCTACTTTTAATTTCAGTGTACATGCATGAAGCTGCAATCCAATATTATCCGGTGTGGATAATAGTCATGACAAAAAATAAAAGAAGAAAAGTAATATATAGGGAGAGATCAAGTGGCATTATGTTGACCAGTTTGACTGGTCAGTCACTTACATTCCACGCTGCACGGAGAATGATAAGTCGGCCGACTCTTCAACGGTTCAACCTGAAAGTAGAAGTCATCATCATCATCTAGATGCACATGCATGCATGCATATTGTAACCATGAAAAACACGTTGATGACGTCCCATCGCACAATACACGGGAAAAAACAAACAATGTCGACCCACACGTGTCCTGTTTTTATTGGCTGCCTGTACGTTGGCCGGCAAAGTAATCTGCTGAACTTTGAAAACAAAGAGAGTCCATTTTTGTTCACCCCACTAATACCATGGTATTTGTTCACTCTCCAATCACATGAAGACATGTGACAAATAAAACCACTTTAAGAGTGGCTTTGTACACTCTATAAAATAGGTTTGTGATTTTATTTGTCATATGTCTCAATGTGATTGGGGGGTGAACAAATACGTTGGATGAACAAAAATAGACTCAAAACAAAGAAGTGGATGACCTGATATTTTGAAGCGGCTAATTACAAGGGCACTTTATTTCTCGTTCAGCACTAGCTCACGATTGAGACTAGTTCAGCTTAGAAGAAAAATTATTCATGACAGTTCATTTTTTTTACTTAGCGCTGCTTTCCCACCCAAATTCTTTCCAAAATTTAATTTTTCACATTCATTTGAAGTTTTCACACACACTCTCTCTCTCTCTCTCTTTTCAAACCCTTACTTCTTTGATTAATTTGTACAAGTTTTCAGACAAACTCCATTGGTCCTTTCGGCAACAACACTCTGACAAATTATATGATCCGATCGTACCATGCTTGTGGCAATATGAAATCAGACTTGAGGTTCAACAATCGAATCACTGCGCCAATAGTACAGAATGAGTATCATAATCCAGATATATAGGAGTATATGCATCCTTGACCATGCATATGATAGAACTCATTTGTTTCAGTATTCCGGTCCTCCGGATAAAAACTAGGCCATGTCATGCCAATCACCCTATCTTGTGCCAGGTTTCGATCATGATATTTAACATAGTCCTTGTAGGCGTCCCCTGCAACATCCACATGAAAAGCGGACTGTATTTATGCATAAAGTTACCTTGAGATCAAGCTTTACAGGTCGTAGTCATGTACAAAATCCTTAAGGATCATATGCTCCCTTATGATTGTCACATCTTTGTAACATCTATTGCGACGATGAGCACAAGGACACTTGGATTTTGGTCAATCCATGTAATCGAGTTAGCTTATTAAGAAATACTTTAATGTCGATCGGCTTTAAAATCTTCACTCAAACCAACCTTACTCTCATGCATGCATGTTACGTATGTACATTCATGTACGATCAACAAAGTAGCGATTCATTGCTTGTTGGATGTGGATGATTCTGCACAATAGATATACAAATAAAATGAGACAAGATGGTTAACTTCAAATATACACGAATCCTAGGTTTATCGTGATGAGATGGAACTTGGCTCGAATTTAGCATAGGAAAAATTCACCACTCACAATGTGGAGGTGGAACCCCCATTCTGTCCATCATCAACTCTTTAAACGCCTGCAATGAGGCTGCATCGCAGGAGGAGGAAATCCCCTATCAAATCATGATCACTATTTTGTCTCTCCAATGGTATCAAACTCCCCTTTGTTAATAAGAGAGCTCAAACATACAAGCTAAAGGTTAGCACCTTCAGGACATCCTAATATAGCTTGGTAAATTTGCCTTGTATGATTTCGTAAGAAATAATCACTAAAAAGTTATGTGTTGGAGTGGGTGGAGTTCCCAACCTATGTAGAGAAGACCCCGGAGTGCGACGAGCGCCATCTGTGTGTCAGAGAAGCTCGGGGAGTGCGACGAGCGCCGTTCGATGTCGAAAAAGCTCGGAAAGTAGGCAACGAGGAGTTGCTACTGCTGCTGCTGCTCCAAAGGGGAGCTTCTGGAACTGGGCCACCGAGTTCGGGCCGAACTCGGTCCCAAGCCGAGTTCTGGCCGAACTCGGTCTGGCCATTCCAGAATGTCGCTGGTAGGTTCTGTTTGCCCGACACAGAGTTCTGGCCGAACTCTGTGTCGTCGGGGCTGAGGCAAAAATCTGGGTGATTTTTCACCATTGGATCTAATCTAACGGTCCAGGTTTGTTGCGGAATTAGGGAGTTAAGTTGGGATTTTCAAACCCTAATCAGTACGTAACACAATTGTAGCACACAACAAGAAAAGAGAGAGGAAGGAGGCAAGAGTGCCATTGCAACTTTGGGAGAGAAGACGGAGGATTGAAGGTATTTTTCGAAGGAGAATCGGATTCGGGTAATCTCTACTCGTCGTTCTTGTTCTTCGTAACCTTGTAATCATTGTTCTTGCTTCCAAGTGTTGTGGGGATCCGATTTGGATCGGAAGAAGTTTGTAGAGGGTGTAATTCTTCTATTTTATTAGTGGAGGCTTCTCAGGGTTTGACTCCGATCGTCCCGTGGTTTTTCCCGCAAGGATTTTTCACGTCAAAAATTTTCTGTGTCTGCGTGGTTGTTTTGGTGTTTTGGTTTGTGCGTTGTTTGCTCGGTTCTCTCACAGGTACTCTCTAGTTTGGGGAAAGGTTTCCGCGTTTCTTTCCCAACAGAGTGGTATCAGAGCCAGGTTCTGGAATTCAGAAGGGTGTCAGGAGTTGACAGAAACTAGAGAGGAGAGATGGACGCGAAGCCGGTGCGCATGGTGAACCTGAACGGCACCAACTATCACTATTGACGGAGCAAGATGAAAGATTTGCTGTTCGTCAAGAAGCTGCATCTGCCCGTATTTGCATCCGAGAAGCCCAGTGATAAATCCGAGGACTAAAAATTCGAGCATATACAGGTGTGCGGATACATCAGGCAGTTTGTTGATGAGAACGTGTACAACCACGTTGCCAATATTGAGCACGCGAAGACGTTGTGGGATAAGCTGGAATCCTTGTCACCCTCACTTTTTCCAGTTAGGGGTAAAATGGTAATTTTCCATTTTATAATATTTTTGGGAATTTTATTTCATGAATATTATTATTTAATTATATTAGAAGTCGGGTTCGAATTCCATCGCATTCCGAGTTAATTCGGGACCCCGGTGAATTTCGACTAGAGTTGTATTTAGCATGTTAATTAGCCATGGCCCACCCAAACTAAACTTTTTAGGTTTAGGAGTTTGGACTAGTTCCCCCATGAGTAATTAAGTTTAATTATGATTTTTATTTATTTTTAGCATTTTTCAAAACCTAATTTGAATTTATTTGGCATATAAGCTAGTGTAGGGGCAAACTTGTAAATACAAGTGCCCCTACCAAGACCACCATGGCCGGCCCCTATAGGCACAGACCCCCTCCACCTCTTTACTTCCTCACTAAGTTTCTTCTTCTTCTCCATTACTTTCTTCCAACTCCTTCTTCTTCCTCCCAAATCTTCAAATTAGGTAATCCTTTAACTCTCAATTAATTCCTCCATTTGCATTTATTCCTTCACATAAATTAGAGAGGGGATCATTCTCTACAAGTTGACCATAGCCTTTGTAGGTTCCCTTAAAATATAGGTTAAGGATTTATTATGGTTTAATCCTTTTTGAGAGTGGTATATATATATATATATATATATATATATATATATATATATATATATATATATATATATATATATATATATATATATATATATATATATATTGTATATGTATGTATCAATGCTTAGAGTTGTGTATTAGAACTTAGAGTTGTGCACGAGAGCCTTATAGTTGTGCAATAGAGCCTTAGAGTTGTGCATGAGAGCCTCGTAGTTGTGCAGGAATGTCTTAGAAGTGTGCAGAATGCTATTCAGGAAAAACTGTGCAGAAGTGCCTTAAAGGTGAGCAGAGGAGCCTTAAAGGTGTGCAGGTTGTCCCAGTGTGCTAAAATCCGAGAATTGGAGTATGTGTGTGTTTATATTTATAGATAGATGTGTGAGTATTGTGTGTATATATTCATAGATGTATAATAGATGGTTATATATATATATATATATATATATATATATATATATATATATATATATATATATATATATATATATATATATATATATATAGATATAGATATATAAAAAAAAAAAATATATATATATATATATATATATATATATATATATATATATATATATATATATATATATATATATATATATATATATATAGATATATAAATATGGAGAGATAGGAGGGAAGAAGAGGAAGAGATGAAGAAGAAGATGAAACAACATTAGCAGCAACATTAGGCTTTTAAACCCCAAAACTTGTCCCAAGAGAGGGTGAAAGTATAGGTTGAAAAGGTTGAGTGAGTGAGTTAAGGGTTAAGTAGGATTTTGGTTAAGGGGTGAAATTGAGTTCCGTAATTCGGAACGCGTCGAAACTTGGAGGGGAGTTAGATAATGTGATTTAGATTTTGTGGGTAGGCTTCGGAGTTGGAATCAGGGTTACGTGTGGGCTTGGGAAGACGGTATCGCGCCGCACAATCCCGTATCTTAAAATATTCAAGATAACGGGTAAACGGACGATTCGGACCGTAAGGTGGACTGGATGTCCACTTACCCTAGAAAACTTGGTAGGTAATGGTTGTATAGACTAGTACCCTACTACCCTAGGAAGCACGGAGTGGAATTCCTAAGGGAAGGCCACTTGGCGCCGAGTTAGAATGGTTTAAGGGTAAAGGTTAAGGGGTAATCGGGTAATTTCGAGATACGGAGTTCGGATAGTCGGATTGACTTGAAACTTGGGTGGCATGTTGGGTACACCCTACAAATGTCATATTTGAACCGATTTTGGCTCGGTTGACCCAGAGTTGACTTTTTACCCAAAAGTCAACCGTGAGTCAACACTTTGTCTAGATTTGACCAAATCCAAACCAGAGTTGACCAGTTGACCAAAAGTCAACTGTTGGTCAACATTTGACCAGTTGGACCTAGGGTTGACCTAGGGTTGACCTAGGGTTGACCTAGAGTTGACCAGAGTTGACCAGTTGAACAAAAGTCAACTGTAGGCCAACTCTTGATCCCGTTTGACTTTCTTCGACTTGTTTTGACCTGTGATGACTGGTATGACCTAGGATTGACTTGGTCTGACTTAGATTGACTTGATATAACTTGATTTGACCTAGATTTGACTTGACAGGACTTAGTGTGACTCAGTGTGACCTAGTTTGACCTAGATTGCATATCATTCATTGTGAATCATTCTTAAACTTGTTTAAACCTAATTTAACATACAATATCTCATCTTTAGGTTTCTGATTTCTGCTCTGAGTACTGATATACCCTACAGCTCAGGACAGCAGGCGAGTACATTCATTGATAGTTTTTATTGTCTTGATATCTACTATATCCGATTCAGTCGTAGTGTTTTACTTGATTCTCAGACACGATAGTTCACGGACTAGTATTGTCGGATTCCTGTCATGAGATGTCATTCCTGGATTTCTTGGGATACTTGTTCTTGCTTGGTCTTGATTCTTGTTCTTGTATTGACGCCGATTCCTGAAGAGGACTTGCTCCCCTCTTAGGAAATCCTGCGTCATTACGTGTTATGTCCAGATCTATTATACTATTCGGGGATGGAGGAGTTATTAGTGGTTGTGTGATCAAATTCCCACAAGGTTCTATGGTACATATGGTTCCTAGCTATGCCCTCACCTCACGACGGGTAAAGCCTTACCCTATATGGTTCATAGCTTTCCATGGTGACCGGCCTTACTGCTCTATTGTATTTATGGTTCATGGTCGGTCGGATGGAAAGCCTGAGTATATTTTCCTAAGCCGATCACATAACACACTAATAATTCAAGGCACCTTTTTATATTTATTATCTTTGGTGACTAAGTTCTGTTCGGAAGAAGGGTTACAACCCCGGTCCTTGTTTGGTTTAAGGGTTGTAACTCAGCTTCCGAATAGTTCCCAAGTCGTCCAATACATATGTATTATCGTGCTTTTCAGTACTCACATTCTTGATATATATTTCCAGTTGATTTTGTCTTGTATTTTATTACACTGTCTCTTATAAAATTTGTCAATTCATATGGAACTGCTGTTGGTGGTTGTACTTGCTCATTTTTTTGACAGGATACCGTTGACAAATTTTACAGATGATTCAGAGGCTGATTGCTCGACCTATTATGGGGACGGGTTAGATGGAGTAGACTTGGGCCGTGGCTTGTTAGTAGAGCCACTAGATTTTATACTACCTGACTAGTGTAGACTAGTTGGGTTGCCTGGCCTGCGAGCCAGCTAGTACTTTTCAGACTGTAGTATTATATTATATTCTGTGATGTTATGTTTAGTTTTGGACTTGTGTGGATCTCGAACTTGTTCCCGCTTCATCTATCATTTTTTTTCCTTTCGTGCTATCTATCATAGTTTGTTTATGTGATTGAGACAGTATTGCTATGTCACCTCCATTTCGAGTGTATATACTGTACAGGTACCTTTATACTGTTTAGTGTAGTTTGAAGACAACCTAGACAGCGTTCTACTGCCGATACTGTGGCGTAGGCTGGACGTAACCACGTACTCGTGCCCCTAATCAGGGTGCAGATCGTTACACGTTTTTGTGACGGCCCATGCAGGTCAGAGTCACAATTATTGCGATCTCGTAATGGTGCTCGACTTAGAGTGCTAATTACGAGCCTGTGACTAGGACGTAGGATCTAGGGTATGATAGGAGTTACTCGATCACATTTTAGGAAATTTCTGATCTTTTGATTACCATGACAACTCTTCTTGCATTTGAATTCAATTGTCCTCCCTTGATAATATCTTATCTTGTGCCATATTGATCTCTTGTTTCAATTCGTCTCCAGGATGACGAAGACGCATCCGCAGGCCTCTGGATCGAGTAGCTTGCCCGAGAGATCTGACCCGGTCGAAGAGGAGGTTCACGAGACTGCCCCCAGTGATTCCACTATTCCGGAGACCCCGACAGTTGCACAGGGAGGTCTACCACCTCCACCCCAGAGGGTTTCAGTCGTCGTTCCAGAGATGCTGCCGCCACCACCACCGATACCGACGGATACACATCATATGTTCCTTCTCCTTCAGCAGATGATGGAGACACAGCGGGCCCAGGCAGAGGCGTCGCAGCGCCAGTCGGAGGCGTCACACCGTCAGATCGAGATGCTGAGACAGAGTATGGAGAACTTGTATCAGCTTGTACTGACAGCAGTGGAGAGAGTGGCACCGGGTACGGTACAGGGCCCTACTGGCCAGCAGCCGTACCAGCAGCTGTCCAGGCCAGGGACAGTATTAGACTTTAGGGAGATGAGCTCCAGGGACTTCACGGGCACAGAGGGCATCCTTTATGCAGATGACTGGCTAGAGGATGTGCAGCGGAGCATGGAGCTGGCAGAGCTTCCTAGAGCACTTTAGGTTTCGGCTGCAGCCAGCCGATTCTTCGACATTGTGCTGACATGGTACCGCACAGATCCTCGTGCGTCGGTGAGAGGGCTAACGTGGGAGAACTTTTGGAGGCTCTTTAAGGAGAAGTTCTTTCCGGACGTGGCTCTTACAGTATTGGAGGGCCAGTTCGTGGGTCTAGTGTAGGGGAACTCGTCGGTGGACGAGTATGCAGCTGAGTTCTTCCGCCTTAGCAGGTTTGCTCCTGATATGATCCAGGATGAGGGGCAGAAGGCTCGTAAGTTCCGTAGGGGACTTATTCATGCAGTACGCACCCGCACCTCGGGTCGCCGTGATGCGACGATCGATCAGATATTGATGGACGCGCAGATTGCAGAGGAGGACTTCGGCCTCAAGCCGAAGAGGAGCGAAGATACTATAGGGGCGAGTTCCAGTACGGGACCGACCAAGCGCCCCCACTTTCAGTAACAGCAGCCTCAGTTACAGTTTCAGCAGGCACCAGCGCGTGCCCAGCAGCAGCAGGGACAGGGCCAGAGGCAGGCCATCCAGTGTGCCTTCTACAAGAAGATGGGGCACACCCGGGAGGCTTGTAGGATAAAGCTGGGAGTTTGTTTATTCTGTGGAGCTCCAGACCACCAGGTGAAGAACTGTGCTATTCGTGCAGCCAGACAGGCAGGCCAGGACAGGGTACAGCAGGCTAGAGGAGGCCAGCAGGGACGAGCTTTCGCCATGATAGTTGAGCCCACTCAGGCAGTAGCAGAGCAGATAGCAGGTCCCAATCTTTCGATCTCATTTCCGCAATAGCTTCCTTATAAACTGTCTTAAAATTCGATTCTATCTGTTCTTTGATCGTTGGATGAAAATTGTTCTTGTGAGGTGATTTTCTTCTGAGATAAGTCGTATGGGCTAGGTCGTCTCGATTATGATATTTTAGAATACTCTAGGGTCATGCTAGCAGGCATAGTGAGGACATATAGTCGGATTATGGTCGTATTTCTCGGGTGTGGAAATTTAAGGTTTTCGTTGCCAAGCATACGGCAATACGAAAATTTTAAATACCATAATTCTAGATGTATGTACCGTAGTTGAGGACTCTGTGATTATCGTAGCCTTGCTCACTGGCATGACAGAGATTTCTGAGTATCATGATGATTGGACAGACGCATACAATTATCGATTTGTATGATTTTTGTGTGTTTACTTGTTTTAAATTTTTGAGGATGATTCTTTTTAGGTGGATAGACTTGTAGCACCCAGTTTCTATTTGAGAGTAATTTTGAATTTTATAATTTTAGTCATTTAACTCATGCTTTGATTTTGAGATTTTAATCATTTTAAATTTTAAGCCATGACTTGTGATTTTGATATTTTACTATTGTTTGGTTTTAATTTTGAGACGAAATTTTTTTTTAGGTGGATAGACTTGTCACCCTCACTTTTCCCAGTTAGGGGTAAAATGGTAATTTTCTATTTTATAATATTTTTGGGAATTTTATTTCATGAATATTATTATTTAATTATATTAGGAGTCGGGTTCGAATTTCATCGCATTCCGAGTTAATTCGGGACCCCGGTGAATTTCGACTTGAGTTGTATTTAGCCTGTTAATTAGCCATGGCCCACCCAAACTAAACTTTTTAGGTTTAGGAGTTTGGACTAGTTCCCCCATGAGTAATTAAGTTTAATTATGATTTTTATTTATTTTTAGCATTTTTCAAAACCTAGTTTGGATTTATTTGGCATATAAGCTAGTGTAGGGGCAAACTTGTAAATACAAATGCCCCTACCAAGACCACCATGGCCGGCCCCTATAGGCACAGACCCCCTCCACCTCTTTACTTCCTCAAGTTTCTTCTTCTTCTCCATTACTTTCTTCCAACTCCTTCTTCTTCCTCCCAAATCTTCAAATTAGGTAATCCTTTAACTCTCAATTAATTCCTCCATTTGCATTTATTCCTTCACATAAATTAGAGAGGGGATCATTCTCTACAAGTTGACCATAGCCTTTGTAGGTTCCCTTAAAATATAGGTTAAGAATTTATTATGGTTTAATCCTTTTTGAGAGTGGTATATATATATATATTGTATATGTATGTATCAATGCTTAGAGTTGTGTATTAGAACTTAGAGTTGTGCACGAGAGCCTTATAGTTGTGCAATAGAGCCTTAGAGTTGTGCATGAGAGCCTCGTAGTTGTGCAGGAATGCCTTAGAAGTGTGCAGAATGCTATTCAGGAAAAACTGTGCAGAAGTGCCTTAAAGGTGAGCAGAGGAGCCTTAAAGGTGTGCAGGTTGTCCCAGTGTGCTAAAATCCGAGAATTGGAGTATGTGTGTGTTTATATTTATAGATAGATGTGTGAGTGTTGTGTGTATATATTCATAGATATATAATAGATGGTTAGAAATATATATATATATATATATATATATATATATATATATATATATATATATATATATATATATATATAGAGAGAGAGAGGGATATATATAAATATATATATATATATATAGAGGGATATATATATATATAGATATATAAATATGGAGAGATAGGAGGGAAGAAGAGGAAGAGATGAAGAAGAAGATGAAACAACAGTAGCAGCAACATTAGGCTTTTAAACCCCAAAACTTGTCCCAAGAGAGGGTGAAAGTATAGGTTGAGAAGGTTGAGTGAGTGAGTTAAGGGTTAAGTAGGATTTTGGTTAAGGGGTAAAATTGAGTTCCGTAATTCGGAACGCGTCGAAACTTGGAGGGGAGTTAGATAATGTGATTTAGATTTTGTGGGTAGGCTTCGGAGTTGGAATCGGGATTGCGTGTGGGCTTGGGGAGATGGTATCGCGCCGCACAATCCCGTATCTTGAAATATTCAAGATAACGGATAAACGGGCGATTCGGACCGTAAGGTGGACTGGATGTCCACTCACCCTAGAAAACTTGGTAGGTAATGGTTGTATAGACTAGTACCCTACTATCCTAGGAAGCACGGAGTGGAATTCCTAAGGGAAGGCCACTTGGCGTCGAGTTAGAATGGTTTAAGGGTAAAGGTTAAGGGGTAATCGGGTAATTTCGAGATACGGAGTTCGGGTCGTCAGATTGACTTAAAACTTGGGTGGCATGTTGGGTACACCCTACAAATGTCATATTTGAACCGATTTTGGCTCGGTTGACCCAGAGTTGACTTTTTACCCAAGAGTCAACCGTGAGTCAACACTTTGTCTAGATTTGACCAAATCCAAACCAGAGTTGACCAGTTGACCAAAAGTCAACTGTTGGTCAACATTTGACCAATTGGACCTAGGGTTGACCTAGGGTTGACCTAGAGTTGACCAGAGTTGACCAGAGTTGACCAGTTGACCAAAAGTTAACTGTAGGCCAACTCTTGACCCCGTTTGACTTTCTTCGACTTGTTTTGACCTGTGATGACTGGTATGACCTAGGATTGACTTGGTCTGACTTAGATTGACTTGATATAACTTGATTTGACCTAGATTTGACTTGACAGAACTTAGTGTGACTCAGTGAGACCTAGTTTGACCTAGATTGTATATCATTCATTGTGAATCATTCTTAAACTTGTTTAAACCTAATTTAACATACAATATCTCATCTTTAGGTTTCTGATTTCCGCTCTGAGCACTGATATACCCTACAGCTCAGGACAGCAGGCGAGTACATTTACTGATAGTTTTTATTGTCTTGATATCTACTATATCCGATTCAGTCGTAGTGTTTTACTTGATTCTCAGACACGATAGTTCACGGACTAGTATTGTCGGATTTCTGTCATGAGATGTCATTCCTGGATTTCTTGGGATACTTGTACTTGCTTGGTCTTGATTCTTGTACTTGTATTGACGCCGATTCCTGAAGAGGACTTGCTCCCCTCTTAGGGAATCCCGCGTCATGACGTGTTATGTCCAGATCCATTGTACTATTCGGAGATAGGGGAGTTATTAGTGGTTGTGTGATCAAATTTCCACAAGGTTCTATGGTACATATGGTTCCTAGCTATACCCTCACCTCACGACGGGTAAAGCCTTACCCTATATGGTTCATAGCTTTCTATGGTGACCGGCCTTACTGTTCTATTGTATTTATGGTTCATGGTCGGTCGGATGGAAAGCCTGAGTATATTTTCCTAAGCCGATCACATAACACACTAATAATTCAAGGCACCTTTTTATATTTATTATCTTTGGTGACTAAGTTCTGTTCGGAAGAAGGGTTACAACCCCGGTCCTTATTTGGTTTAAGGGTTGTAACTCAGCTTCCGAATAGTTCCCAAGTCGTCCTATACATATGTATTATCGTCCTTTTCAGTACTCACATTCTTGATATATATTTCCAGTTGATTTTGTCTTGTATTTTATTACACTGTCTCTTATAGAATTTGTCAATTCATATGGAACTGCTGTTGGTGGTTGTAGTTGTTCATTTTCCTGACAGGATACCGTTGACAAATTTTACAGATGATTCAGAGGCTGATTGCCCGACCTATTATGGGGACGGGTTAGATGGAGTAGACTTGGGCCGTGGCTTGTTAGTAGAGCCACTAGATTTTGTACTCCCTGAGTAGTGTAGACTAGTTGGGTTGTCTGGCCTGCGAGCCAGCTAGTACTTTTCAGACTGTAGTATTATATTATATTCTGTGATGTTATGTTTAGTTTTGGACTTGTGTGGATCTCGAACTTGTTCCCGCTTCATCTATCATTTTTTTCCTTTCGTGCTATCTATCATAGTTTGTTTATGTGATTGAGACTGTATTGCTATGTCACCTCCATTCGGAGTGTATATACTGTACAGGTACCTTTATACTGTTTAGTGTAGTTTGAAGACAACCTAGACAGCGTTCTACCGTCGATGCTGCGGCATAGGCTGGACGTAACCACGTACTCGTGCCCCTAATCAGGGTACGGGTCATGACAATCCTTGTATACGAAGAATACCGGGGTAAACAAGTTGTTCCTGATCTGAACGATGATGGGTCTGCGATACAAGGATGGGGCGTCTATTTCGGACCACTTGAGTGATTTCCAGGGCGTGGTTGACCAGCTATCTTCTATGGGAGTCAAGTTCGACGACGAAGTTCAGGGACTGTGGCTGCTGTGTACATTGCCAGACTCGTGGGAGATCGTACGATTATCTATGATCGCTTCTGCTCCAGAGGGCGTGGTCAGTCTGGAGTTTGCCAAGAGTGGGGTACTGAATGAAGAGATGCGGAGACGTTCTCAGGGCACTTCATCCACATCCCACCACTCAGAGGCATTGGTTTCAGAGAGCCGCGGAAGGGGCAAGAGCAGGGGTCCAGGTGGTGGCAAAGACAAGAGCAGAGGGAAGTCCAAAGGTCGGTATGAGGACTCAGAGTGTTACCATTGTGGTAAGAAGTGCCACATCAAGCGGAATTATTTTGCTTGGAAGAGAGAAAAGAAAGACGACAAGGGGAAGCAAGATGAGAACACAACAGCGGCGGCCTCGATACATGGAGGCGATGTGATCGTCGTAGGTGATGAGGTCATTACTAACCTCGCCTGCGATGACAATTCTTGGCTGGTGGACTCAGAGGCTTCAGCACATGTATCTCACAACAGGGCACTATTTGCCACTTACACAACAGGCGACTGTAGAGTATTGAAGATGGGCAATGGAGATGTGTCGACGGCGGTTGTCGTTAGAGATGTGCATTTGAGAACGAAGACGGGTGCGGTTCTTGTTCTCAAGGATGTTCGTCATGTCCCTGATATCCGTTTCAACCTGGTGTCGGTTGGAAGGTTGGATGACGAGGGATTCTTCAGTCTCTTCGGGAACAGTCAGTGGAAGCTTTCCAGAGGTTCGATGGTGATTGCCAGAGGAAGCAAGAAGTTTGGTCTCTACTATATGGAGGGGAGCGCACATGGGGCACAGGAGGTGAACGCAGTCAGTGATGCGTCTACCGAGTTGTGGCACAGGCGGCTCGGCCATATCAGCGAGAAGGGGATGAGCTACTTGGTGAACAGGAAGGTGATTCCAGGGCTCAAGTCTACAAAGTTGGAGAAGTGCACGCACTGTTTAGCTGGGAAGCAAAATAGGGTATCTTTCCAAAGTCACCCAAGTTCAAGGAAGCCGGCGTTGCTCGAGTTGATTCACTCGGATGTCTGCGGTCCTATGAAGGTAAAATCTATTGGTGGTGCTTCTTACTTTGTAACTTTTATTGATGACTGTTCCAGGAAGGTTTGGGTCTATGCCTTAAAGACCAAGGATCAGGTGCTGCCTACTTTCAAAGAATTTTAGGCCTCTGTTGAAAGAGAGATGGGCAAGAAGTTATTGTGTATTCGGTCCGACAATGGCGGCGAATACATCGGTCCCTTTGATGCTTATTGCAGAGAGCAGGGGATACGACACCAGAAGACTCTGCCAAAGACACCTCAGCTCAATGGTGTGGCGGAGCGCATGAACAGGACACTGATGGAAAGGGTGCGGTATTTGTTGTCAGAAGCAAACTTGCCGGACAGTTATTGGGGTGAGGCTCTTCTCACAGCTGCTTATGTTATTAATTTGTCTCCTAGTGCTCCTTTGCAGGGTGATGTGCCTGACAAAGTATGGTACGGCAAAGAGCCATCATACAATCACCTGCGAGTGTTTGGCTGTAAGGCCTTCGTGCATGTACCGAAGGACGAGAGGATCAAACTTGAGCCGAAGACGAGGTGATGCGTCTTTGTCGGCCGCGGTCGGGATGAGTTTGGCTATAGACTCTACGACCCGGTAGGAAAAAAGCTCTACAGAAACAGGGACATGGTGTTCGTCAAGGATCAGACCATGACCAACACTCAGGATTTTGAAACGCCTTCTGAGGCTGAGGAATTGCCTGAGTTAGAGTCATTTCGCTTCGAGCAGTTTCCAGAGGACATCGCAGAGGATCCAGTTATAGGGGAACAAGTACATGGAGTTGCTCCCAACCTTGATCATCAGCCTGCTGATGGTGGTCAGGGTGTCCCTCAGGAGGATGAGCATGCCGGAGAGGCAGTTCCTGAAGGGAAGGAGGCTGTTGGTATACAGCCAGCACCAGTGGCTCCACTGAGAAGGAGCGACAGAGATCGTCGACCATCTACGAGATACTCACCGGATGAGTATGTGCTATTGACTGACGGGAGAGAGCCCGAAAGTTTTGCAGAGGCTATGGAAGACGAACACAGACAGGAGTGGATGGAGGCCATGCAGGAGGAGATGAGTTCCTTGAACACTAATTCCACTTATGAGCTGGTGCGGTTGCCAAAGGACAAGAAGGCTTTGAAGAATCGATGGGTGTTTAGAGTGAAACAGACGGATGATGCTACTCGCCCTCGATTCAAAGCGAGGCTGGTAGTTAAAGGCTACGGTCAGCGGAAAGGCGTGGATTATGATGAGATCTTTTCGCCTGTCGTCAAGCATTCGTCTATTCGGGTGGTGCTAGCATTAGCAGCCAGTCTCGACTTGGAGGTCGAGCAGATGGATGTGAAGACGGCATTCCTCCACAGTGATCTTGAGGAGGAGTTGTACATGGAGCAGCCAGAGGGATTCTGTGAGAAGGGCAAGTCATATTTGGTCTGCCGGTTGAGAAAGAGCTTGTATGGTCTGAAGCAGGCTCCGAGGCAATGGTACAAGAAGTTCGAGTCATTTATGGGAGAGCATGGTTATGCACGTACGACATCGGACCATTGTGCATTTGTGAGGTATTTTGTCGAGGATGATTTCATCATTTTATTGCTCTATGTAGATGATATGCTATTAGTGGGTCGGAATGACACTAGGATAGCGGAGCTGAAGCGCCAACTGGGCGCGGCCTTCTCTATGAAGGATTTGGGCACAGCAAAGACTATTCTTGGGATGGAGATCAGCCGAGAGAGAGAGTCCAAGTTGCTACATTTGTCCCAAAAGAAGTACATTCACCGGGTACTTCAGCGTTTCGGTATAGACGGGTCAAAGAAAGTGAGTTGCCCCCTTGCGGCTCACTTTAAGTTCACTGAGGAGCAGTGTCCATCTACCGAGGACGAAAAGGAAGATATGAAGCGGCTTCCATATGCCTCAGCTGTGGAAAGCCTTATGTATGCCATGGTGTGTACGAGGCCAGATATTGCTCATACAGTTGGTACGGTTAGCAGGTATCTTTCAAATCCTGGAAGGGTACATTGGAGTGCGGTCAAGTGGATTCTACGATATCTTCAGGGCACTGCTGGTTGGAGACTTTCCTTTGGTGGTGACGAGCCGAAGCTGGTTGGGTATACCGACGCTGATATGGCTGGAGATGTAGACACGAGGCGATCGACTTCGGGCTACGTGATGATATTTGCGGGAGGAGCGGTGTCGTGGCAGTCGCGGTTGTAGAAGTGTGTTGCCTTGTCAACGACAGAGGTAGAGTACATTGCAGCAACGGAGGCTTGCAAGGAGTTGCTGTGGATGAAGAAGCTGCTGCAAGAAATAGGACTGAAGCAAGAGCAGTATACTTTGCTTTGCGACAGTCAGAGCGCTATACACCTTGTGAAGAATCAGACGTTTCATAGCCGGTCCAAACACATCGAGACTCGGTATCATTGGATACGAGAAGTGATTGAGAAGAAGGACGCAGAGCTTGAAAAGGTTCATACAGATGACAACGGAGCTGATATGTTCACGAAGATTCTACCAAGGAGGAAGTTTGAGTACTGCAGGCAGATCGTCGGGATGACGATATCCTCCCCATAGTTGTGAAGGAGAAGATTTGTTGGAGTAGGTGGGGTTCCCAACCTATGTGGAGAAGACCCCGGAGTGCGACGAGCGCCATCTGTGTGTCAGAGAAGCTCGGGGAGTGCGATGAGCGCCGTTCGATGTCGAAGAAGCTCGGGAAGTAGGCAACGAGGAGTTGCTACTGCTGCTGCTGCTGCTCCAAAGGGGAGCTTCTGGAACTGGGCCACCGAGTTAGGGCCGAACTCGGTCCCAGGCCGGTTCTGGCCGAACTCGGTCTGGCCATTCCAGAATGTCATTGGTAGGTTCTGTTTGCCCGACACAGAGTTCTGGCCGAACTCTGTGTCGTCGGGGTTGAGGCAAAAATTTGGGTGATTTTTCACCATTGGATCTAATCTAACGGTCCAGTTTTATTACGGAATTAGGGAGTTAAGTTGGGATTTCCAAACCCTAATCAGTACGTAACACAATTGTAGCACACAACAAAAAAAGAGAGAGGAAGGAGGCAAGAGTGCCATTGCAACTTTGGGAGAGAAGACGGAGGATTGAAGGTATTTTTCGAAGGAGAATCGGATTCGGGTAATCTCTACTCGTCGTTCTTGTTCTTCGTAACCTTGTAATCATTGTTCTTACTTTCAAGTATTGTGGGGATCCAATTTGGATCGGGAAAAGTTTGTAGAGGGTGTAATTCTTCTATTTCATTGGTGGAGGCTTCTCAGGGTTGGACTCCGATCGTCCCGTAGTTTTTTTCGCAAGGGTTTTCCACGTCAAAAATTCTCTGTGTCTGCGTGGTTGTTTTGGTGTTTTGGTTTGTGCGTTGTTTGCTCGGTTCTCTCGCAGGTACTCTCTAGTTTGGGGAAAGGTTTTCGTATTTCTTTTCCAACATTATGTATCCAAATTATATTGATTGTATTTTATATTTGTCCATCTTTTCTACCACATGTGTTTTTTTTAGGGGAAAAAGTAAATTTCATTCAAGAATCTAAAGAGTTACAAACAGGAATGTCACGAAGGATATCTTCGAGTATACAATCCGGAGTAGAGGTATGAACTGTTAGAGAGTTCATAGCATTAAACAACAGAGAATATGATACTAGTTGATAAGCACAGTGATTAACCTTCCTATGGACATAAGCAAAGGAGATTTCCCTGTCTGAAGACAAAGCCTTTCATGCATCTAATATTGTGTGTCGAGCAAGCCGGATAGTAGGGGCTTCATGAGTATAATTAATGACATCAATAAGGATCTTGCAATCACCTTCCACCGTTGTATGCTTCAGTTGGTTTCTTTCGATAAGAATGATGGCTAAATGAATTCCTAGAGCTTCTGCTTCTACCGGAGATCCACCATCAAGACTCTTAGAAAGTGCACCTATGAAGAGGCCCTCACCATTTTGCAGTACAGCAGAAGCAACTGAGGGTCAACTTAATTTCGATAGCGAAGCAACTGAGGGTCAAAGAGATTCATGCACGGTCCAAAGGATGAAACCTGGCTCTGAAACCAACTTGTCACGCCCCGACCCGGGAAATCGCTCGTCCTCGCTAGATTTTACCCGAATCATCGTCCTCGCTGGGGCGTGATGCCGCACGAGCCTGGAGTTGCGCTCGTGCAAGGCAAGATAACAGGTTCACACAGAACTATCTCAATTTTATAACATAAGCAGCGGAAGGAAAACAGAGTACACAACAAGAATCTCTTTTATTCATAATGAACTGAAGGTTACAAAGGCACTGAATAGCCCAACATATATGCCAATTGGCTACAACGCTCATGATCTCTCTAGCTCGCAAAGGATTTCATTATTCCATACATTATGCCTCTTTATAGCCACCAAGTAGTCTTCGGCCGAACATCTCCATGTCGCAAGTTCGAACGCCTATGCGGAAGCTCCTCTTGAACACCAAGGACTCCATACCTCGGCACGTCCAAGCCAAGCTCCGCCCCGAGCCGAACATACCTGAGCCTGCACATAAACTAGTGGGAGATTAGTGCTTTCGTCCTCGCTTCGCACTGATCAAGACCCGCTCGTACCCAAACCAAACACTAAATATATTTTAGTGGACATGCATCTTAATTCATGATCTTTCTATTTAGCCTTAGGATCAGTTTCATGGCAATATTCGACATAGCAACTTAGCATAATTGTGTCCCATATCGTGTTCCTGCAACAGATACAGTTAGGCATAATCTGAACATAATCATAGTGATCATGCACATCTTCGTCCCATATTGCCTAGCCTGCACGGGTTAGAACTTAACATAGAATCATATCATTCACGCAACAACCAACCATAAACTTAGACCATGCATAAGGGTCGCAGGCCCTGCGCCTGCACCCAACTCTCAACTCAGTCTACCGGCCCTATCTATATGAAGGTCACGGTGTTTCACACCGTAATGGACTTGGCATCTCTTATGTGTAAGCCTACAATCGCTTCGATACGGGTTGCTAGCCCAGTATCCGAAGGATCCCAAACTTACGGATATTATAGCTTATCACAGCACTGGACGGTCGCAATCCGTCCGAATGTTGTGCACCATAAATACCACACATAATTCTCTCCTAGGTCGAACGGTCCCGACGCCCCGACATAACCGTTCGAGGAAAGCCTTACCCGTGCACGGGCCATCCGAGTCCGTTGACCATGCAATATGCGCCATAGCAAACACAAATAACATTCCAACCAAATCCTCCGTTGCATAAACATAATCTCGATCCATAAACGGTTTCCCGTGCCATAAACGGTTTCCCGTGCCATAAACGGTTTCCCGTGCCATAAACATATTCGCGTCTCATAAACATAATCCACCATTCATATGGGGAGCTCCGTCGGCGTTATGCCCCAACACATCCATATTGATGCACGACGTCCAACGGCTTAGACATCTCGTACTTGTATTCAACGCGTACCATTCGTAAGTTTTTCTCATAACATAATTTCGTAATTACTTAGTCTTTTCGTAACATAAGTGCCCGAGGGCACGCTCAGCACCGTAATCAATGTTCTACGCCTAGCGTTCAATGTTCTCAGAGCCGTGCACCCGATGCACATCTCAATATCATCTTTCAATGTTCTACCATCATTGCCCTACCGCGACTCGTACACTTGATGCACGTCGCTTCGATTGTTTGATTGTTCAATGTTCTATCTTAGTGTTCAACGCATATTTAGATCTTTCATCGCCGAGCCACGCTCGCTAACTCGATAACATCTTACGCATACCATAACATATTTTCTTAGACGTGAAGGAATAGGGAAAGAGAGTCAAGAAACCACCCACCTTAAGCCGATACGCCTTGCCGCCTCGCCGATTGAAGCGTCTCGCTTCCATAACTCGATTGCATAGCTAACTCTCGGACTTAGCTATTCCTTTGAACTACTCGGTTGATTTGGCCTATCGCACCCATACCACGTTCCGTAATCCAGCATAAAGGCATAGCATGCACACCATCAACTAACATCAGCACTTGCTCAAACGAGACTTATCCTTTGCATCGATTCGATTCATAGATTCCAACCGACTCAAAGCTTACCTTTGGCCAACGTAACTCTTGCATCGATTCGCATCGATACTTCATCGGGTCAACGCAACTTTTCGAGTCAACGACTCATCATAATGCACCGTGCGGAGCGGGACATTACATAATATACCACTCAAAATCAGGTTCGTCCTCGAACCGAAACCAACACTTAATCCAAGTGCCTCGCTAGATCGTTTCACGATCTCGTGCTACTATCGTTGGAATCATACAACTTAGTTTGAATCATACACATATTTTAGGCGTCCCACCAATATATGCATTTCAGCCAAGCTCAGTTGTAGGATATTGGGACAACTTACAATCTCAACTTAAATCCTCAAGCATCCATCGGTCCGTACTCGACTTAGTCATATCTTAGCGCCTATCCCCAAAATACTCTTCGTATGCATCATCCCATAACATGCGATCATCTTCCAACATCTTGCACATAACTTAATTCAAACTGTTACTTCGATCCTATAGTTTCTCGCTGGTCACATAACACTCACATTGCATCGAGTCATTGCGCATCCGATCGCAACCATTCTTTGCAACACCTATTCGCCCAACCGTTGTCTATCTCTCACATAGCCCAAGTCGTTTACCTAATCATCCATAACATTTGGCCTCGACGACATGGACTAAGTCCACATGTCTCAATTTCCTTTGTCTACAATCCGTACTAAGTCTCGCACACAACTATTCCAACACGATCCACGTTCTCGAACTACCCGCGCATCGAGTCTGGGGCTACCCCCGCTAGGTAACCAGAAATCGAGCTTAATCTCTCCCGACCCAGAGGTCAACTTGAGTCTACGATGCTCAAAGGCAACAATCTTTTCGACCCAAGGTCTCTGATGACACGCCTATCTCTGATTCTCAACCGAGTACGACTCCTTACTCAATTCTCAAATCAATCCCGACCCATTCGTTTCGTAATACCGATGGTGCGCTCAACACACACCGCCTGACCGTTACTCCAACCGATCTACGACACAACTCTTAGGGTCATTCTATTATTCGTCGCTCTCGCGCATTGCAGAATCCTTGCAATCGCCTTACCGCGTCACTACGCTAAGCACGTTCCTCAATATCTCTTCGACCCAGCATAACTTTTCTTGACCATATCGATTCTAGTACTCGCTAACTTTCGAGACACGATACTCACTCGCTTAGACTTATCCTCAACATGCACTACCTCATTCCTTATCCTTCTTACGCGACTTCTTTAGGGTCATCCTATGGGACTTCAACATTCATTTGATTTGGCGGTCAAGTCTTCTAGGGTCATCTGCCCCGAAACTACGCTCGATAATTGAAGATCATCAACGAGGGACAGTTACAACGAACCATGCAATATCCTATCGCGGAGCCAAATCAATTCTCGACAATTCCTATGAGACTTCATCAAATTCGACGTAGTTTACTAATCCATAATTTATCGTCTCCCGCGCCACTGATGCGCCGCTACTACTCGAATCACTTGTGCACATTGCGTGCCGTTACTACTCGAATCACTTACGTACTATCGTCAACAATATCGCAACCGAGCAATATTAGTTCGCCTCCGTACGAGTCTATCCACTCACAGCCAATATCTGACACATTTCTAGTCTTATCGCACAATTCTCAAATTTACCTTCATATCAAACCACAAGTCGAAACGTACAAAGTGCCACGTCCTGATTTTTCGAGTTCGACCATTCCCGCGACATGAATCACCATGTCCGCACTCACGCAGAACGATCACTCCAAATCCGACGTGATGTATATGCGAGGCTGGTGTTGCGCTCGCACAAGACAAGAACGTCAACTTAATGGTTATCCACGAAGTAATCCAGACACTTTCATTTTCATCCAAGTAATATCCATCCGTTCTCAAATTCTCCGAAGCATTCCGATCATGGTCATCCAAATCGACATCAACTTAACTTGCATCTTATTCATCCAACAACAATATTCAACATAATTTTCGTTCATTCGATCAGAGTATCCCCGAGTTATTGCATATCGTCTTTGATACGCCTCAATACCATCGTCGATATGCATAACTTGAACATCTTCATTTCTCATAAGCTCAAACCCGTTGCAATCATTGCCATTATCCGAACTCGAATACGAATCAAGTCTCGTACTTATCAAGATTCATTCCATTATAATTCACTACCAAAATTGTAACACAATTTCCAATTCACATATCCATTCTCGTATCCCTAACTCGTACTTCCAAAATCGTGCTACCGACTCCTCGCGCTAACTCAAATTCATTCACACGATTTCCTCGCACATACTCAACTCGTTCCGAAGGAGTCTTCGTACCAACTCAACATAATTTCGATCGGCCCAACTATTTCCTCCACGTAACATTCCTTCGCTATGCTCAACTTATCGTTCGACTTACACTTAGCGAATCCTCGTCCGACGTATCATCCATAGGTATGACTTCGCACATAATCGTTCAACTCAATTCATCGAAGCATACTTGCATCGACTTCTCTCAAGTCATTCCCACTCAAGTCTCGGTATTACTCCGTCCGTTGCGGATAAACCTATCGTAACAACATAATCGTCTCGACGAAGTCTATTGCAAGTCACCAACCGGCTTAACATAGATATCGCTAAGTGGTATCCCATATACCACTCAGGATCGAGCCTATCTTTATCGATACAATACTTCGCTATACTGATCGCATAATTGGTGTTGCATATACCACTCGAAATCAAGTCATTACTCGACATCGCATTCCGCATAGGTCCGACATCTATTCCTCAATCAACTATCCCGTATGGCGATCCTTCCGATCCCAGCTCTAGCATTCGCTCAAGTTTGACATTCGTTCAAGTCTCTCCGTGTCATGGCGATCATATCGATCACACCCGCAACATTCGCTTATTCAAAGCTCAACGCAACATACGGCCAACATAAACGTTCGCCTACTCAACTCGACTACGCGACCAACTCGATTCGTTACTATCGCATCCGCGATCTTTCTGAATCTCGCTCGTTGCAACTCGTGCAACAACTCATTCTCGATACATAAGGTCTTTACTCAATCTCGTGCAACATATCGCTATCCATCCGCATAGCCATACAACACGTATCATATCATATCGACTCGTCGTACTGATGCAACGAACGATCTACGACTTGCTGCACTCCGTGCAACCAACAACACATAACCGTTCGCATAGCAACATAACACGCATCGCCTCATATCTCGACTTGCTGCACTTCGTGCAACCAACAACACATATCTCCTCGCACTTCGTGCGACCAACAATACATACTCCTCGTACTTCGTACGACCGACAACACATAACTCCTCGCACTTCGTGCGATCAACAACACATAACTTCTCACATTTCGTGCGATCAACTATACGTATATCATTATACATCGTGCAACCAACATCACCATATTCGTTGCACTTCGTGCGACCACCATCCCATAACCCGTTGCACTTCGTGCAATCAACACTCTCTGATGGCACCCGGAGATCACGTGATAGTCACGACATACTTGGGGCAGACGTACGCACTTAATATAGACTTATTGTATGGAACATCCAAGGTAGCGTCGAGCAGATCCATGAGCCATGCGGTTGCAGAAACAACTTAAAGTCAACTGAATTTCGATAGCGAAGCAATTGAGGGTCAAAGAGATTCATGCACGGTCCAAAGGATGGAACCTGGCTCTGATACCAACTTGTCATGCCCCGACCCGGGAAATCGCTCGTCCTCGCTAGATTTTACCCGAATCATCGTCCTCGCTGGGGCGTGATGCCGCACGAGCCTGGAGTTGCGCTCGTACAAGGCAAGATAACAGGTTCACACAGAACTATCTCAATTTGATAACATAAGCAGCGGAAGGAAAACAGAGTACACAACAAGAATCTCTTTTATTCATAATGAACTGAAGGTTACAAATGCACTGAATAGCCCAACATATATGCCAATTGGCTACAACGCTCATGATCTCTCTAGCTCACAAAGGATTTCATTATTCCATATATTATGCCTCTTTATAGCCACCAAGTAGTCTTCGGCCGAACATCTCCATGTCGCAAGTCCGAACGCCTATGCGGAAGCTCCTCTTGAACACCAAGGACTCCATGCCTCGGCACGTCCAAGCCAAGCTCCGCCCCGAGCCGAACATACCTGAGCCTGCACATAAACTAGTGGGGGATTAGTGCTTTCGTCCTCGCTTCGTACTGATCAAGACCCGCTCACACCCAAACCAAATACTAAATATATTTTAGTGGACATGCATCTTAATTTATGATCTTTCTATTTAGCCTTAGGATCAGTTTCATGGTAATATTCGACATAGCAACTTAGCATAATTGTGTCCCATATCGTGTTCCTGCAACAGATACAGTTAGGCATAATCTGAACATAATCATAGTGATTGTGCACATCTCCGTCCCATATTGCCTAGCCTGTACGGGTTAGAACTTAACATAGAATCATATCATTCACGCAACAACCAACCATAAACTTAGACCATGCATAAGGGTCGCAGGTCCTGCGCCTGCACCCAACTCTCAACTCAGCCCACCGGCCCAATCTATATGAAGGTCACGGTGTTTCGTACCGTAATGGACTTGGCATCTCTTATGTGTAAGCCTACAATCGCTTCGATACGGGTTGCTAGCCCAGTATCCGAAGGATCCCAAACTTACGGATATCATAGCTTATCACAGCACTGGACGGTCGCAATCCGTCCGAATGTTGTGCACCATAAATACCACACATAATTTCCTCCTAGGCCGAACGGTCCCGGCGCCCCGGCATAACCGTTCGAGGGAAGCCGTACCCGTACATGTGCCATCCGAGTCCATTGACCATGCAATACGCACCATAGCAAACACACATAACATTTCAACCAAATCCTCCGTTGCATAAACATAATCTCGATCCATAAACGGTTTCCCGTGCCATAAACGGTTTCCCGTGCCATAAACGGTTTCCCGTGCCATAAACATATTCGCGTCTTATAAACATAATCCACCATTCATATGGGGAGCTCCGTCGGCGTTATGCCCCAACACATCCATATTGATGCACGACGCCCAACGGCTTAGACATCTCGTACTTGTATTCAACGCGTACCATTCGTAAGTTATTCTCATAGCATAATTTCGTAATTACTTAGTATTTTCGTAACATAAGTGCCCGAGGGCACGCTCAGCACCGTAATCAATGTTCTACGCCTAGTGTTCAATGTTCTCAGAGCCGTGCACACGATGCACATCTCAATATCGTCTTTCAATGTTCTACCATCATTGCCCTAACGCGACT
This sequence comes from Iris pallida, assembly GCA_029216955.1. NCBI lineage: Eukaryota > Viridiplantae > Streptophyta > Magnoliopsida > Asparagales > Iridaceae > Iris > Iris pallida. The sequence continues at coordinate 3,092,068 of JANAVB010040417.1, forward strand.
CATACACTTGATGCACGTCGCTTCGATTGTTTGATTGTTCAATGTTCTATCTTAGTGTTCAACGCATATTTAGATCTTTCATCGCCGAGCCACGCTCGCTAACTCGATAACATCTTACGCATACCATAACATATTTTCTTAGACGTGAAGGAATAGGGAGAGAGAGTCAAGAATCCGCCCACCTTAAGCCGATACGCCTTGTCGCCTCGCCGATTGAAGCGTCTCGCTTCCATAACTCGATTGCATAGCTAACTCTCGGACTTAGCCATTCCTTTGAACTACTCGGTTGATTTGGCCTATCGCGCCCATACCACGTTCCGTAATCCAGCATAAATGCATAGCCTGCACACCAGATCAACTAACATCAGCACTTGCTCAAACGGGACTTATCCTTTGCATCGATTCGATTCATAGATTCCAACCGACTCAAAGCTTACCTTTGGCCAACGTAACTCTTGCATCGATTCGCATCGATACTTTATCGGGTCAACGCAACTCTTCGAGTCAACGACTCATCATAATGCATGGTTCGGAGCGGGGCATTACATTCACTGCCACATAAGCGGAGGGGCCCGAGGGACGAGGGTGGCGCTCTGGATCGGAGGCTAGGGGGTGAAGAATTAAGGTTGGGGAGGAACGGAGAAGGAGAGAGTGAATTATATGACCTAAATGAGATTGGATATAACTTATATAACTTTTTAGACGACGAATACTTGACGTCCATTCTGCCATTGGTCCTAAAGATAGTAACGGATCGTGAGTCGTCTGGTCGTTTCCTAGCTTCTCGTGAGTTACCAAGCAAGGTAGTGATGTTATGGGCAACATATCAACGACGGAATGGGATCTCGTACATACGACATTTTGCCGCTAGGACGCAATCGGTACGACGTTGTACAACAATGCCCTAAATCCATCTTCATGGTGAGTCATCGATCTGTAGTGTACTTGAACCCTATTAAGACTATAAGGCCTCGTTTGGTACACTGTAATGTAATCGTAATCACAATGTAATCAAATTATAAAAAATTAATTTTTTCTCTTATATTAATTGCGATTACGATTGCATTACAGTGAAGCAAACAGGATCTAACTCGAATCTATAGTTTTTGGTAGTGTACTTCAACCCTATTAAGACTAACTCGAATGTCTTTCTCGTAGAGCTACACAAATTGGATCAGTGATTGATTTCTAAATTTCCTAAATCTGATTACAAGGCATTTATATCAATTGTTTTTCCAATTATAATGTCTTATAATGAATGAATTATCAGCAACATCATATATATATATATATATATATATATATATATATATATATATATATATATATATATATATATATATATATATATATATATACACACACTTTTTGCAATTATATATATATATACACTTTTTGCAATTAATCGTTGATTTACCAATGTTTAAAATTAGATGACTTAAAGCACATCGAACGGATGTGAACATGGGGATGCAAAAACTGTATTATATATATATATATTTTGTGTATTATATATATATATATATATATATATATATATATATATATATATATATATATATATATATATATATATATATATATATGTGATGTTGTTCAATTATGATAACTGGAAGGCCTATAGATAATATTGTCAATAACTTTCCAAATTAGGGTGTCTCCCAAAATGGATATAATCTTGCATCAGTCTCCAAACTGGCAAAATCAAATATAGTAAAGAAAATGAAGATGAAATTGGAGAAGAAAAAAAAATTGTGTATGTATTCTCTTTCATGCATAAATTTACATGCCCCTCCTATATTTCGGATCTACAACAACATTGTCGATGCAACTAATGTTACAAAATTGAGCATTAGTTATAAATATCAACATGGATAAGAAGTGCGCAATTGAGGAGATAAGCATGGAGAGTTCCTCCAAGCCCTAGAATGCAACCTAAGTATCTCCTGCACCCTGTCCTTGGTCTTCTTCCCGCAGTCCACCTGCACCAGCAAGCACAGCTTCGACACCACCCCGAACTCCAACATCTCCTTCAGCACCCTGCTCGTCGGCGACAGCTTCGCTATCGAGTGCACGATCCTCACCGCCCTCTCCGTCGACACGATCGAGACCCTCACCAGCTTCTTCGACACGACCGCGATCCCGGCCGCGTGCCCCACGATCTCCGCCCTCCCTTCCGCGCATTCGCTCAGCCGGGACAGCACCACGAGCATCATCTCGCACCCTTTCTTCTCGGTCTCGTCGAGCAGCAGCTCGATCAGGACCCGCACCGCTCCGGCTTCAACCGCCTTGGCCTTGTTCCTCCCCCACGAGCCGGCGACGCTTAGGACGTGCAGCGCCGCCTTTGTCGCTTGGTACGAAATCCTGTCCTTAAGTACCTTCACCATTTCGACGAAGAGCTCTTCCCTCAGTCCCATGATCCGCGCCGGCGAGAGCACCGGCACCAGGGACTTGAGTATCATGGTTGCGTAGGCGCGAGATTGGTAGCTCGACTGCTGCAGCACGGTGGTCAGCGTCTCGACGAAGTCGATCCCTCTCCTCTCGACGAGGTCGAGAAGGCCTTGTTCGGATACACGAAGAGAGTGGAGGATGTTGAGCGCTTCGTCCACCACAACTGCAGCCTCCTCTTCCTTGGAGGAGTTGGAGGCGGCGGTGCTGTTCTCTATCAACGACGCCAGGAAGTCGACGGCTCCCGACGACTGGAGGACGCACCTCCTGTTCCTGTCGCTCTCCGCCGACGATCGACTTGAGTTTCCGCAGGGAAGTAAGGAGCGACTGCGGATGGGACCTCGCTTGGTCGAGTAGGTTGGCGATGTGGGACCTGTCGACGGGGGGCCGAGGGGTGGGGAAGCGCTCGGAGGCGTTGGTGACGCACCAGGCCTGGATGAGCCTGCGGAGAGTGTGGTTGGGGACGATGAGGTCCCGGTCGGTGAGCGTCGTCTGGGTTATCGGGCAGGTGTCGTGCTCGTCGGTGAAGAGCCAGCGCTCGATGCTGTGGCGGTCGTAGGTGATGCCGGTGGAGAGGGTCACCGGGTCTCTCATGATCTGGAGGGAGATGGGGCACAGGAAGAATGATGGCACCTCGACTCCTTCCATTGCTGGAGCTTAATTAGGTTTTCAAAGGGAAGGTGTTTGCTTTAATGGCGAGCGCTTAATTGCTTTGAAGAAGAAGAAGAAGTCTCGAGGAACGTTGAAGATTTTGTGAGCTGAAAATGTGGATATCGGGGTTTATAAAGGGAGGGAGAGAGAAGATTCAACTTAATGAAAAAGTCCACGCGGGGGGCTTCTTGGGCAGAGTATAAAATGTTATTATAGAAGGCTCTCTTTGGGCTCTTTCCTCTTACCAACATATATTAATGTATATTCCCCTATCTACCTTGATCTTTCTCAATCATACACTAAATAATATCATCTCTTATTTAATGTTTCTCAAATGTATTTTTATAAGCATTAACAAGTCTTCATCATACACAAATTATAAGGGACTATTTGGTTGTCCGTAAACAGGGTCGGGCTCTGGAGTAAGTCAAACAAGACTTAGAGCTTGGACAACTCCCTCTCTGCTAGGACAACTTTTCAAGTTCAGCGTGATTCCACCAAAGGTCAAGGTCACGGATGACTATCAAGACCAACTCACAATATGGATCAAGGGACAACCAAAATTAGATCCGGGTAGGACAAACCCTCAGGGTCGACCCTGTCCGTAAATGATGCTCTTGTAGCTTTTGTTACAGTACTTATAGGTTGTTTGGATAAGTATAACCCGCAGGAAGTGTGAGAGTTACTTCTTGATTGCTGAAAGTGGAATGCGTAAACTTTTGAATTTCGTGCTAGTTCTTTTATGCAGAAAGAGATTTTTCATGTTTGGATATATGATATTTTGTTTGTGGAAGTGAACAAATTTAAACTTTCATGTCTGCATGTTAACATGAAGGATGTGAAAAAGTGTATCATCATAAAATAAAAATATATTAATGATACAATTAAATTGGTAATAATATATTAAAAATAATTAGTTGGCTTTTTTTACTTAAGTAAAAACAATTAATATGGCAAAAACATATTATGAAGTAATTATAGTGTATTAAATAATAATACTATTATGTAGTATTGTTACTTATTTTAACTATTTAATATTAGCTACAAAACTAATACTAATTATTTTATTGCTAATATTAAATGAAATAAATTACTACTAATTATTTAATAGTAATGAGTAGTTTTAGTTAAATAACTAATATTAATTATTTAACTATCTAAATATTAATTTTTTTTTTATATCTAATACTAAATAAAAATTAGTTAGTATAAGTACTAAATATTTTATTTTTTTAATATTGGTATTAATTTTTTAATTAGTTGAAATTAGTCCTTATTATTAATTAACTAATATTAAATTAGTATAAAAGTTTCACTTCCACGCAACCTTTACTCAAACATGGGGGAAAGTGGACAGATTTTTTTCATATAACACAATAGGCAGGAAGAATTAAATTTAAAGTAATGATGACTTCAAATTCATGTCCCCTCATTCATAATAAACCAAATGTTGAAAGTATCGACTTTCACACTTTCACATTACATTTGCAGCAATCCAAATAGTCCATTTATGTCAATTATGTTTTTTTGTAATAGAACACTTGGCAAATTCACAAAATCCTACAGTATTTGTTGCAATCAAAATATTTATAACTCTAATTACAACAACTTTTGTTACATGGAATCTCCATTTACATGCAACTAAACAGTACTCCCTAAGTAATTTTTCTAAATTCGTTGACAATTTGAGGAAGAGATTGGTTTACATTTGTTATGTTAAAGTCCATACTATGAAAAACCTCCCCCCCTCCCCCCCCCCCCCCCCCCCCCCCCCCCCCCCCCCCCCCAATTTACTATGAGGTGGTTGCATTTGATCATGTTAAGGAAAGAACATTATAAAGATACATAGTTTTTTTTTTTTTTTTTTTCTTTTCTTTTCTTTCTTTCTGGACAAGATAATTCAATCCATATGCATTAATCTCAATGGTATAAATTTCTATATAGAGTATTAGTTATTTAGTTTTAGGGTCTAATATAATATCAGAAATATGTGTTTAGGTTTTCATATTATCCAGAATCAGATTTGGGTCTCATCTTAATGGATCATTTGACTGATCGTCTAAATAGATCTAAACTCAAAATTTGAAAATATGAGACCCTAAAACTAAAATAAAATATGTGAGGGTTGTGTGACTTGAATTATTTGGTTTATATGGTAAGAGTTGTGTGACTTGAGTTATTTAGTTTTGTGATGACCAATCGTAGCAGCCACACAACCTTTTCCTGGTGGCAATTTCATTGGAGATGACTTTATGGCATCGTGTATCGTTAGATGTAGCTCGTGTAATGTCCCGCTTCGCACGGTGTATTATGCTGAGTCGTTGACTCGAAGAATTGCGTTGACCCAAAATATGTATCGATGCGAATCGATGCAAAGAGTTACGTTGACCCGAGGAATGCATCGAGTAAGTTCGATGCAAGTGTTAAGTTGGCCCGAGGGAAAAGTATTGAGTCGGTTCGAAGATTCTAAGAAATCAAATCGTTGCAACACACAAGTCCGATTCAAACGAATATTAATTTTAGTTGGTTTCATATGCAGGCTATACGTTTACGCTGAAATATAAGAGGTCGATATTTTGTCTTATTTGTAATGGTGTCCGCAAAACCAAATCATCGTCTTGCCACGGACTGAAGCATAGGCAAGGTAGGCCAAATCGCTTGGATAATTTAACGTAACACGAAGTGTTCGAATGGCCAAGTTAGAAGAGTTGGCCGTGAAACAAAGTTATAAAATCGAGCCGCATCGGCTCGACAAAATGACATGGCGTATCGGCTAAGGTGGGAGGACTTTGACTCTTTTTTTCTACTCCTTCATGCCTAAGTAAAATACATCGTTGTATGCTAAGTTAATCTATCGAGACTACGGACGTGGCTCGATCGAGCGATGAACACAGTGTGTGTCGAACACTAGATAGAACAATTGAAATGAAACGTACATCAAATGTACGAGTTCCTACGGAACATTGAATATCGCAAAGGCGAGCGCCTATGCGTAAGCCATAAGAACATGATAATTGTATCGACAAGTGCCTCAGCGCACGAGTCGTTCATGCCTTCGCGCACCAGTTAGAAGGCTAGCACATTGAAAGACTATTGAGGCAAGTGTCCTAGTGCACGAGCCATGAACATTAAACACTAAGGCATAGAACATGAAAATACGGTATCGATGTGTGCATCACATGCACGACTCGAAGAATAGAGAACAATTATGTCAAAGCGTGCGTATGTGCACGAGAATCATAAAAGATGGCTTCGTTGCGAAGAGAACGGTTGTGGCATGAATTTGACGGAACTGTCGAATATGGCATGGTGCTTTGAAAATATTCAGGACCTTCGGGTCATTCATTTGACGAATATTGAGTTGAGGTATGGTGCCATTGAACATTGAAACGAAGAAATAAAATCGTACAAAGAATGCAAGAACATAGAAAGAGTGAGAACGATGAAAGAAAGAGAATTATAAGACAACGTAAAGTCTAAGTTTTGGACTCAAGACTATGTTTGGTGGTATGGGTTTGACGCTTTTGCATGGTCGAATGAACTTAAGATATTGTCCGTGTACGGGTGGGATATGATTCCCTCGAACGTTATTGGCCAAGGGCACTGGGAGTTCGACCTAGAAGGAATGTTAATCTTTGTGGGCGCACATCCTTAAGATGACTAGCGACCGATTATCGATATGAAAAGTCGCAAATGATGGTATGCAAACAGTATGTCTCCGGTTATTGGGACATCAACCCAATACGGGAGGTGTTGGGCTACCCAATTTGAGAAAAAAAAATAATAAGTTAGTCCATTCCGACGTGAATACGCCAACGACCTTCATATAGTTAAGGAATGGTGGACTGAAAATACAGGAACAATAGATCCTACACAGAGCACTTATAACATGACAGGGAAGGAATGAGGCGTATTCACCTTGTGTCGGTGCAAGGGCGAGTGCGTCGATGTTGGTAAGAAGTCACGAAACAACACGAGAAGTGCTATTGGTTACCTGCTTGCTTATGCAAATCAAATAACATGCTTGCCATGATAATCTATTTTACTGCTTTCGAATATGTCATGAACTGATCCTAAGGCAATGATAGAAAGATCACTATAAATTGTATGTTGCATGATTCAATATATCTATTTAATGTCGGTTTAGGTAAAGTGGGTCTCTGATTAGTATGCGAGAGGATTAATACTGATCTCCCACCAGATTGCTTGCAGGTTCAGAAAATAATCTGCTCGCGACGGAGCTTCGCTTGAACGTGCAGAGGCGTAAAATATCGTAGCGTATTTGTTGGGAAAGAAACGCGGAAACCTTTCCCCAAACTAGAGAGTACATGCGAGAGAACCGAGCAAACAACGCACAAACCAAAACACCAAACACAATCACGCAGACACAGAGAATTTTTGACGTGGAAAACCCTTGCGGGAAAAATCACGGGACGATCGGAGTCCAACCCTGAGAAGCCTCCACTAATGGAATAGAAGAATTACACCCTCTACAAACTTCTCTCGATCCAAATCGGATCCCCACAACACTCAGAAGTAAGAACAATGATTACAAGGCTACGAAGAGCGAGAACGATGAGTAGAGATTACCCGAATGCGATCTCCTTCGAAAAACGACCTTCAATCCTCCGTCTTCTCTCTCGAAGTTGTAATGGAACTCTTGCCTCCTTCTCTCTCTTTTCTTCAATATTCTTCGATGAATAGGGTTAGGAATAACCTAATATTAACTCTCCTAATCCGCAGCAAAATCTGGACCATCAGATATGATCCAACGGTGAGAAATCACCCTAAATTTTCGCTCAGCCCCGACGACACAGAGTTCGGCCAGAACTCTGTGTCGGGCTAACAAAACCTACCAGCAACATTCTGGAACCAAAAAGCAGAATTCGGGCAGAATTCTGTATGGGGGCAGAATTCGGGCAGAATTCTGCCTCCCCTGTTCCAGAATGTAAAAACATGGCTCCCGAGTTTCTTCTTCGTCTCCGAATGGCCTCGTCACCTCCCCGAGCTTCTCTGACACACAGATGGCGCTCGTCGCACTCCGGGGTCTTCTCCACATAGGTTGGGAACCCCACCCACTCCAACAAATCTCCCCCTTCACAACTATGGGGAGGATATCGTCATCCCGACGATCTGCCTGCAGTACTCAAACTTCCTCCTTGGTAGAATCTTCGTGAACATATCAGCCCCGTTGTCATCTGTATGAACCTTCTCAAGCTCCGCGTCCTTCTTCTCAACCACATCCCGTATCCAATGATACCGAGTCTCGATGTGTTTGGACCGGCTATGAAACGTCTGATTCTTCACAAGGTAAATAGCACTCTGACTGTCGCAAAGCAAAGTATAGTGCTCTTGCTTCAGTCCTATTTCCTGCAGCAGCTTCTTCATCCACAGCAGCTCCTTGTAAGCCTCCGTCGCCGCAATGTACTCTGCCTCTGTCGTGGACAAAGCAACACACTTCTGCAACCGCGACTGCCACGATACCGCTCCTCCCGCAAACATCATCACGTAGCCCGAAGTCGATCGCCTCGTGTCTACATCTCCAGCCATATCAGCGTCGGTATACCCAACCAGCTTCGGCTCGTCACCACCAAAGGAAAGTCTCCAACCAGCAGTGCCCTGAAGATATCGTAGAATCCACTTGACCGCACTCCAATGTACCCTTCCAGGATTTGAAAGATACCTGCTAACCGTACCAACTGCATGAGCAATATCTGGCCTCGTACACACCATGGCATACATAAGGCTTCCCACAGCTGAGGTATATGGAACCCGCTTCATATCTTCCTTTTTGTCCTCGGTAGATGGACACTGCTCCTCAGTGAGCTTAAAGTGAGCCGCAAGGGGGCAACTCACTTTCTTCGACCCGTCCATACCGAAACGCTGAAGTACCCGATGAATGTACTTCGTTTGGGACAAGTGTAGCAGCTTGGACTCTCTCTCTCGGCTGATCTCTATCCCAAGAATAGTCTTCGCTGTGCCCAAATCCTTCATAGAGAAGGCCGCGCCCAGTTGGCGCTTCAGCTCCGCTATCCTAGTGGCATTCCGACCCACTAATAGCATATCATCAACATAGAGCAATAAAATGATGAAATCATCATCGACAAAATATCTCACAAATACACAGTGATCCGACATCGTCCGTGCATAACCATGCTCCCCCATAAACGACTCGAACTTCCTGTACCACTGCCTCGGAGCCTGCTTCAGACCATACAAGCTCTTTCTCAACCGGCAGACCAAATATGACTTACCCTTCTCACAGAATCCCTCCGGCTGCTCCATGTACAACTCCTCCTCAAGATCACCGTGGAGGAATGCCGTCTTCACATCCATCTGCTCGACCTCCAAGTCGAGACTGGCTGCTAATGCTAGCACCACCCGAATAGACGAATGCTTGACGACAGGCGAAAAGATCTCATCATAATCCATGCCTTTCTGCTGACCGTAGCCTTCAACTACCAGCCTCGCTTTGTATCGAGGGCGAGTAGCATCATCCGTCTGCTTCACTCTAAACACCCATCGATTCTTCAAAGCCTTCTTTTCCTTTGGAAACCGCACCAGCTCATAAGTGGAATTAGTGTGCAAGGAACTCATCTCCTCCTGCATGGCCTCCATCCACTCCTGCCTGTGTTCGTCTTCCATAGCCTCTGCAAAACTTTCGGGCTCTCCTCCGTCAGTCAGTAGCACATACTCATCCGGTGAGTATCTCGTAGATGGTCGACGATCTCTGTCGCTCCTTCTCAGTGGAGCCACTGGTGCTGGCTGTATACCAACAGCCTCCTCCCCTTCAGGAACTGCCTCTCCGGCATGCTCATCCTCCTGAGGGACACCCTGACCACCATCAGCAGGCTGATGATCAAGGTTGGGAGCTACTCCATGTACTGGCTCCCCCATAACTGGATCCTCTGCGATGTCCTCTGGAAACTGTTCGAAGCGAAATGACTCTAACTCAGGCAATTCCTCAGCCTCAGAAGGCGTCTCGGAATCCTGAGTGTTGGTCATGGTCTGATCCTCGACGAACACCACGTCCCTGCTTCTGTAGAGCTTTCTTCCCACCGGGTCGTAGAGTCTATAGCCAAACTCATCCCGACCGTAGCCGACAAAGACGCATCGCCTCGTCTTCGGCTCAAGTTTGGTCCTCTCGTCCTTCGGTACATGCACGAAGGCCTTACAGCCAAACACTCACAGGTGATTGTATGACGTCTCTTTGTCGTACCATACTTTGTCAGGCACATCACCCTGCAAAGGAGCACTAGGAGACAAATTAATAATATAAGCAGCTGTGAGAAGAGCCTCACCCCAATAACTGTCCGGCAAGTTTGCTTCTGACAGCAAACACCGCACCCTCTCCATCAGTGTCCTGTTTATGCGCTCCGCTACACCATTGAGCTGAGGTGTCTTGGACGGAGTCTTCTGGTGTCGTATCCCTTGCTCTCTGCAATACGCATCAAAGGGACCGATGTATTCGCCGCCATTGTCGGACCGAACACACAACAACTTCTTGCCCGTCTCCCTTTCAACAGAGGCCTGAAACTCCTTGAAAGTAGGCAGCACCTGATCCTTGGTCTTTAAGGCATAGACCCAAACCTTTCTGGAACAGTCATCAATAAAGGTTACAAAGTAAGAAGCACCACCAAGAGATTTTACCTTCATAGGACCGCAGACATCCGAGTGAATCAACTCGAGCAACGCCGGCTTCCTTGAACTTGGATGACTTTGGAAAGACACCCTATTTTGCTTCCCAGCTAAACAGTGCGTGCACTTCTCCAACTTTGTAGACTTGAGCCCTGGAATCACCTTCCTGTTCACCAAGTAGCTCATCCCCTTCTCGCTGATATGGCCGAGCCGCCTGTGCCACAACTCGGTAGACGCATCACTGACTGCGTTCACCTCCTGTGCCCCCTGTGCGCTCCCCTCCATATAGTAGAGACCGGACTTCTTGCTTCCTCTGGCAATCACCATCGAACCTCTGGAAAGCTTCTACTGACTGTTCCCGAAGAGACTGAAGAATCCCTCGTCATCCAACCTTCCAACCGACACCAGGTTGAAACGGATATCAGGGACATGACGAACATCCTTGAGAACAAGAACCGCACCCGTCTTCGTTCTCAAATGCACATCTCCAACGGCAACCGCCTTCGACACATCTCCATTGCCCATCTTCAATACTCTATAGTCGTCTGTTGTGTAAGTGGCAAATAGTGCCATGTTGTGAGATACATGCACTGAAGCCCCTGAGTCCACCAGCCAAGAATTGTCATCGCATGCGAGGTTAGTAATGACCTCATCACCTACGATGATCACATCGCCTCCATGCATCGAGGCCGCCGCTGTAGTGTTCTCTTCTTGCTTCCCCTTGTCGCCATTCTTCTCTCTCTTCCATGCGAAACAATTCTGCTTGATGTGGCCCTTCTTCCCACAATGGTAACACTCCGAGTCCTCGTACCGACCTTTGGACTTCCCCCTGCTCTTGTCTCTGCCACCCCCTGGACCCCTACTTTTGCCCCTTCCGCGGCTCTCTGAAACCAATGCCTCTGAGTGCATGGTGGGATGTGGATGAAGTGCCCTGAGAACGTCTCCGCATCTCTTCATTCAGCACCCTGCTCTTGGCAAACTCCAGACTGACCACGCCCTCTGGAGCAGAAGCGATCATAGATACTCGTACGGTCTCCCACGAGTCTGGCAATGTACACAGCAGCCATAGTCCCTGAACTTCGTCGTCGAACTTGACTCCCATAGAAGATAGCTGGTCAACCACGCCCTGGAACTCACTCAAGTGGTCCAAAATAGACGCCCCATCCTTGTATCGCAGACCCATCATCGTTCGGATCAGGAACAGCTTGTTTACTCCAGTCTTCTTCGCATACAAGGATTCCAGCTTATCCCACAACGTCTTCGCGTGCTCAATATTGGCAACATGGTTGTACACGTTCTCATCAACAAACTGCCGTATGTACCCACACACCTGTATATGCTCGAATGTCCAGTCCTCCTCGGATTTATCACTGGGCTTCTCGGATGCAAATACGGGCAGATGCAGCTTCTTGACGAACAGCAAATCTTTCATCTTGCTCCTCCAATAGTGATAGTTGGTGCCGTTCAGGTTCACCATGCGTACCGGCTTCGCGTCCATCTCTCATCTCTAGTTTCTGTCAACTCCTGACACCCTTCTGAATTCCAGAACCTGGCTCTGATACCACTCTATTGGAAAAGAAACGCGAAAACCTTTTCCCAAACTAGAGAGTACCTGCGAGAGAACCGAACAAACAACGCACAAACCAAAACACCAAACACAATCACGCAGACACAGAGAATTTTTGACGTGGAAAACCCTTGCGGGAAAAACCACGGGACGATCAGAGTCCAACCCTGAGAAGCCTCCACTAATGGAATAGAAGAATTACACCCTCTACAAACTTCTTCCGATCCAAATCGGATTCCCACAACACTCAGAAGTAAGAACAATGATTACAAGGCTACGAAGAGCGAGAACGACGAGTAGAGATTACCCGAATGCGATCTCCTTCGAAAAACGACCTTCAATCTCCGTTTTCTCTCCCGAAGTTGTAATGGCACTCTTGCCTCCTTCTCTCTCTTTTCTTCAATGTTCTCCGATGAATAGGGTTAGAAATAACCTAATATTAACTCCCCTAATCCGCAGCAAAATCTGGACCATCAGATATGATCCAACGGTGAGAAATTACCCTGAATTTTCGCTCAGCCCCGACGACACAGAGTTCGGCCAGAACTCTGTGTCGGGCTAACAGAACCTACCAGCAACATTCTGGAACCAAAAAGCAGAATTCGGGCAGAATTCTGTATGGGGGCAGAATTCGGGCAGAATTCTGCCTCCCCTGTTCCAGAATCTAAAAACATGGCTCCCGAGTTTCTTCTTCGTCTCCGAATGGCCTCGTCACCTCCCCGAGCTTCTCTGACACACAGATGGCGCTCGTCGCACTCCGGGGTCTTCTCCACATAGGTTGGGAACCCCACCCACTCCAACAGTATTGAGGCGTGCGACCGTACTGACGCTCGGACTTGCAACGGGATGATGCGGCCGAGATATAGAAGACATGATATATGGAACGGTGAAATCCTTTGTAGACAAGAGAGAACCTGAGTGTTGTAGCCAATCTGGCAAATTCAGTTAAGCTATTGAAAGCCTTTGTAACCTCAGTTCAATTATCAATAAAGTGAATTGTTTTGTATACTATGTTGCTTTCGCTGCTAAATAACAATATCAAAGATAATCATTTGTGAACTTGTCATCTTGCCTTGTACGAGTGCAACTTCAGACTCGTATGTCATCACGTCCCAGCGAGGACGATGATTCGGATAAATCGATGCGAGGACGAGCAATTTTTCGGGTCGGGACGTGACAGCTCGTACCAATTGCATTGTTGAATGCTAGCAACTCAAGGGTCTCGAAAGATTGTGTGACTGCTGAGATCATTATAGAAGCAAACAACACTATCACATGATCATTCTTGGTTGGTCATGGAAAAAATTAAATAATCTAAGTCACACAAACCTCTCCATGCAAAACTAAATAACATAAATCGTACAACCCTCATATATTTTCGTTTAGTTTTATTGTTTCGTATAATATTTAAAATTTTGTATTTATGTCTCTATTTTGGATGGTTAGTCCAAATCAACCTTTATGACGACCCAAATCCTCCCTCGGACAAAATTGACCCAAATATATTTCCATTCTTCAACTACTGCATTTGAGACCAAATAAAATGTGGATAATCTCCTCTACTAAACTAGAGCTCATTTTGTAACTTTGTGGAGTGGGCCCACAAAAGAAGTCACTCTTCCTAATTGGTCAGGATGGACTCCCAGCTTTGTTGAACTTCAAACATTATTTGGTTGGCAATGGTTGCTCGTTCATTCATTCTTTAAGGCATGTGGTAATTTATGGAGTGGAAATTTCTAGTGTGTGTGTGCGTGGATGTCATGAGCCAGTCAACATTAGTTGGCCAAACGAAGGATTCGTACGTCCGCATCTGCATGTGGGTCGGTTGTGTTTGATGGGCTAAGCCAGCCGTGTCCCTTCAGCTTGGCAACAGCCATGAGCCAGCCAGAGACATGCAGCATTAGCCAGCCAAAATTCCAAACCCCTATGCCCTTATACGAAGGTTACAAATTCTTTCTAACCATGGTCAACCCAACTCTCATCCTTTAAAATTGACCTTTGACCTATGATTTTTTTTTAAAGAATATTATAAATATTAACCATATCAACCTACGCTTATCATTTTTCTTTGAGATATGCGACATAACATATGAGAGTTTGTGCATGCTGTGTCGTATGTGTTTTGGATCCACCATCCTCATTTTTTACACACACACACACACTTTCACCGCGGTTCGATCTTGAAATCGTCTACCAAATCAGGAAGGATATACATCTCCTCGCTGACCACGAGAACCAGTTGAGTTCGATACACTTATCAATTCATGCTGACAAATTTTTCAAAATCTGTCCATGTATTGGTTTAACTTTTTGGTGGAATGGCAACATATTTTTTGCCTGTTTTATTGCTTCACTAATTTAAATAACAGGAAAATTACCTGTATTATCAACTTTGATAAAATTAGAAGAGTAACAAATCTCGTCAAATTGTATATACAGATATACACATCACCATTGACAATGACGAGACTTAAGTTTTGCATAAAACTCGACATAGCCTATCACTACAAAACTTGTCATAGCCTTTGGCGAGATTCGTACAAGCCAAAGCTATGTCAAGTTGTCCGGCCGTAGATAAATAAATAAAAAATTAACAAAATTTGCTCTAGACTATGGCAAGTTGTATTCGAAGCACATATATCGTCATAGACTATGGCTAGTTGTGTGCAAATCATACACATCGTCATAACTTATGACGATATGTATCTTCATTTGCAATTTTGTCAAACTTAGTACTTCTTTCTTAATTTATTTAAAGTTTATTATCACGTAGGTAATATTATATTTAAATAATGATTAATATGAAATTCTACGATGAAGCATGTTGCTAACTGTTTTATTATTTTTTAACGCCATCTCGTTATATTATGTCTTTACCTGCTAACCACTAGAACTAAGAGATTTTGACAATAGATCGACGATATATCTCAGAATTTACAAAGTGAAACATTCAAATTTGATACAAGCGTAGCCAACCACAAATTTCCATTTTGACTTTTATTTTACATATAAAAGTCAGCGCAAAATTGGAGTTGAAGATTTAGATGGGTCAACCTTTAATGGCACCGCCTAAACGCAAGTCTTTGCCTATCTTTGATTCCATTTGTGGGGATAAAAGTCGCATTACCACCACATAAGAGTGCTGATGACCACCGCTCATCACAACCGCTCATCTTCGTAGGCCACCAATGTCAACTCTTTCGATGATATTTTTATTTTCTAGTTCAATTCAGAAGAATCTGGATCATTATTTTTAGGATTATTTAGTTTTAGGGTTTCACATATATATATGAATATTAGAATTTGGATTTCGAAATTGACATATGTTAAGATCTGGGTCTCGAAATCACGTTCACGTAGGCTAATGAACATCGGTCAATTTCGTCTCGAAAATTTTAAACTGTAACATCAGTCAATTTTGAGACCCAGATTTTAATATCCATGTATATGTAAGGCCCTAAAACTAAATATACCCCTTATATTTATTTATCGGATGTGCTGTTTTTTATTATAATATTCATATTCATATTATGAAATAGTAGTCTCCTTTGACATTAATTATATAAGTATCTATTGTTATAAATAAATAAGAATATGGAGGGGGGAAAAGTCTAATGTACACTCAACTACTAAGTAAATGATTGGTCCAGGTTAACACTTGCTTCTTTCATGTTGGGTGAACAATCGCAACATTCAAAAAAAAGTTCTATAATTTAAAACATGTGTTAAAAGGTTGGTGGGATTAACATGTCATTTGGGATTTGGTTACCTTTCTAAGTGAAAAATATTGAAAGTAGTTCGAAAAATTAATCTCTACATTTATAGGCCAAGGGAACAGTAATCCTCAACTTCAAAAGGAGAGAATGAATAAAAGTGTTTTTTTTTGTTATTTATAAGGGTACATCAATTTTTGATCGGGACTAGTCTGGATTGGGGCTAGTCCAGGTTTTGGGGGAGAATTTACTCAGGACAGTCCATTTTTTTATCATAGGGCTGTCCCAAACCCAACCCCCCCCCCAAACCCAAAAAATTTGTTTCATTTTCAAATTTCATTCTCTCTTCTAAAACCCTCATTCCTCTTCTCTTCTTCTTATTCTTCTTCCTCTTCTCCTACACAATTTCCTCCATCCCTAAACAACAACTTCTCATCTTCTTTTTGTCCAACATCTTCCTCTTCTCCTCCACCATCTTCCTCTTCTACTCAAGATCGATGGCACCCAAACCCGCGTTGACTAGAACTGCCAAATTTTCTGGCAATCCTACAAATTAATAGGACTGCCAAAAATAGTGGCAGTCATAATTCACAGCAAGTGAAAACAAAGAACTGTCTAGTTTTCTGGCAGTTCTGACTGTATGTAGGACTACTAGAATTCCTGGCAGTCCAGACTATATGTAGGGCTACCAGAATTTCTGACAGTCCTGACTGTATGTAGGACTACCAGAATTCCTGGCAGTCCTAACAAAGTAAAAGTTGCAAGCGTACGCGATCTACATGGACCTAACAAAGTAAAAGTTGCAGAACACATAAATCTAATATATATTTCGTTACGAATTATGTAATTGTGATCTCCTCCATGCTAGCCATGTGCATGCACCAATTGATTAATATCCATGCAAGTCCTCAAGTTCTTTATCAACTCTCAAGTACAATGAATCAAGGAAAGAAGAATTGAAGAAGAACTATGTAAGTGAAAGAAGTTAACTGCGACTTTGGCGCTTTAACAAAAGAAAACGTAGCAGAGAACTGTTGCTCCTTGCTTGTAACTGCACCTCCCCATCAATTTGTCAAACTTGCTGTTGGTATTGGAAGCTTTGAATCATCATCTAAGTGTCGACTTGAACCTTTTCTTTACTTGATTCTTACGACTTCATCACGTGGATAAACGTCACATTGGAGATGTAATAAAATATCTTCGACAAGTGAGTAAGTGTGCACATTTCTCTCATGCCCTTTTTCTTTTTTGAACAAGAATTTGGTAATATAAACTATCACTAATAGGGACATTACTTGTAAAAATTGTAGGATATAACATACAACTAGAACTCTATGCTCGGCACTTTCTATCTCGGTTTGTTAGGAGACAACACACTATTTCAAACATCCAACTTCTTCTGATCACGGGAATAAACGTCACATTGGAGATGTAATAAAATATCTTCGACAAGTGAGCAAGTGTGCACATTTCTCTCATGCCCTTTTTTTTTTTTTGAACAAGAATTTGGTAATATAAACTATCACTAATAGGGACATTACTTGTAAAAATGGTAGGATACAACACACAACTAGAACTCTATGCTCAGCACTTTCTATCTCGGTTTGTTAGAAGGCAACACACTATTTCAAACATCCAAGTTCTTCTTCCTATTCAAACATCCAAATTCTTCGTCTCACGAAATTTCATCTTCCTCTTGTAACTTCCTCTGGTAAGGTCTTCATCTTTCTAACACCATTATTGGTAATTTCGAAGCCATTAGAGATTTGGAAACTTTAAAGATCATTACAGAGGGGGTGGGAACCACGAAGGCTGTTAGGATTCTAGCAACTATCCGATAACTGTTAGAATTCTGATAGTCCTAACAATAATCAGGACTGCAAGAATCATGGCAGTCCTAGATATATCTCTCTCTTATGACTAAGAGAATTTTGACAGTCTAGTCCTAACAACAGTTAGGATTGCCTAGATCATGTCACTCCTTCGTCATCCCTAATCCGACTGTTATAATTTCTAAAGTTTAACCCCTACAATGAGATTCGAAACCATCAATAATGATGTTTAAAAAGTAATCAATGATGATGCTAAAAAAAGTAAGATGTTGCAAGAGAAAGAGGAACTTGTATAAGACAAAAAAAAAAAGATTTTGGGTGTTTGAAATTGTGTTGTACCTAACAATTTTTTTTAAATAATTTGGGCATCAAAAAATGACCATATGTTTTAAAAGATGTGATACCCCGTGTGTGTTGCCGCTAGTAATTTCCTTCAGAATTGGGCCATATTTAATACATGAGATTATAATGTCATAGAGACTGATATCCATAAGTAAAACAACCCAATATGTGCTCATCTAAAGATATAAATCTGATAGTGTGTTGATAACAAATGAATAGAATATATATTTCTCGTACAAATGATGCAAGGGGAAATATACAGAACTTGTGATGTACAACTGTACAGAATGAATAATGCGTACAAAACCTCCTCCCGAACCACCTCTTTTGTTTTTTGTTTTTTGTTTTTTTTTTTTCCCTTTCATTTCAAACATCTAAGTCAGACAAAATGTTGATGAATCAAACGAGGTTATGGCAAATCTACAGAAGTTGAAAGTTAAAGGTGATCATTGATCTTGTGAATAATCTAAAGTTTGAAGCCATCCTAACTGCTGAATGACACCTTCAGCAGAGGAGGAGTTCATACAAACCTCAAGGCAGCTTTCCTATAGAAGGTCGAGTTTGTGCCTTCTCATGCAAATCTTGAATTAGATCACGCAACTCTGGGAATATTGAGGTGACCAACAGTTCCAATATTCCAAATGCAAGCTGCTTCACACATATGGTAGACTGCAAACACAATAAATTTGCACTGAAGCACTCGAGAGTACAAAACCATGCCAACGTGATCTAATATTGGGAAGGAAGATGCTTACCTGGAGAAAGTAGTAAATGTCTTTTGCACACCTCTCGTACTGACGATGCCCAATTAAACTGACCAAGGCAGTAGGAGCCCCACCTGCCATGATAGATCTTCTGTTAGTTGTGCTTGAAAGTTGACGAGAAGAAGAAAGTCGTGCTCTTGGAAAGAGTGATACACATGATGGTAATAGTTACAGAGAGATCTTTGTGTAAAACCAAATGAGTCTGATGCATTGTTGCATATGGCTTTTAAAACATTCCAAGTGTTACATATTGATGGTACCAACCCACCACCTATGATTAGACATTTGAAGTTAACCATAGCCCATGAAGAAACATATATTACAACACTAATAACATACTGTCCTTTACACCTCATGTATCGTCAGTTTAACTAGAGCTAGCATCAAAATATATGATTGTCATTTGTCATATTATAAACCAGTGCATGGGAATGGGACGCAAGACCTGTCATGATATAGGTCAAAGCACCATAGTCATTATTTATCTTCCTTTTCTATCAGCGAAGATATTTGAATGTGGACTCATGTTTAAAAAATTAAAAGGTTCAAAACTGAACCCATGGAAACTTAACCAACCTAGAGGTCAGTAGTTGTCCGTGTTTCAACAAGGTTCCCAGTATTGGAATCGGTATCAGACCATTCCTATTCCTATGAATATCGGGATAGGCGGGATAGGAAAACAAATAATTATTAATAAATTATTAACATTTTAGAAAATATATTTTATACATTTAAGCATAATTTTAAGTATTTTCAATGTTGTTTCTTAGTAGTTTTGAAATTGAATGCAATAATAGTCACCATTGCCGATTGGTTTACATGCGATAGATAATTTCTTTTTCTTTAACATGCTTTTACAACCTTATTATGCTTTTACACCCTTGTTATTTGGTCTTTTTTTTTTCGTTCAATTTTCTTTGTCAAATTGACCGAAAAAGAGACCCTCAATGTCGGTATCAGTCACTATCGATATCTGATCAAGACATGTCAAACCGTATCGTTATCGGCCGTATCGGATTGGTATCGGCTGATACTGACATGATCTTTGTGTCTATTTTCTTATGAAATGGACACTCCTGTGATCATTTTATTTCATCACCAACCATTAAATACAATTTCCAACTTATATTAATAAAATACAACTAGCCTTTTTACCTAGTTGTTTAGGGTTGCAATTGATAAAATATATAACAAATATACATTCCATTCAGTGTAAGGCATGCCAAGTTTCACTTATCAAAATCTAATCTGCCTCTAATTCTAGTCTTTTAGAGATCTATACCTTTACCGTACCATGCGCGTGTGCATGCAGGGGTGGATACAGGGATTTAAGTCAAAGGGGGGCTTGGATAAAAAAATGAGTGCGGGCTTGAGAAAAAAAAAAATCTAAATCAAATGTATGTGAGAGGATTCCAAAACCTGTCACATATATATATATATATATATATATATATATATATATATATATATATATATTGGAATAAGGGTGAATTTATTCCAAGCATATAGCGGAAAAGGTATTACAGTACATAAATATCACAACTTTCCATGCCCCAAATTATAATATTATGGGACCATTACTGATACATCGAATTCTATGTTATGAAGAATTCCAATAGGGGGGTAGTCAAGCCCTCGAAAATACGTTTGTTTCGCTCCTTCCAGATGTGCCAAACGGACGCGGCGAGACGAACTCTGGCTCTTCTGGCCACCCCGGATCCCGGCCTCTGTGATCTCGGATCCAGCTGAGAATGCTCCGGATGTCTCTATCCACACCAACTCCTCCTTTCAGCTGCGCGCACTGCTCGGTCCAAATGTGCCAGGTCACCGGACATACAAAGAAGAGATGTCCCATAGATTCGTCCTCCCCATTACATAGCACACATTTGACATCCGGAATCTACATCCCAAACCTGAGGAGTCTGTCTCTCGTCATCAGTCTACCACAAAGAAGTCGGTATGCACATAGTTGCATTTTTCGGACAACCCCCTTGTCCCAAATGAAGTCCACCTCCTCAGCCCGGTCGTGGTGGGTCCGAACCAAGTCGTAGCAGCTACGAAAGCAGAATAGACCTGACCTGCCCTCCGTACCTGGGCCGGCCCAGCTCCAGGAATCCCCATGCTGGCTAGCGTCAATAGTAATAAGACGAATCTCCTCGGCAAGCTGAGCAGTATATGGATATCCTTCTGGCCTCCAAACTCCATCTCTGATGATCCGACTGCATGTGAGCCCCCTGCCCGCTTCTCTGTCCAGCTGACCTCCCAATATCTCGAGCAAGGATCTGGAACCCAACCAAGGGTCTAGCCAGAGGTCAGTAGTCGTCCCATCTTTCATGCTCCTGCAAATAGCGGTCTGAAGCATCGGTCGACACCTCAGAATGGCCTTAAACGTGACCGAGAAGTTGTTGTTTATCCTGCAGGCCCAGAAGTTAGTCCTCCTTAAGTATCTGTTCGCCATCCATTCCGCCCAGAGCGACCCCCCCTTGATGAATCTCCATGCCATCTTCACACAAGCGGACGCGCGCGCAGGCATATATATATATATATATATATATATATATATATATATATATATATATATATATATATATATATGGTCCGGATCTGGAGCCTCGTCGTCCTCGACCGTTGGATCCAGCGGGCGCGCGCGCAGGCCCCTAATCAGATGGTGCAAGGGGGGTGCGGGACTTTTGATCCGAGCCTATATATATATATATATATATATATATATATGACATTTGGAAATCATGAGCCACACCCCCCCCCCCCCCCCCAAAAGAAATGTGGATCCACCCTGTGTGTGTAATGCTTAAATTCTTCTTACACCCGAAATCGAGAAATATCTACTCATTATACTAGTGCTGTGGTCCGACTTTAATAGAACCTTTAAAAAAAACACAGTAGTTTCCGATATAATAATGACAATACTGTAGCATTCAAGAAAATGACATTTAAATAGTTTAACATGGAAAAGGATGAAGATCCAAAGTAATCGTAAGTGTAATGCAAATAGAAAGCCACAAGATTTGGAGATTAATTATATGTTCATCACTAAAACTAAATAGAAATGGAATTTGAACTCTAATGTACAGAGAGAAAACACTGGAGTGTCGAAGAAAACTTTCTCACCAAGGATCATTTTCTTAACATCACTTGCTCTTCGTACCGCCTCAAGCTGGAGCTCAAAGGAGCTTGATCCATTACCAGATGTCCGATTGCTATTTAGACCTTTCTGATTTGAATTAATATCATCAACCTTTCCTTGACTGCTTCCAAACTTTATAAAGAATGTACCATTAGGCCAGAGAGTCTGATTACAAGAAGAAGAAGAAATGAAAGTGAACAATTACCCCACTTACTGGATGAAGAATACTAAAATAGGGTTTGGAAAACATAAACAAAGCAGATATTTATTTGATTACTACATTTGTACAGGGTGGTCCCAGTAAATGAAGCATTATCTAGTACAAAACCTCAATAGTTTCTTTAATGACTACTGGTGATTTTCAAAGTTCTACAGACGAGTGACAGTTTTGCATTTCAAACAATGAGATGCAGCAAGACACTAAAAGGTCTGTACATACATGTCTGCATCCTGCAGAAGGATAGACTGCATTAATCTAAAGAGGAATGCTAAATTAACAGGGAAAAGATATAATAATAAAAAAAAAGAGGCAGTTAAGGGAGAAATACATCATAACTTCAAAGATAACAAGGGCTTGACTACATAATCATCACTATATGCTTCAAAGCATATTCACTTTTACAGCCATATACGTCCATTAAGATTCATTCAATGATTTACTTGCATCAAATGCACTTGTCATTGGGCAAAACGATATATTAAAATTTTAGGTGATAAGTTGAAAGATTTTCTGCATATATTACATGACCAACGTTCTTTTGTAATGAAAACCAAATAGTTTGATATTCCTATTCAACATGACACAGAAGACTTCTCAAAATAGACACTTGCCACAGGATAGTCAGAGAGTTGGTCCATAGTTACAACTAAATATAAGAAAATACAGCAGCAATCTCGTGGCTTGAGTTTCCTCTTTGACACTGTATAAACCAATTAATTGTCCCAACATTGGAAATATTGTGATCACAGCTTAATTATCCCAATATTGAAAATATAGTGATCACAGCTTGTGATGCCACAATATGTGGTGCTGCACTTGCTGCAAGTCATAACTAATTATTGAGTAAATATTGCTGATATTAAAATGGCTGTAAACGAGTCTAATGAATGAAGAAAACTGTAGGGAAAAGGATCAAAAGAAACTACTGATAACAGCTAGCATGCTCGACCATGCTAACAGAGAAAGTATCTTCCTTCACTTGATGATACCACCTAGGCACTTCTAGCAAAACCGAAACAGAACAGAAAGAAAATTTAAAGATTGCGCATGCTGCACATGTCTGTATATCCACCAAGCAGATAGAGCAAGAGGCTAGAAAGAGTTTCTCTACAGACGAGGATGTGTCTAAGTACACACTCCTAAGGCAAACATGTTACACACTCCTAGGGCAAGCATGTTCTACTTGGCCATTTCAGTGCCTGATAGATGTGAGACTGCTAGAGATCTGCAACATACATCAGATTCTGGATCTTAAAAATAGGCACATCCAGCAATTCTGTAAGTCGTATCAATGCTACAGATCTTTCCAAGATTCTACAGGTTCCACGTGTCCAAAATTAAATTCCGACCATGCAGATAGAGCAAGATGAGGAGTTCCTACAGAAAGGGACTT
Organism: Iris pallida; assembly: GCA_029216955.1. Lineage (NCBI taxonomy): Eukaryota > Viridiplantae > Streptophyta > Magnoliopsida > Asparagales > Iridaceae > Iris > Iris pallida. The sequence continues at coordinate 3,115,781 of JANAVB010040417.1, forward strand.
GTCTAGGGACACATAAAGTGTATACTTAACCAGCAACCACTGTCTGATAAATGCGAGACTGCTCCAAAACTAATGTATATCAAATTTCTGAATCCTGAAATTGATCACACCCAGCAATTTTATATGTCGTAAAACAACTTTCATGATGAAGCCACAACTTAGTCACACTCTTAACTATATTTTAAGACAATATCCAAATAAAGTAGCTTGAACTCTGATGCCATAAGTAGGTAACATATTGTAAGTACCAGCAGGTGTGTGTATGCATAAAACATTTCTGAGCATGATTTAGTCAACAAAAGAGAAGAAGAGTTGTGTAAAGTGATGACTATTGGCATAGGTGCCACACTAAAATAATGTAGTGTGAAATATAGCAGATTCTGTATGATTGTGTCAGTCAAGGATCCTTGCCGCTTCCCAGTGATGTATTCAGACTCGTGAGACTTCAACTTACCAGTTACATCTATATTAAGGATGTGGATCTGTGAATATTATGACTTCACAAGTATAAGGCCTAAAAATTATTGCACATAACAGTAGAAAAGCATGAGACATAAATGTTACTAGAGGTTCTAAAACAATCTAGAAGGGGTTGGGGGGGGGGGGGGGGGGGGGGGGGGGGTGGGGGGGGTGGTTTGAAGACCACTATAAGGAACAGTAAAAACAAGTTTGTTAAAGACAGGTTTATAGGCAAAAGTTCCGAATAACATTAAGATACAAACCCTATGCAACTTTTACTCTTTTACTGACAATTGGTATTAAACAGTTTGTTAATAGCAGAATTATATACAACGCTAATGGCAAAGCATGAGGCATTTCTCTTACATTATGGATCCAACGAATCCCTCGAGCAACGATTTCGTCATTCCGAAGCCAATGGATTTGCCTCACTATCCAGTCATCAATTGCATCTTCCATCATTAGCTGCAAAATCTGTTTTGAAATCCAAAAGACCTGTCTTCTGCAAATCATAAGTTTAACAAAATATTAGATGAATTGAGCCGATCACTTGCAACATCAAACTACAGATTTAAATACAAGGTTTTGGGCGATTGTCATAAGACTTCTAGAGGAACCAAGATGCTGAAGACATCAATTTAGAATAAAACATCATTCGTACTTGGTATGCGTATATGAAGGAAATGTCACTAAAATTACTATAAAAATATAGAAGTTAGCACAACCACCCACGAGTTCTTTCTATTATCCTAGACAGCGGATAGAATTTAGCATTTGGCCATTTTTTAATGATAACAGAGAAATGTCAGAATTGCCAGAGCAAATAAACCGATGAGAAAAGGAAAGCTTCACAAGCACGACAGACGTTTCATTGTTGAAAAAGAAAATGGAGAGTTGGAAAGGCAGGCTATTGTCTCTCAGGAGAAAATTACCCTTTTGAATTCCATATTATCAACTACTAGCATATGTGCACGTGCCTTGCACGTATTTTAACATTTCTTAATTAGTTTAGGAAGAAGACCAAAGGGTAGTCTTCCTAATTACTAAGTTGTCCTTATTAAAATTAATGAACTATTTTTAATTAGTATAAGTATGTAAGGGTATTTTCGGAATTTAAAAGTTTCACCATCTAAGTTTTCCTATTATATAGTAGAATAGATACCTTGCAACATCCTGTCATATAAGTTTCCAAAATTGGTGATCAGAAGAATTGGCAGGATTAGGAAAAGATTTCCCTGGAGACAAACTACCAGTTAGGGCAAAGGATATCACCTCATTAGATGGCGAATAGTCTGCAAGCATTAGGAATTTGGGGGTACAGGAATTATACTTACAACAATGACAAAGGCCTTGCTCACCAAATGGTGGTAGAAGATTTGGTCACAAAAGATATCAAGGCTAACCCGCAAGATAGTCCAAAAATATGCTCAAAGCAGGCAATATGGAAATTAAAGAATACCACCAACAAAAAGTGTTGCCAATGTTTACAAGAGTGTAAAGTGTAAAGCATCTTTTACATAAATACTAATTTCACGATTTGTAAAGACAATTTTATGGAAAGACCGTAGGTGCGGGGACACTATGCATAGGGACAAGTATAATACTTTACAAGAAGTAGGTTAGAATAACTCCTATTCAAAGAATTTACAATGAAAAGGAGGGAGATGGCACCCTTATTCCCGTTGATCTCTTAGCCAACATTTGTGCACACTCATGACTTTTTGGAACCTGGAAACTGTCGAGGAGCAGATAACCATTGTAAGTGATGATGGGCGAAAAGAGAAAGGTTTTATGTTAAATCATTCTGCTAATATCTGAACAAACAATCCATTATTCAATAAGGTGGTTTTGAAGATCAAGACTCCACACAAATTAACAGCCTTTCTGTTACCCGTGATAGTCTGACAAGGTCCGCAGTATCGGTATCCGAATCGGTATCGGACCATTCCTATGAGTATCAGTATCAGCGATATCGGTAGTATCGACGGTTTCCGATCGGAGTATCGGATTTTTGATATCGGAAAACAAATAATTATTAATAAACTATTAACATTTATTTTATTTTATTTTTTATACATTTAGGCATAATTTTAAGTATTTCCAATGTTATTGAACTTATTTCTTAGTAGTTTTGAAATTAAATGAAATAGTAGTTAGCCTTACGGATTGGTTTACATGCAATAGATCAATTTTCTTCTTTTATATGCTTTCACAACCTTATTATGCTTCAAACCCCTGTTGATTTGTCTTTTTCGTTCAATTTCCTTTGCCAAAACGATCGGAAAAGAGACCCCCAATGTCGGTATCGGTCAGTATCGGAATGGGACATGCCAAACCGTATCAGTATCGGTCGCATCAGATCGATATCGGCCGATACTTTAAACTATACTCTGATCAAATGGAAACTGGACCAGCATGAATATTGCCCCTAATGCAAGGAACTCAGAAAAAATTACATTGTAAGATGGTCAATCACAGTTTGGAAGCAATTTATTCGAAGTTTAGATGCTTCCCTTGATTAAATCACTATGGGAAAATTGTACATTTACAGTTTTAAACAGATCCCAAAAACCTCCGACGAGCCTGGGATATCATTGTTGCGGCCATGTGTTGGAACATTTGTTTAGAAAGGAATAACGTCATCTTCAACAACAAGAACTTAGAAACACACAAGAATTATCTAATTGAATTTCTTACAGAGCTTGAACAGATGCGGAAGAGGTGTCAGAGTTCATGGGATGACTCTATCATGGGATAGTCTCACATGTATGTCTATTATGTTTTTGTTAATGTTGTTTTGCTATTGTGACGCTCCTTTATTGTGTATTTTTTGGGATGTACTCTCTATTATTTGTCAGACTTTTCCTCGTTGAAAATTGTTTTTATTGACTGCTCTTTAATGAATCGGGGGGGGGGGGGGGGGGGGGGGGGGGGGGGGGGGGGGGGTGCATTTCCACCGATTTACCTCAAATAAATAAACAAACAGGAGACTCTGTTTGCCTCCACTGTGTAGTTATTACATCTTATCGCTATTCCTGTTTTCCATACTGGGAAGTGCAGCAGTATACAATTGAAACTGACCTTTGATAGTAGCTGTTTACAAAGTATACTTAAAACAAAATACTAAAAGATCAATGTACCTTGAAAAGGAAGAGAGAATGTACTAATAATACAAAGATGCACAGTGTATCACTAACTCTATCAGGATAGTAGCAGGATTGTTGCGGAAATTCATTTAGCTGATATGTTGACAAAAGAAAAACAAATCAAATCAGATGATAAACACACCTTAGCCAACCTCTCCGCTTGAGTTGGAATATCTTATCAACTAAGTTCAACAGCGGCACGCTAACATTAGGTGGTGTCCACTGCAAAACACGAAGGAAACACAGATAGGACACCAATAGCATAAGAACTAGAGGTAAAAGATGTGAAATGCACACACTATATAAAAACTCCAAAGATATCAATCGAAGTTGAATTTGTACCAAACCTAATTGGCGTCAACTACCAATACTGTTCTGAAATGTTAGACACAAAACACTTAGAATACAATGAGTCCCTGTAGAAGAATGATAGCCGGTTGACAAGGCCAATCTAGGGAAACAACAAAGCCTTTATGCAAAATATCTTGGGTCGGCTATTTGAATCCTTGCATGAGAAGCCATAAACTCCTAGAAGGTCAACGAATCTCAGTTAGAACCTCGATTTGGTAGTTCTTACTTGGAAGCTCGTTGGGAGCTCGCTTCCCCGATGACAGGATCTCGTTTTTTCGGCGACGAGAGCACGTTTCTCCGATGACACGAGCATTCCCATAATATGACCATAATTTTAAAAGAGAATAAATTTTGAGAAAAAAGTTAGAAGATTTTTAATATACGTTTATCAAAGTACCAAGAAACTAAAGATTATTTACCTTGACATCATAAAAAATCAACATGCGAATGATCTCTCTGTAACTTTGAACTGAACTTTATAAATTCTAATAAATATTAAGATATTTATAAGTTTTGATAACAATAATTAATAAACATAAATTTTCTAGCGCACGCTCCTAACTTTAGAATCTTCTAAGTAGTCGCGTTCCCCCGCTCCTGCCCCCGTTCCCGCCCCGCTTCCGGCTTCTAAGATCCTTGCCAACACTGTCCTGGTAAGTTAGCCACAAAATGCCCAAAATATATTGTATACCTGTAGAAGAATGAAAGCTGGTTGGCAAGGACAATGTAGACAAACAATAAAGACTTTATGCCACATATTTTGGGTCGGCTATTTGAATCCTTTTCTTCAATGAATCTGTTAACAGCCATATCCTCCATAACATTAAAAGAAATATATATATATATATATTATTTTTTTTTGGAAAAAGGGTAAATTTTATTCCACTATCATCGCAATAGGTTACAACATAGAGATACAGTCCCAACTCAGGGGGACATTACTAGTACATCCGACTCAATGTTTTGAAGGATGCCCACTGGTGTAGTGGACAGCCCCTCATAAATGCGCCGGTTCCTCTCCTTCCAGACATGCCAAACAGATGCAGCAAGTCTCAATCTCGCACATCTGGCCCAGCTCTGCTCCTGGCCCCTGCAATCACTAATCCACTTAAGGATTTCTCTGAAGTCCCGCTCCCTTCCAACCCCTCCCAAGTGTCTCCGGCTCTGCTCCGCCCAGATGCTCCATGCCACGTGGCACTGAAAGAACAGATGCCCAATGGATTCATTCTCTGTCTCACACAAAACACACTTAGGGTCAGGGACAGGGACCCCGAACCGAAGTAGTCGGTCCCTAGTGAGTAACCGGCCCAGCACCAGTTTATAAGCAGACAGTTGCATCTTCCTGGCAAGCCCCTTCCCCCAGACAAAGTCGTACTCCTCAATATCATCGAAGTGGAGGCGAATAAGGTCATAGCAGCTGCTAAATCTGAACTCCCCCGCACCCTCCGAGCGGCCGGGAGGAGCCCAAACCCAGACATCAGACAGTGCCGTAGGAGTGATCTGCACCTGTCTGATCTCCTCACCTAACTGAGCAGTGAAACGATACTCCTCTGGCCTCCAGACCCCACCACTGATGATGTGCCTACAAGTCAGACCTCTGTACGCCACACCGTCCCTCTGGGGACCCAGAATCGCCAGAAGAGACTGACCTGAAATCCACGGATCGAGCCAAAGGTCCGTCTCCCCTCCCTCCCTCATCTTCCTCCGAATAGCCGTCCGAAGTACAAGACGGTTCCTCAGGATATGCTTGAACGACACAGAGAAGTTGTTGTCAATTTCACATACCCAGAAGTTCCTGCCCCGGAGATACCGACTAGTCATCCAGGCCGACCAGAGAGAATCGCCCTGAAGGAACCTCCATGCCAGCTTGATCCCCGCCGCCTCCCTGACAGATACAAGGGATCGCAGACCCACACCTCCCTCCTTCCTGGGCCGACAGAGCTGCTCCCAAGAGATGGCATGAATCCTCCCATGCCAAATGAACTTGGCACATATGCCCTCAATCTTTCTGATAGTAGCCAAAGGAACCATAATAGATTGGAGCCAGAACAAAGCAATAGCAGAAATGACCGATCGAACTAGCTCAATACGCCCTCCAAAAGATAGGCCAGCCGTCTGTCAGCCCTCTACCCTCCTCTGTGCAAAGTCCACCAGACTCTGACATTCTCGGTCCTTCGCGTAGTTGACGGAAAGGGGCACCCCCAGATATTTCACCGGGAGGTCCCCCTTTTCCACCCCAAGCTCCAGGGCCCGCTCCTCCTTCAAAGTGCAAGAGTTGCTGAAGTAAACTTTGCTCTTGTCCCTATTTAACCGAAGGCCCGATAGCTGTCCGAACTCTTCCATCACTGCCGCAAGCTCCCTCATCCCTCGCATGGAAGGCTTCAACAAAACCAATAGGTCATCCGCATATATGAGATGTGAGACCACCGGAGAGACCCTGCTGTATATCGGTACAATCCTCTTCCGATGCACCGCAATGTCCATCAAACAGGTGAAATACTCCATCACGAGGGTGAATAGGTAGGGGAAAAGCGGGTCCCCCTGCCGAAGCCTCCTGCTGCTGCCGAAGAACCCGTATGGAATACCCTGAATGAGGACCGAGAAAGTAGGAGAGGTGATGCACTCTCTGACTCTGTCCACCCATGTCTCGGAGAATCCCATCGCACCCATCAAATGACAGAGGAAGTCTCTGTTGACGGTGTCGTAGGCTTTCCTCAGGTCGAGCTTCACACAGGCCTTCATCCCTCCAGGCTTGTGGAACTCCCGAATCAGCTCATGAGCCAGCAGGCTATGCTCCGCAATAGACCGCCCCTTGATGAATGTCGTCTGATTCCGAGAAACCAGGCCCTGCATAGCATCCTCCATCCTCCTGCACATAAGATGAGTAATTATTTTATACAAATAATTACAGCAAGCAATCGGTCGAAAGTCAGCAAGAGAAGTCGCCCCCTCCTTCTTGGGCACTAGCGTCAGGAAGGTGTGGTTCAGCTCCTTCAGGAGCTTGCCCGTATCAAAGAACTCCTGAACAGCCGCAAGGACCTGAACCTTGAGGATACCCCAATGACGCTTGTAGAAGCCACTGGAGAAACCATCCGGCCCAGGAGACTTGGAAGCATCAGCCTGCATCACAATCGCCTCCACCTCCGCCATCCGGATAGGAGCCATAAGAAGACTATTGCCATACTCCGTAATCAACGTCTTCGTAGTCAGCTGCGGGAATACCGAAGGATAGTCCGTCTGATGATAGAGCTCAGAATAGAACCGGACAGCCTCCTCCTGGATAGCAACCTGGTCGGTCACAAGACGCCCGTCCCTGCCAATCAGTCTCTGAATACGGTTCCGGTGCTGGCGAGCCCGGATGACATCATAGAAGAATCTGGTGCAGCGATCCCCATCCTTGAGCCAGGAGCATTTGGCCCGTTGGGCCGCACTAATCTCCTGCTGGAGCCGCAAGGTGTTGACCTCTGCAGCCAACTTCTTCTCTCTAGCCGCCATCTCCCCACTCATCATGTCGCCCTGAAGATCTGACTGCAGGTCTCTCAACTCCGCCTCCTTCTCCTGTAAGGAAGTCCGGGGGAGAGCCCTCACCCAGTCTCTGATGGCGCGTTTGGTCTTCTTCAGCCTGTGAACCATACAAAACTGGGCAGTGCCGACCGCCTCCTGGCAAAGACCTCCCGCCACAGTCTCCTCATATCCAGCCGATAGGAACCAACTATTGTCATACCGGAACGGACGGGCTCTCCATCTGGGACTCTCCACGAAGCGCACCAGGATCGGCGAGTGGTCACTGGTCCCCGCAGGGAGCCCCTCAGCCACAGAAGAGGGGAATAGGCGGAACCAATCACTGTTCCCCAAAGCACGATCGAGCTGGCATGCCACCCTGCTCACCATCGCCTTGTTGTGCCATGTCCATATGTGCCCTACCCTCTCCAGATCCCTAAGCCCGGACTGAAGCAGGCAAGACTGAAAATCTGAGAGGATCTGGTCCGGGACCGGCCTCCCCCCCAGCTTCTCCCCCCTGTATAGCGTAGCATTGAAGTCTCCCATAATAAGTAAGGGGAGATGACGATGCATCGCTAAGGAACTCAGCCTGATGATGTCCTGCCACAAGGTCTCCCGGCGCCTCCTGTCGTTGTGCCCGTAGACAGCACCAAGTAAGAATCGGAACCCACCCTTGTTGGTGAAGGAGATAGCCACCAGCTGGTCAAACATGGAAACCTCTCCCTCCCAACTAGCTCCATTCCATCTAACCCAGATCCTCGCCATATCACAGAGACCAAGGTTGTGGAGCTGGACCCAGTCCGTAGGAGTTCTACGGGACAGAGTTTTCGCCCCCCTGATCTTAGTCTCTAGTAAGATCGAGATTTCACACTTTTCCTTCCTCAGCACCTCACTAATCTCCCTCCATCTCCCCAGAGAACACCCCCCCCCCCCGGACATTCCAGGCAAGGGCCGACATCTAAACCGCGGGTAGGGTCCCCTGAACATCCTCTGAAGGGGCACCCGGGGAGAGTGCAACCTCCATATCTCTGGTATCCTCATCTCTATCCCCCTGAAGAAGAAGGGGCAGAGCAGGGGCCGCAGCCCCTTGTGGGTCCCCCTGTGGGGGAGGCTGAGCTAGGACCGCCACCCATTTAGGATTGACCTTCCACACTCTCTCCGTCCCACCCTGTCCGCTGTCCTCACTATGCGACTCCGTAGCCTGGCGCTTCCGACTGTAAACCTGAAGAGCTAGCGTGTCTTTATCTCCATTTCGCCTGTCCTCCTGTCCCATACTCCTGGTGGTCATGGTCCTCGTCCCCATATACTCAACCATCGCTCCAGCAAGAACCTCCGACGGAGACCCCTCATATTCCCCAGAGATGGGGGAAGGGTCTGCCTCCATCTCATCCTCCATCAAGCCCACCTGGTCAACTACTGGGGAGTCATCTGCACCACCTGCCTCCTGCACTACCTCCTCCGTCACCACCTCAGAAGCTCCTCCACGCCTACAAGCACTCGGGAGATGCCCAAAGCAGGCACACGCCGGACATCTGGGGGGAACCCACTCATACTCCACCTTCTGCATAAGGAACTGGCCAGAAGGGGTCCTGTACTTCAACTGCTCAGGCAGGTCCAACCTGGCATCAATCTCCACAAATACCCCAGCATACATCAATCTAGACCTGAAGGCGGTGGCATCATCCGCCTTAATCGGCTTGCCAATGAGGCTGGCAAGTCTCATAAGAAGTGGGACACTCCAGAAGCGTACCGGGAACTCAGGAAACCGAACCCACACAGGCACCGCATTAAGCACCTCCTTCTCACACCTCAAGTCGGGAGACCATTGCTTCAGAATAATGAGGCGGCCGTCAAACTTCCATGGCCCTCCCTGGAGTATCCGAGTCACATCTTCTACCAACCCAAATTTAACGAAGTAGAAGCCGTTTTCCTTGGAGAAGAACTCCATGCTACCCTTCGGCCGCCAGACTCTGTCCGCATATCCTCGGATCTGCCCGTAGAAGGGCTTGCTCCCCAACACATATAGCACTAAAGTATTCTCCCAGAATGCCGTCACCTTTGCCACTTCGTCGGCCGGGAAGTCGGCGCAGAGCTCACCCCCAATCGCCATAGGTGCAACATACTCCATCGATGCCGGAGTCTTGGCGACCCCCACCTTGCATGCATCTGCCCAGGATACAGGCCGCGGGCCCGGACTCCGAGGTGGAATCGTCGGGGTTGGCCGGGCACTCATGTTCGCAGCAGTCCCTCTTCCCCCGATAACTGGGACAGCCGTCCCCGCTGACCCCTTCGCACGAGGCCGCCACGCAATCCTGGCTTGTCCCTCCCGTTCCCCCAAGTGAGCCTGACCCACCGTTGGACCCGTTCTCCTGGCTATCCCCGCCCTCCTGTCTGATCCCTGCGTATAAGCTGAGCCTCTCCTAGCCTCAGGGATCTGCGATCGTTGCCCTCCTCCTCGTCTTACCCTCCGATTCTGGACCGTAGTCCAAGCCCCCTCCTCATCCTCCAAACCAGACGATGTCCTTTGGGCGGTGAACACCATCGAGGAGCCCCCGGGGTCCACCGCCGTCGAACACCCAACCGAACCCGTGCTCGGATGAGTAGCCGCCGTCCGCAGCCCTCCCCGGCCACCCCCCCCCCCCCCCCCCCCCGCCTGGGGAGGGTCGCCGGCAGCCGCCAGCCCCCGGGGGAGGGTCGCCGGACCTCCCCGGTCGGTCCTCTGGGCTCCTGCTCCCGCGCGTGGGCGAGCAGCAGCTGCTGCGCACGTCTCCGGCGGCCGGTCGCCACCGACCGCCACCGCCACCCCCTTGCCTTTCCCCCGGTCCGGGGGGCGGTTGGCCGCCTCCACACCACGATTTGGCGATGCCCTAGCAGAGCTAGGGTTTCCGGGTTCTCCCGCAGCCGCCATCTTATATATATATATATATATATATATATATATATATATATATATATATATATATATATATATATATATATATCCTCTTTACAGCCTCAAGCCAAGTTCATTTTGGCCTATCCCTACTTCTAGCAACTCCTTGTAACAAATACCTTAGCTCTCCTCCAACTGGTGAATTTATTGGTCTAGGTTGCCCGTGTCCAAGTCCAAGCCACTTGAGACAATTTTTTCTCATCCTCTCCTAAATTAGTCCCAGTTCCAACTTCCTACAAATACACTCACTTCTTATCCTATCTTTCAATGTTTTGCCACTCGACCATCTTTGATGTATGAAAATTGGTTCCTCTGGATACTGCATGTAAGTACTAATTCTCTGTAAGCTTTCTAATAAGTTGTGAAGTTAATTCTCAAATCATATTGCCAGTCTTTTGTTTACAAGTAGAAAAAAATATTAGTTTGGAGAATGAGTGGAGGAAGTAAGATATATCATATATGTTCAACAAGATACAAATTTTTCAACTAGAAAGACAAAACCTTTAAAGTCAGTTTAACAGTTTATCCACCAGTACTGCTGGTTAACAATATATCCAACAGCAGAACCCTTAGTATCACCATCTTGCTAGCTTAAGTACACATGATGGAGAACTAGTAAACTTGCTAGCTTTAGCACTCCTTTCACTAGGATTTCATCAAAAAAAAGGATGGTGAATCTTGTAGTCAGTAAATAGTCCACATGCTAGGCTAAAAGACCTTATAAGCTAGCATACAACACAGGAATTGCCATGAAATTGTTGACAAGATAAAAACATAGGATATATGCTTCCCGGTCATCTTTTTTTCCCCTTTTTGTGAGGGAAACATTGCGATGATCTTTGAATGAGAAAAAGGGTGAGAATCACTGATGGCACACTGGCACATCAACAAAATCATGTTACTCTTACATAGTTTTTACTTATTAATTAGACAAGGAAGAGAAGCATAAATATAATGAAACATATTCTTTACCAAGAGCCTTGCATTAAAAAAAATTGGAGATGCCTGAGGCATCCCAAAACTTGCAATGAATCACTCAACCATTAGGTTGAAACATATGCCTTAATAAAAATTCATATTCTTCCAACATATGCACTCACTATAACTGTTAAACAATTGTATAACTCGTGCAAGTATTAAATCAATCATGGGAGAAAAAATGCATGTGCCTTTAGATACTGGTAGGACATGTGAATGAGAAGCTATAATATTATTCTGAATGCAGAAAGTAGTGAGCAAGTAGCCATATATATATATATATATATATATATATATTGGTGGTACCTCTGGTGGCATTCCAGGTGGATCTTCGAAACGGTCAGATGGTACTGAATTATTTGTGGTTAAAAACTTATCCAGACCAATTCTGTCATCTTGATCTGGTCTTTGATTCCTTTGGGAATCTAAACTCCTTGATTCATCAATTCGCTTGACAATCCGAGGTAGAAAACCCTTAGCATTCAATTCATTATCTGAGTGCCATCCACTAGTTAATGCAGAAGAATGATCTTCATCATGAACCTCATCATCGGACATGCTACGAGAAGTTTCCATGTTACTATAACTTGGACTCTGCCTATTTGATTCTTCTTCATTCCATGTCAAAGCCAAGTTCCTTTCCACTATAGACGGAGAATTCGGATGAGTTGGTAAAGGACTAGACACTTTCCGCATCAGACCATCTGACACACCTTTGAATTGGCGAACTATATCATCCATGGCATCATCCACATTGACTGTTGAAATGGAAGCAACACCTTAAGATCTAATAAGCTAATAGAAGCATTTTGTTTATGCAAGAATACAAAAATCAAATGTTATCTGTAAAGTGAAAGGTGTCAGCATATTATTATTAAAACGGAAAAATTAAGAATATTTGAAAACACAGCAGCATTCTTATAATTTGGCGGTTGCATAAATTGTGCAAGTAAATGCAATCAACAGAACTGTGGAGGAAATGATTGGAATAATGTAACAGCTGATACGGCAGGCTCCTGCAAAAAGAAATTCAATTAGGAATATAGGTGGAAAGTTTGTGTTAAATCAAGATTGGGTGGGTGTGAAGTAACAGTAATTCAAGCTATCGAAAATCATGCATTGGACGGATGCCCAGGCATTGAGAAGGACACTCCTTTAAGAGGCGAAAGGCCATGGGTTGAGAGTGTGTCTGTGATCCATGTATCTCCGCTCGGAAGAACGTATTCAAACTCAGTTGCTAGTTTACGCTCTTTGGAGTTTCCAAACTTAATCAAACTGAAACATCTTGATAGCAAAAGAAAGGGAAATCAAGAGAGAAACCGTGAGCAGCGGCCATCTAGAGTAGAACAAGACAAGCGAAGTGAGGGAGTGGTTTCATCTGAGGGATCGATAGGCAACACTAGAGGAGGGGGGGGGGGGGGGGGGTATGGGGGTATATAGGATGCAGCGGAATAATCTATCCAATAATTAACACTTAAACACGCGCTAATAGAAAGTTAATAACAAAGCTCTGTGTGTGTGTGTGAGCAAATATATAAGCAGCAGGGTAAAGAGAGCAAACACAAACACCGAAATTTTATCATGATTTTTTTTTCTGAGATGACTAGTCTAAGCCCGAGAACTCTTGCTCGGAGTTGAATCCACTATAGTCACAATAGTGAAACACAAGCTTTGAATCCGAAGCGCTTGCAGCTCCTTACACCTTGTGCTTTTATCCGAAGCGCACAATGTGAGACCCGTCTCACTGTATCGGTATTTTATACGGATACGTGTTTATTTGAGCCGTATTTCGTATTTATCGATTTGCGTGATATTTTAAAATTTTCTAAGTGTAGGATTTCATGACTTGGTTTAACTTGGATTTGGTTTTATTTGGTTCGGTTCCACTTTGATTTAATTTGGTTTGGTTTCTCATGAGATGAGGTGTATGGTTTAGATTGAGTGGAGAGGAATGAATGGTGGAGATCACTTAAGCTTGTTATATAAGCCACTTTTCTCTCTCCCTCCTCATTCACCATCATTCATTTCTTTTCCACCAAACCCTAGCCATTAGAGAGAGGCAAGTACACCTTGCCGAATGTTGAACGATTTCAATTTCGTTTGTTCCATTCTCTTTATTGTTAAATTCTAAGCATGTTTGGAACTTGGAGTTTTCCATTTTGATGGCTAGATTGTGGTAGATCTAACTTTGTGGTACTTTCAGTTTTCATAAGTTTTGACCTGTTAAACTTGTACATTTTTGTCAACTGATGGTTCCACGTTGTAGAGAATTTCATTCTACCCCAAATTGACCTATGGAAGTCCAAATTTGGGCTCCGGTTGGAAGTTTGGTGGTGCGGAGAAGCCATGGTATTTTCCATGAACTTCTTCTCAGTTGGCAAACAATTATTACTAGCTTGCATTTTTGGCCGCATGAAACTTGCTTAGCCGCATGGACATGACAGCATTGTTTGCTTCCTGACATGGTAGCATTTATTAGCCAGGATATTAATTTGGGCAAGGCCTAATAATAATTGCCACGTACAGCTTGCACTTGCATGTATATAATGTAGTGGAGGGGAAGAACAGTACTTGACCACATGACTATTTCATGCGGCAAGTGTTCTTCCCTGCCGCATGGACGATGTAGCCGCATGAGCATTAATTTATTACTTTGGCCACTTGACCACTTTTATCAATTGCTGGCATGCATTAATTGCATGGCCATCTAATTAATTACCTTGCTTGGGCTAGCCGCATATAGCCAACGCATGCATGTATACAGTTTCCTGACCGCATGGTCAAGCATATATATTAGTTGCATGCAGTTGCTTTGATTAAATACGTGCATGCATACAACTTTGAACAAGAAATATATTATTATTGTAGTGCCCCTACAGTAACTTAGCCGCATAGGAATGGAGTAGGCTTTACTTTAATGCATGGAATGCAATTCCTAATGCATTTGTTTTATACTTTTCCAAGCTAGCCGCATACGGCTTTTCTTGGATACTTTTGTTTTCTTTACTATATTTGCAATGCATTCTCCAGTGAGCCGCATATGAAGAATTATTTAATATTTGTTGCCTTTTGTATTTTTATGCAAGCAAATGTGAGGGTGAGCCGCATGGACATTTACAGCATTAATAATTGCTTGATGCAGAGCAGCATGGCCTTTGGCCATTAAATATATTATTATTACTTGCATGTTGTATTTTGCATGGAATCTAATGTGAGCCGCATAGGCTCCCTTCCCCCACTATCTAATATTTTGGCCACGTGAGCCACTCTTCTACTGGCAGTCATCATTTTATTGTTTGGCCACGTGCCCCTTTTTCCATTGTTTTGCTTGCAAAGTGGAAGCTTGCATTCATTACGGGTCCCACTCTCTTTGTCTTTTCTGATTGCGGAAATGTTTTTTGCTGGCATTTAATTTTGGAGCCGCATGGCCTCCCACCCATTCTTGGCCGCATGGCCCTTTTTGTTATTTTATGGCCGCATGGGTGTTCTCCCACTTTCTATGACCGCATAATTGTTCTCCCACTTTTGGACCGCATGGGTCCCACTTTGATTGTTTGAATATTTTATTTGCCTGAATTGTGGTCAGAATTCTTCCCACTCCCAACATGAAAATTATAGAGTTTCTCCTTGGCTTCAAGAATATATATATTATTAATATATTATTATTTAATTGTGCAAGTTTCTTTCTTCTTTGATAAATGACATGACACGACGGTGACCCGTAGTGGTGCACTCTTGAAATGAACTTGACATGATATTCTTGACATGATATTCCTGACATGATATTTCTCGAAATGCTGTTGCGACGTCTAACACGACATGACAAGATTGAATAACTTGGACACCGTGGACGATTGTGCTTGTGCAAATGAACCCGTCTTGTCTTGCATCATGTCTAGGATGGGGATCCCTGAGTACCACGGTCAGGGGCACCCACTGAAATCGACTAAGGCTAATCACTAGAATAATCCAGTAGTCATGAAGAGATTTTCCAGCTACAGGCAATCCCGTTATCTGGGCGCCCCACTTGGGATCTGTAGCCTGCCGTCGAGTAGGGCACATTTCCAGCACACTGTCATGTGTTGCACCCTCTAAGTCACCTAAGGGTACATGCGTTTCCTGGACGATGTACCCACTTGAATTCAACTATAATTGCGTCCGGATAGCCTGGATGGTCTGCAGGGCTTGTGGCTGTGGAATAATCTCATTGCATCTTGCTAGTAACTAGGCCTGTGATAACCCTAGTTAGTTAAAGTATCAAGCCGTACTTATTGCTTGGCCGTGAATGTTGCATGGAGTTCAATCTGTCTAGTCTTGTCTTGATCTTGTACATGATTGTTACATGTCCTGTTTTCTTATTTTATCTTGCCGATAAATGGTGGGAGAAACCAAGTTCCGTTCAGACGAAGGGTTACAACCCCGGTCCTTGTTTGGTTTACGGATTGTAACCTGGTTATCTGAATAGTCCCATGGTTATCTCATCGTATATCACATTTCCCAGTTCTATTTATTTAACATGTTCTCCAGTTTACTTTATGCTCAATGATGAATTACTTACTGTCTCCCTATGTTCGGGATAAGTGCATTGGTACTGCACAAATCTCGATCCTCCCTTACTTATTGCTTGCTTTGTCTACTAATGATTGCTGGTTTTAAGTTCATAGTTCGGCCTCCTTTGTGGTACTTGCTATTTGGGGTCTGACCCCACTGGTTTTGCATGGCCAGGTTCTAATAGAAGAGCCCGAAGGATCTACTGCACCATCTACCCGACGGTGACCAGCCGGAGCACCAGAGTGCCTCAGTGGGTTTCTTTTTCATTCTCCCACTGATATGTAATTCTCCTCTTGTAACGTTTAGCCCCGAGCACGTGTTTAGCTCGTGTTTTGGTATTTTCCTTGATATTGTAGCCTACGGGCATAAACATGATAGGTGTATTCTAGACAATAGCTAGTCCTTATCATGTACGACTAATACTCTAGCTAGTCCTTAGTTCTGTGGTACTGGCTTCATGATCAGTCATGTATATATGATTCGGGACGCCTTACTATTGTATGTATGATGATCGTACTCCTTGCTCTTGTGTAATTGCCTGTGATTGAGATACCTAGGATTGTTAAACCTTAGGATTGACTGATGGCTTGTAGAGTAACCCCCATGTCTTGACAGCTTATACGTGATTTCAGAGTATTAACGTACTTTGGGATTGCGTAGCTGGCTATGTCTGCCCCCGCTCTCCGGTATTCCGGTTCTGGGGCGTGACACACAACGACTTCACAACCACAAGCTTTGATCCGGAGAACTCGCAACCTCAGTAGCAGAGAGAAGCTTTTATAAACCAAGCTTGTACAACTCTTTACAAACTTCTAACCGAGATCGCACTTGGAACTAGAAGGCTGAGAGAGTTGATCTTGGAGATGGAAAGGTTAAAACTCAGATACTTTCTCACTATAGGATAGAAGAATGGATTGTAGGTGAGATATCTAAGAATGTGAAAATTCATGTCTATTTATAGGCTTTTTGTGGACAGAGTTCCGCCAAAATTCGGGTGTATATTTGAATTTTTCGAACGTTAGAGGCCACAAAATCTGGGATTTCACAACTGTCTGGAATGTCTAGATACGTCTGGACCGAGTTCGGCCAGAGTTCGGTTACCAAGTATGGTAAGGGTTTTGACCTATTGTGGCATGAGTTGTTGGGTTTTGGGTTGAGCTTTGGTAAGTGGGTTTTCAGGTTTTTGAGTGGACTGATTGGACTTCTACTTGAGAGGACTTCAGGTACCAAGTGTGACTCGATGTACACATGTCCTAAACTCAATAACACAAGATTATATAAATGAAAAGACAATAATAGACATTTTGTTAATCCAGCATGTTGTAGCAGATGTCCCGTCATGTAAGTGCAGTCTTTTCTTCTTTGTAATTGACCTCGTATTTAAACTAGGTTATGTCAATTATCAGAATCAGGTTGAACAAGACACTTGTGCCAACAATCTCCCCCATTATGATAATTGACAAACCATGTCAATATAATTCAATCAACAGGTAGCCTTTGACATGAAAGCTCCCCCATAATCCATAAGTAGCTTTTGAGTAAAGTGCATGGCTGCATAGGCTATCTGTAGAATCTGAAAAACTTTGACCAAACTATATTGTATAGCATAATTTAACATGATAAACATAATTCAACATGAGCATGTTAAGAGCAATATCAATTTATCCCAAGGTAAACTATTTCATAATTAACACTAATATTATTATTAATACTAATATTTAGAAGTAGTTATATTCTTCTCGAAAAGAGTTATCATTATATGGTAGTTGTATTACTTCTCCCCCTTCGTGACTTATTATAAGGTGAGAACATAAAGAGTAAAAATATATATATATATATATCACAAGGTTTTTCATAGCGTATAGGAGAAAAAGATACTTAGTAGCATAGTATATATATTTACATATATCGAGAATGTTCAGACCATATGAGTGCAATATTAGACTCAGAGACTATAGAGTAACTAATCATGAAGCAGAAAAACATGTGTCTGATACTAAGGCTGAGATTAAGATAGATTATAAATAACTGCAAATATCTGAGTACAGACCCAAAAGAAAGAAATTATACCAATATAAGTACCAACATAGCCAATGTTTTGGTACATCAAATGTCAAACAAAAACAAAACAAAAAAGACAAGTAAATCTCATATCATGAAAACTCAAAACATGAGTCTCAAAGCATAAACTCCTCAGAAGCAGCTAGCAGAAATCATATACAGGCCGACACCACCAGTGGGATCATCAGTGGATGGATGTCCGGAAAAGAAGCCTCCTGATAGATCGAAGTAAGGCTGAACATAAGGACCCTCAATCCTGTAGCCCTAGCAGGAGGGATCACGCATCATTGGATAAGGTGAGAATGGATTGTGTGCCTGGATGTACTGAATGTCGACATTAGAGTTTGCCAACAAATAGATCTGCAGAGTAGTGCGATAGTCCTGCTCGCGAAGCTGAGACATGATTATAGCGTGCTGACCGGAGATCATCTCATTTTGCAAGCGGAAGTGCTTGCGAAACATCTCCTGAATGGAGTCTAAGGAGACTGGAGTGGCAGATATGGATGGTCCAGCAGCTGCTGGTGTAGAGGTGGCAGGTGGTGTGGGAGCAGCTGGGTTAGCAAGGTCAGCATAGTCCATATAGTCATCAGAGGATGCAGAGTCATCCTCATCAGAAGAAGGTGGATATGTGGGATTGGTCCTGCGGGCCTTCTTGAGAAGTGTTGGCTTCTTGAGGACAGTTGCCTCATCCATAGGAATGTGAAAGTGAGCAAAGATGATGGGTAGGTACATGGCATAAAAAAGCTGGCGTTTTGCGCCACGACAGCTGATCATTTGATTGATCATAGTTTTGGGGAGGCTGAATGGAATGGAAGCAAAGAAATGATAGAGGACTGACATCTCGAGAGAAGAAACCTCATTAGTTGAGGAATTCTTAGGAAGGATTGCCAAAAATATAAACTGGTGAAGTTCGTAGTAGTATTGGTTGAGATAGTGGACGTAAAACTTCCCGGAAGGACAAGGATGAGGGGCACAAAGAATATCTCGAAAAGAGTCAATATACATTCCTTCACCGAAATCAAATCTATTGATACTAACTAGTGCGTCACCCTCATTTGGGGTGTTGAGGATTTCACCCAATTTAGCATCATCAAAGTCGATGTCAAATCCTCCCACTCTAGAAGAGATGACGCCATTTTCATAGGATAAATTACAGTAGAACATCCTAATGGCGTTGATATATATGTGTTTCCTAGTAGGGACTAGGTCGCAGAGATGAAATTGTTCAAATTTTGTTTTGTAGTCAGGAAACACAGTGAAATTGATGGGACTTCTAGTGGAAATATTCCTTTTAACAAAATCCTTAAACCATGTTATTGAATTTTCAATAGAATGGAAAATAAAGTCATCAAATTCCCCTGGATTAGGTTTTGCAGGAGAGAAGAGAGAGTGAAGTGTATCCTCTGAAGGAGGATTTGAGGAGGAGGCTGCTTATCCAACCTTCCTTTTCTTCTTTGAAAAGAGTTTGGAAGCCGCGAGGGTTTGAGAGAGATAGGAAGAGATATACCTCAAAATTGATGGACAGGAGAGGAGAATCCTACGAGAGACCTAGATCCAGAGCCCGGAGAGAATGAGAACCCTTGGAGATAGAGATCCACAAAAGCTAGGGTTAGGGTTTGGAGTTTTTGGGGTAATTCCCGTGTAGAGAAGAAGGAATAGAAAAGGGTTTATATAAAAGACTCATCCCGAGAGCTGCTGCTGTTCTGGAACGCGCAGAACCGAGTTCGGTCTGAACTCGGTGTAGGGACCGAACTCGGTCTGAGTTTTGTCCCTGCATTGCTAGGGTTTTATAAGGTTTTTGTCATTTCAAATCTTTTAATAGATATTTTGAAATAAAAGCTATTGAAGATTAATAATAAAGAATTTTTTAATATTGTCTTAGTAAGGACATTCAAGTAACAGACAGATTCAAATATCAGAGAGAAATCATTAAGAGAATTCAAAATATTTTGAAATACGAAATAAATATTCAAAAATGCGTCCATTTAGCCCTCAGACTGACAGCTGACGAAAATAATCCATAAATCATAAATATCCCATTTTGAAATAGTTGTCCAATTGAATAGCATTCAAGATATACGGCATATCAGGGGAATAGCTTGTTCCCTTTCAAAAATTCAGTATAGAAAATATTTCAGGCGTATTTACATATCAAAAATTTTAGGTCTTCTTATTAAAGTTCATTTCTTTCCTTTTAAAGCCTTAGTACAATATCCATCTGATAGTCGTAGGGTTAAAGAAAATAAACGCTTTGAGAGAAGAGGGATTCAATTTACTTGAGTTCTCCCCCGCAAAAAATTACTGTTATAGCCAGTTAGTAACTTAAATAAGAATAGAATAATAAAAGCTTAGAACAAGAAATTTATCAGTAAGTCATGATCATGAATATTACATAAAAGCTAGGATTTGAATGAAATATTCAAGATCAAATCAATTCAAAATCAAATACGCTCAAAGTCCAATGTATATATAGATATAGGCAAATAATCATCCAAGAATGATTGTTTGCCCATAGTTCTTTTATGAATCTTTTGGTTAATAAGATATTGATAAATCTTGGGTTAGGTGTAGGGGTTGATCCCCAGATAGCGGTAGTTCGAAGACACTTGACACCGTGTCGCTTAGGATATTTACGCCTTTGTGACAGAATGACCCTTTTGGCTTCCAAGAATGATTGTTTGCACATAGCTCTTTTATGAATCTTTTGGTTAATAAGATATTGAATAATCTTAGGTTAGGTGTAGGGGTCGATTTCCAACTAGCGGTAGTCCGAAGACACTTGACATCGTGTCGCTTAGGCTATTTATGCCTTTGTGACAGAAGGACCCTTTCGGCTTATACCTAAAATAAATCTCTTCACTAATAATCGAGGATTAAAAAAAATTCATGCAAGGAATCACTCTTTGGATTTTGAAAATATTTTAAGAAAGTGTACGAAAGCTTTTATTCTTATAGGCTAAGAAATCAGAAAATCTATTTCAAAAGAAACTTTAATAAATTCAAACGTAAGTATACATTGAGACTAAATATCTATGTGTGCATGATATAGATCAGATCATTATTAACATAGATATTAATGATGGTATGACATGCTAGATATATGAGTAAACATACTTTAGAGGAATTGTTAAGCATGTTACTGCAGTTGTTCTAGTAACCACATTTGTGTTGGTGCAATTGCTTGAGGATTAACCTTTTATAGCTTTGCAATCACCAACAGTTCCTTTGATGTTACATCCTGTTGTGGTATAGCGTTCCACCTACATGATTAGCCAATATCTTTGGTATCCAGTGATTGGATCCACATTGATTAGTCTTAGGAACCCAAATAAAGATATTTTTATTGACTACTCTTCTAACTTCATAGATGTGTAAGGTATGACCTTTCAAATCGCAATAGTCTTGCTTTAGTCTTGCTTGCTTTCCTCACATATGGTCTGTTGTGTGTGACTTTGTGATGAGTCACATGTTTCGTGTTAGGCTGAGTCATAGGTTGTATTACCTGCTCTTCCGGTATGATCTCTAACCTTTTAGAGTTCGTAATCAGATCATTGCGTTTAACAGTGAGTGTATCAACTCTACTTAAAGTGATAAAATACTTCTTCCTTTCTGACTCAAGTTCCTCCTTAAGTTCAGCATTTTCTTGAATAATTTTCTCGGATTATTCAAGTGCATCATGCAGTCTAAGCTTAAGTGTGGACAGTTCAGCAGAGTTGTCAGAAGTAGACGTATTTTGTGCATCATTTAGTAAACTAGTAAGCTTGTTGATCTCAATCTTATAGGATGCAACATCTTTTCTAGCTTGTTTGTATTTATCTAGAATTTTCTTCTAGTCATCAAACAATCATGAAAGACATTTGATAACTCATCATAAGAAAATTCATCAGATCATTACTCATTACTTACCTCACTTACCATTAGGCACAGATTTGTATCATGTTGAAGATCGTCTTTGTCATTATTGCTCTTGCAAGGAATGTCTGCTTTTATCATCAGGCTTGCTTCCTTTTCAGTTGAACAAGGGTGTACAATGGTATGAGATTCCTCTTCATGTTCCTCATATGTTGCCTTTAATTGCTCCCATATCTCATGTGAGGTACGACATGTGGAGACGTCTGACTTCAACTTTGCTTATGGCACAGTAGAGGATGTATATTGTCTTTGCATCATTGCTTGCTATTCTCTTTTCTTCTTCAGAGTAGTCTTTATCTGCTTTGTCAATCTTTTTAAAACCATTAGTAACATTTGTCCATAAATCAAAACTAACAGATTTTAAATAAATGATAATATAAGCTTTCCAGAAGGTATAGTCAGAGTCGTCAAATAAAGGTGGCTTATTTGATAGTTGCCTTCACCAAAGTTGGTGTGGATGGATTCACTGGTTGCCATAATCTCTAAGGATGTTAATCCGATATAGAAAGAGCCGTTTCTAATATCAATTGTAGGATTAATTGGTATAAATAATATCTAGAAAAAGAGAACCTGCTCTAATACCAATTAAGGGATCGATAGACAACACTAAAGAGGGGGTGAATAGGTTGCAGCGGAATAATCTATCCAATAATTAGCAGTTAAAAAATTACGCGCTAATAGAAAGTTAACAACAAAGCTCTGTGTGTGAAGCAAATATCTAAGCAGTAGGGTAAAGAGAGCAAACACAAACACCGAGATTTTATCCTGGTTTTTCTCTGAGAGGACTAGTCCATGTCCGAAAACTCTTGCTCGGAGTTGAATCCACTATAGTCACAATTGTGAAACACAAGCTTTGAATCTGAAGCGCTTGCAGCTCCTTACACCTTGTACTTTTATCTGAAGCGCACAACGACTTCACAACCACGAGCTTTGATCCGAAGAACTCGCGACTTCAGTAGCAGAGAGAAGCTTTCATAAACCAAGCTTGTACAACTCTTTACAGACTTCTAACCGAGATCGCACTTGAAACTAGAAGGCTGAGAGAGTTGATCTTGGAGATGGAAAGGTTAAAACTCGATACTTTCTCACTACAGGATAGAAGAATATATTGTAGGTGAGATATCTAAGAATGTGAAAATTCATGTCTATTTATAGGCTTTTTGTGGACAGAGTTCGACCAAAATTCGGATGTATATTTGAATTTTTCGAACGTTAGAGGACACAAAATCTGGGATTTCACAATTGTCTGGAATGTGCAGATACATCTTGACCGAGTTCGGCCAGAGTTCGATTACCAACTATGGTAAAGGTTTTGACCTATTGTGGCATGAGTTGTTGGGTTTTGGGTTGAGCTTTTGTAAGTGGATTTTCAGGTCTTTAAGTGGACTGATTGGACTTCTACTTGAGAGGACTTCAGGTACAAAGTGCGACTCGATGTACACATGTCCTAGACTCAATAACACAAGATTATATAGATGAAAAGACAATAATACACATTTTGTTAATCCAGCGTGTTGTAGCAGATGTCCCGTCATGTAAGTGCAGTCTTTTCTTCTTTGTAATTGACCTCGTATTTAAACTAGGTTATGTCAATTATCAGAATAAGTTGACCAAGACACTTGTGCCAATATCATCCAATTTTTATTGCGGATTAGACGATGGAAAATCAACAAGTAGCAAGAGTAGGTTGTGTTGGCATAGGACGCCCGGATGACTAATACAAAGTCAGCAACAGTTTGGGGCACAAGCATAGACAACACATTACTCGTGGGGTGGGGCACACAGTGAACTGTTTTCTGAAAATGTTGGAAGATCTGGTCAAAGAAGGTGATAGCCATGTGATGTCGTTCCCATGGTTTTATCCTTCCAAGTAAAAGGCGGCGTGTTCGGATGATGATCAATTTTAAGCGAGAAAGGGGGACCATCCCCTAAGCCTAAGTATTCCTTAATAACTAATAGCGTACAAGTACCATGAAGGGTGAAAAGAACCCCAATCGGATTGTGCAATAGAGAGCATGAGATCGATTGTCGAATGAGCGGAGCATGGGTGCACTCACTCTAACGACCTACTTTTCGTATGATGGGTCAATAAGAAATTTGGAACAACGGCTTAAGCCAATAGGTGAAGGCACTTTCTAAAGATGAAAGATGAAAGTTCTTTTTATATGATCCGAAAACTCGATCTAGCCATGAGCAAGTTGAATAGAGGTCTAAAATGACTTTGAGGACCCAACCCATGTATATAGCAAACTAGGATAGCTTAGTGGCTAGGGGTGAAAGGCAATCCAGATTAGATATAGCTGGTTTTCTCCAAAATCTATTTCAGTATAACGTATGATGTCGATGGCTGAGGTAGAGCACTCAATCGTCTAGGATTGAAAAACTCTGGCTACATGTCGTTATAGACTTCTTGGATGCTAAGATCCAAAAACAAGAGAGAAACATATCGTATTCTATGGTCCATAAGCAATCACTTAGTGGAAAAGAAAATGATCAAACGATGACAACCAAGAGGTAGGTTTGAAGCGACCATCCTTTGAAGAAAACGAAGTAGCTCAGTGGTCTATCATCATCACACCGAAATGTCTAGGGGCTCGAGTAATTTACCAAAACGAAGAGAGCTTGAAATTTTTTCAAGTGCCAGTACCATGACGTTCTACCATTCGGGGAAGTTTTTTGGTGACAACACCAAAGCTATCAAAAGTGAGAATGCTAACATGAATAACGAGAAATCCTAAAAAAAACGATCGCTTGCCAATGGAATACTTTGTGATCGATCAATCAATCTGTAGAGTGAATCCATCTCTAAGAAACCCCTAAAAGGGCTATTGTCTAATAGGTACACGAAGTGAAGAAGTTGTTTTGACTACTGTACCATGCCTATCTATTGGAACAAATTTGATCAGGCCAAGACACTTGTTATGTCCTCTTCTGTAGCTCACTTTTTCCTAAGATTTACCTTAACCTGTCGAAACTGCAATCACCCTCGCCACCCTCACCGTCGTTGGCACCTTAGCCGCCACTTGTCACCGTCGTTGGCGACTAACTCCTTCGTCGTGACGGTCGAGTTTCTATCATGTGCCAGGTACTTTTCTCTTTCCAATTTATTAAATAATGTTAAAAACCATTAGCCTTTAAACACCTCTACTGTATTATTAATCATGTTGTCCACAAATGTTGAGAGGAGAGTAACTATGCTTGAAATGAAATAACCAATCATCTTGCTATTAACCTTAAAATTATTTTAAAAATAGAATATTTGCATTATAACAACTTTCTAAAATTGTACTTGGCTTAAATTACATGCATGCTAAATTCAACATACGATAATACTATTTTGCATCATCTTCTATAATCATTGTAGCAGTTAATGTTGCTTTTTGGTGAACGTATTTTGTCCAATATGATTGTTGAACTTTGTACTTGTAAAAAACACGTATGACATCATTTTTAAGTTATCAAAGCCAACACTAATGCAAAGGGGCTTAGCTGGCCCGATCAACCTACTCCACTAGTGTCACGTCCCGACCCGGAATCATCTGAATCATCGTCATCGCAGGGGACGTGATGCCGCACGAGCCTGGAGTTGCGCTCGTGCAAGGCAAGATGACAAGTTCTCAAATGGTTATCTTTGATTTGATATTAACAACGAAAGAAAAAAAAACAGAGTATACGAAACAATTCTCTTTATTGATATTCGAACTGAGATTACAAAGGCTTTCAATAGCCCAACTAAATTTGCCAGGTTGGCTACTGTCACGTCCCGACCCGGAATCACCCGAATCATCGTCCTCGCAGGGGGCGTGATGCCGCACGAGCCTGGAGTTGCGCTCGTGCAAGGCAAGATGACAAGTTCTCAAATGGTTATTTTGAGTTGAACATTAACAACGAAAGGAAAACAGAGTATACGAAATGATTCTCTTTATTGATATTCGAATTCGGATTACAAAGGCTTTCGATAGCCCAACGGAATTTGCCAGATTGGCTACAACACTCAGGTTCTCTCTTGCCCACAAAGGATTTCACCGTTCCATACATCATGTCTTCTATATCTCGGCCATATCAATCTTGTTGCATATTCGAGCGTCAATGCGATCGCACGCTTCAATACGCTTCGGCATTCCAAGCCTCAACGCGTTCAAGCGAAGCTCCGCTGCGAGCAGACCAATCCCTGAACCTGCTAGCAAACTAGTGGGGGATTAGTACTTTCGTCCTCGCTGTACTGATCAAAAACCCACTTAACAAACCGACATTTAGTATTGTATTGATTCATGCAAACATACAATTTAGTTCTCTTTCTATGTTCTCTTTAGGATGAGTTCATGGCATATTCGAAGACTGTAAAGCATGGCAAGCATGTTATTCAATTCGCTTACGTAAACAGACAAGCAATCTCGTGTTTGATTCGTGGCGCAACTTAGCAATATCGACGCACTCGTCCTTGCACCGACGCAAGGTGAATACGCCTATCTGTTTTTCCTGTCATGTTATAAGTGCTCGCTATTCAGGATCCATCCATGCAGGATATACGTATACCTTGCACTTCCAAACCCATCGCCCTTAACTATATGAAGGTCACTAGCTTTCCGGGCTAGAATGGACTTATATTTATCGAAATCGAAATATAAGACGATGTTAACTCTGTGCGGTTGCTAACCAACATCAGAGGCCATCGAAATAATCGCAGCAAGTGGCTTATCACATTCACCAGAAGGTCGCTACCCTTCTAAATGAAGTGCACCAACAATACCGAAAACGAATCCCTCCTAGGCCTAACGGTCCCAGCGCCCTGGCGCGCCGCGTTCGAGGGAATACCCATGCACGAGCTTTTATATCTTTAAGTCCATTTGACCATGCAACGAATCTTATCTTTCATACAACCAAGCAAGTTCGCTTATCTCTATTTCAATTGGCACAACGCCCGAATGTCCTCAACGAACGCCCGAAGGCCGCAAACATTTCGAAGGCACCATGCCGCATTATCATCTCGTATTTCTTTCGTTAACTTTCTATGTTCTTACGTTTCATACTTCGTTTCAATGTTTCAATGGCATCATGCCTCAACTCAATGCTCGTCAACCGAACGACCCGAAGGTCCCGAACACCTTTCGAGGCATTATGTCATATCCGACAGTTCCGCCACATTCATGCCACAACTATATTCTTTCGCAACGAAGCCACCTTTTATTATCTCGTGCACGTAGGCACGTTTCGACACATTTATCATCTATCCTTCGAGTCGTGCACTTACTGCACGCGTCGAAGCCGTATTTCTACGCTTTAGTATTCCATGTCCGTGGCTTGCGCGCTAGGGCGCTCGCCTATTGTCTTTCAATGTTCTAGCCGTTCTAACTCGTGCGCGAAGGCACGGTATGGTTCGTGCACTAAGGTACTCGCCGAGTACAGTTATCCCATGTTCTTGCGGCTTACGCACCGAGGCGCTCGCCTTTGCGATATCCAATGTTCCATAGCGACTCGTACGTCTGTCGTACGATTTATTTCAATTGTTCTATCTAGTGTTCGACACGCACTATGCTTATCTCTCTATCGAGCCACGCCCGTGGCGTTGATAGGTTAACTCAGCATTCAATGATATGTATTTTGCTTAAGCATGACGGAGTAGGAAAGAGAGTTAATGTCCTCCTACCTTGAATCGATATGCCTTGTCGTTTCGCCGAACCGTTGCGGCTCGATTTCATAACTTCGTTGCACGGACAACTCTCCTGACTTAGCCATTCGAGCACTTCGTGCTTATTGTCTGTTTTGGCTTACCGTGCCAACGTCTCAGTCCGTCGCAAGGCGACGATTTGCTTTCGCGGACCCCTTACTGAATAAGGCAAAAGATCGACCTCTAACATTTCAGCGTAAACGTATAGCCTGCACATGAAACCAACTAAAATCAATACTTGCATCGATTCGGACTTGCGCCTTGGTCGATTCGATTTCTTAGAATCTTCGAGCCGTCTCAACGACTTATCCTTCGAGGCAACGCGGCGCTTCGCATCGATTCACTCGATGCATTCTTTGGGACAAGGCAACTCTTCGCATCGACTTAGTTCGATGCATTGCTCGGGACAACTTAACACTTTGTATCGATTCGCATCGATACGTAATCGGGTCAACGCAACTCTTCGAGTCAACGACTCAGCATAATGCACCGTGCGGAGCGGGCCATTACATAATATACCACTCAAAACAATGTTCGTCCTCGAACCGAAACCAATACTAAATTTCCAAGGGTTTCATTAGATCGTTCCACGATCTCGTCTCACTATCGTTTGGATCGTACAACTTAGTTTGGAATCATACACATATTTTAGGCGTCCCACCAATATATGCATTTCAGCCAAGCTCAGTTATAAGATATCGGAACAGCGCAAACACGTAACTTCTTATTCTCAATAACTTGTCATCTCCTATTCTCGATCGGACTTGGGCTCTAGCATAATTTTCCGCAATTCTATTGCATATGCATATTGATACATACGCGATCCTCCAACAAAAGTTAAGGCACACGACGCGATTCAAAAATCGCATTTCTCACTTTGTATGTTTCATCGGAACTATCAATTCTATGCGTTGCGTCAAGCCGTCGCGCATCCGATCACAACGAGTCTCCGCAACGCCTTGCGTTCGGCGTCACTATCCAACGATTTCTGATGTTTCACTTCGTATCCTATCTCGACATGATTCTCTTTTGTTGACTTGCATAAGTATCAACATTCAGGACTACGTCCGCTAGGTGACTTACCTAGACACCGTGCTCAAATCCTTCCGACGCAAGTTTAAATTGACATTGCACAAAGGCCACAATCTATCCGACATAACAATTTACATCAAGGCGACGGTTTGTTCAAGGCAACGATCGCCTTAACACGAAGGTCTTTCCGATACGCCTTACGTTCGATTCCTAACGAGTAGGAATTCACTAGCCAAATTCCCAACTTATCCTTCTCGCAACATTGAACATAATTTCAATTCACGCAAGCTCAATTGCAAGGTGAATCAAATCTAACGACACAACTCGTAAGTCACTCTCTTATCGTTCTCTCTCGTGCATAGCACGATTCTCGAAATCGCCTATCCGTATCACCAAGGCCATTGGTGAATTTCTAGTTCGATCGTCGACCAACTTAACCATTCAAGCATTCATCCGACGAATACACAAATATAACTATATCATTCTAAATCGAAAGTTGTTCCAACAAATTCTCGATCGCCTAGACTTATCGTCAACATGCATCACACTGTATTTGTTATCGACGCAATCTCATATGCGATATCGCATGGGTCATCTTACGGTCTGCAGCATTCAATTTGATTTGGGGGTCAAGTCATCTAGGGTCAGCTGTCCCGAAGTTACGTTCGATAATTGTGGATCATCACCGAAGGACAGTTTACTACGAACCATGCTATATCTTATTTCGGAGCCAAATCACGTTCCGACGATTCTATGCGACTACCCAATTTCGGACAAAATCATTTCTATCAGCGCAACTGATGCGCAACTATCCTCCGAATAAAGTCATGCATTATCGTCGATGATTCCACAATTTACGAAACATCTACTCGTATCGAGTTCGAATCTATCTTATTTCGCGGTCGACACACGAGATGCTATACGCATCGAACAATCGTCGATGACTTATAGTCTCGTCTGATTAATCACCAAGTTCATGATCAACTAGCTCGTTTCATTCTCGTATCGTTACTTATAAAATTTCATTGCGCGAGACACACTCTATTTTGTATTCTCACATCGTTTACGTTTCCTTACGTATCGATCTCGATACGCCGTATCCATTTCGATAACGTAAGGGTCCTTTGAATCCGTTTCAACGTCAACTTAATTCGCATCGCATACATCCAAGTTCGTAATGAACTTTTCCATACGCATCAACCCGTTCTCCAATTTGCCGCATCCCGCTATACTTCGATCGCGTAACTGAGTTACCGATTATCCAACATCGAACCCTCAAGTCATACGATTTCGCCCTCTAAGTTTCGCGTGTTTTCAGTCGTACTCAAATGAGTTTCGCCGTAACGTAACCAACTATTTCTTAGGCACGATTACTCACGTCAACCAACTCTTTACCGAAGTCGTACATCGTGCGATTCGATTACAATTCGCATCGCCCAACATTTCTATCGAAATCGTAAGTCGTGCGATTCGATTCGCCTAGCCGAACATTTCTATCGAGATCGCAAGTCGTACGATTCAATTCGTCTCGCCCAACATTTTCATCGAGCTCGCAAGTCGTGCGGTTCGATTTCAACGTTCCGAGTTTCCTATCCCGCCGATCCGATTGTTGCCTCAAGGCATAATCGTTTCGCTAGTTCCCGTCATTCGACCGACACATAAATTTCCAATCGACGTATCATTCAATGATACGAGTCCCGCCTTACCGTTCTAACCGATCATCGAAGAACACTTGCATCAACATGCCGTCATACAAATTCTCCATCGAGTCTCAGTGCTATCCCGTCCGTTGCGGACAAACCTTCCGCAATTCTCACAATACGTCGATGCAATTCATCGCACAAATGGTATTACATATACCACTCGGAATCGAGCCATTCATTGCATCGGTGGTATGCCATATACCACCCAGAAATCAAGTTACTTCCGTCGCAACGTACTCCGTATGAACCAACATTTTATTTCGACTTACGATTTCTGCAGTGATCGCGCTTGATCACAACCGTAACTTTGATTTAAATCAAATCCGACGCAACTCGGCCAATGCATTCATTTGCCAACACAAGCTCGGTGCGCAATCGAACCGATTTCGTTTCTCGATTTATAACTTTTGTTTTCTTTCGTTGCATCTTGTGCAACAATTCATTCTCAATATCCGTCGCACTTCGTGCAGCGATTTCACTTTGATATGCGTTGCACCACGTGCAATAATTTTACTTTCGACACGCGTTGCACATCGTGCAACATTTTACTTTACTTTCAATACGCATTGCACATCGTGCAACGATTTATTTTCGATATTCACCGCACCTCGTGCATCGATTTATCTTCGACATCTGTTGCACCTCGTGCAACATTTTATTTCCGACATTCAAAGTCAAAGCTCAAATCCGTTCAACACATTCGATATTGACTTATCGCTTTTTATCGCAATACACATTCGAAATCGATATGTGAATCCGTTCGACACATTCAATATCGACTTTTATTTTTCTTTTCAACGCATCATTTACAATCAACGCATGGCAATTGCTGCAGCAACATTCCACGACTTTCATTGTATCGATGCAACCAACATTTCTCGTATCGTTCGTTGCAAACAACGATTATCTCAAATTACAATCCACGACGTGTTGCATCCGTGGCAACAATTCCTTGAATTTACCTCTCGCAACTTGTTGCACTTGCAGCAACAAACCTTTCACGACTTTTCCAACAAACACCATGTAATTTCTAAGCAACACGCGGCAAAATTACATGATTTGTATTAGACTTATTGTATGGAACATCCAGTGTGGCATCGAGTAGAGTCAAGAGTGATTTCGATTGGTAGTGGGCAACTTTTAGAACTGAAATGAAGCAAGCGTCCAGAGGAAATTGAGCCTAGAGCTTTGATACCAATTTGTCACGCCCCGACCCGGAATCACCCGAATCATCGTCCTCGCAGGGGGCGTGATGCCGCACGAGCCTGGAGTTGCGCTCGTGCAAGGCAAGATGACAAGTTCTCAAATGGTTATATTTGAGTTGAACATTAACAACGAAAAGAAAACAGAGTATACGAAATAATTCTCTTTATTGATATTCGAAATCGGATTACAAAGGCTTTCGATAGCCCAACGGAATTTGCCAGATTGGCTACAACACTCAGGTTCTCTCTTGCCCACAAAGGATTTCACCATTCCATACATTATGCCTTCTATATCTCGGCCGCATCAATCATGTTGCATATTCGAGCGTCAATGCGATCGCACGCTTCAATACGCTTCGGCATTCCAAGCCTCAACGCGTTCAAGCGAAGCTCCGCTGCGAGCAGACCAATCCCTGAACCTGCTAGAAACTAGTGGGGGATTAGTACTTTCGTCCTCGCTGTACTGATCAAAAATCCACTTAACAAACCGACATTTAGTATTGTATTGATTCATGCAAACATACAATTTAGTTCTCTTTCTATGTTCTCCATAGGATGAGTTCATGGCATATTCGAAGACTGTAAAGCATGGCAAGCATGTTATTCAATTCGCGTAAGTAAACAGGCAAGCAATCTCGTGTTTGATTCGTGGCGCAACTTAGCAATATCGACGCACTCGTCCTTGCACCGACGCAAGGTGAATACGCCTATCTGTTTTTCCTGTCATGTTATAAGTGCTCGCTATTCAGGATCCATCTATGCAGGATATACGTATACCTTGCACTTCCAAACCCATCGCCCTTAACTATATGAAGGTCACTAGCTTTCCGGGCTAGAATGGACTTATATTTATCGAAATCGAAACATAAGACGATGTTAACTCTGTGCGGTTGCTAACCAACATCAGAGGCCATCGAAATAACCGCAGCAAGTGGCTTATCACATTTACCAGAAGGTCGCTATCCTTCTAAATGAAGTGCACCAACAATACCGAAAACGAATCCCTCCTAGGCCGAACGGTCCCAGCGCCCCGGCGCGCCGCGTTCGAGGGAATACCCATGCACGGGCTTTTATATCTTTAAGTCCATTTGACCATACAACGAATCTTATCTTTCATACAACCAAGCAAGTTTGCTTATTTCTATTTCAATTGGCACAACGCCTGAATGTCCTCAACGAACGCCCGAAGGCCGCGAACATTTCTAAGGCACCATGCCGCATTATCATCTCGTATTTCTTTCGTTAACTTTCTATGTTCTTACGTTTCATACTTCGTTTCAATGTTTCAATGGCATCATGCCTGAACTCAATGCTCGTCAACCGAACGACCCGAAGGTCCCGAACACCTTTCGAGGTATTATGTCATATCCGACAGTTCCGCCAAATTCATGCCACAACTATATTCTTTCGCAACGAAGCCACCTTTTATTATCTCGTGCACGTAGGCACGTTTCGACACATTTATCATCTATCCTTCGAGTCGTGCACTTAATGCACGCGTCGAAGCCGTATTTCTACGCTTTAGTATTCCATGTCTGTGGCTTGCGCGCTAGGGCGCTCGTCTATTGTCTTTCAATGTTCTAGCCGTTCTAACTCGTGCGCGAAGGCACTGTATGGTTCGTGCACTAAGGCACTCGCCAAGTACAGTTATCCCATGTTCTTGCGGCTTGTGCACCGAGGCGCTCGTCTTTGCGATATCCAATGTTCCATAGCGACTCGTACGTCTGCCGTACGATTTATTTCAATTGTTCTATCTAGTGTTCGACACGCACTATGTTTATCTCTCTATCGAGCCACGCCCGTGGCGTTGATAGGTTAACTCAGCATTCAATGATATGTATTTTACTTAAGCATAACGGAGTAAGAAAGAGAGTTAATGTCTCCCCACCTTGAATCGATATGCCTTGTCGTTTCGCCGAACCGTTGCGGCTCGATTTCATAACTTTGTTGCACGGGCAACTCTCCTGACTTAGTCATTCGAGCACTTCGTGCTTATTGAATTATACGTCTGTTTTGGCTTACCGTGCCAACGTCTCAGTCCGTCGCAAGGCGACGATTTGCTTTCGCGGACCCATTACTGAATAAGGCAAAAGATCGACCTCTAACATTTCAGCGTAAACGTATAGCCTGCACATGAAACCAACTAAAATCAATACTTGTATCGATTCGGACTTGCGCCTTGGTCGATTCGATTTCTTAGAATCTTCGAGCCGTCTCAACGCACTTATCCTTCGAGGCAACGCGGCGCTTCGCATCGATTCACTTGATGCATTCTTTGGGACAAGGCAACTCTTCGCATCGACTTAGTTCGATGCATTGCTCGGGACAACTTAACACTTTGTATCGATTCGCATCGATACGTAATCGGGTCAACGCAACTCTTCGAGTCAACGACTCAGCATAATGCACCGTGCGGAGCGGGGCATTACAGCTACAACACTCAAGTTCTCTCTTGCCCACAAAGGATTTCACTGTTCCATACATCATGCCTTCTATATCTCGGCCCCATCAATCTTGTTACAAGTCCGAGCATCAATGCGATCGTACGCTTCAAACGCTACGGCATTCCATGCCTCTGCGCGATCAAGCAAAGCTTCGCCGTGAGAAATCCATTCCCTACACCATGCATGAAAGCTGGTCGGGGATCAGTACGTTCGTCCTCGCATGTACTGACGAAAAGACTAACTTTCTAAACCGATATTTTAGTATTTATGTTCAATCATGCAACTTAGCTTATGAACTTGCTATATTCTCATTAGGGTCGATTTCATGGCATATTCGAAAGCGTAAAACATGTTATCATGTCAAACATGTTATTCGAATTGAATAGGCAAGCAGACAAGCAATCTCGTATTTGTTTCGTGGCGCGACTTCTTACCAGCATAGACGCACTCGTCCTTGCACCGACGCAAGATGAATATGCCCCATTCCTTCCATGTCATGTTATAAGTGCTCCCTATGCATGATCTATATGTACAGGATACATACGTGCCTGCACTTTCAACCCATCGTTCCTTAACTATATGAAAAGGGTCGTTGGCGTATTCGCGCCAAAATGGACTAAAGGTGTTTCTCTTTTCTTTTCCTTTCTTTCTTCTCTCTTTCTTTTCTTTCTCGAATTTGGGTAGCCCGGCATTTCACGGATTGGGTTGCTATCCCAAACAACCGAAACATACCGCGTGCCTACCATCATTTGCGGCTTTTCACATCTATAACCGATGGCTAGTCGTTTTACAGATGAGCGCCCATCAAAGATTATATCCCTCCTAGGCCGAACGGTCCCGGTGTCCCGGCGCAGCCCGTTCGGAGGGAACGTTCCGTGCACGGAAGATTATCACAATTATCTCAAGTCCATTCGACCATGCAACGCCCTATTATTCAAACAACCAAACATAGTCTTGAGTCCGAGACTCAGACTTTATCATCTCGTATTTCTTCCATTAACTTTCTATGTTCTTACATTTCATACTTCGTTTCAATGTTCAATGGCATCATGCCTCAACTCAATGTTCGTCAACCGAAGGTCCCGAACACCTTTCAAGGCATCATGTTATACCCGACAGTTCCGTCACATTCATGCCACAACTGTATTCTTTCGCAACGAAGCCATCTTTTACGATCTCATGCACGTAGGCACGTTTCGACACATTTATCATCTTTTTTCTCGCGTCGTGCACTTGGTGCACGCATCGAAACCGTATTTTCATGTTCTATGACTTACTGTTCAATGTTCGTGGCTTGCACGCTAGGGCGCTCGCTTATTGTCTTTCAATGTGCTAGCCTTTCTAACTCGTGCGCGAAGGCACAGAATGGCTCGTGCACGAAGGCACTTGCCGAATACAGTTATCCCATGTTCTTGCGGCTTGCACACCGAGGTGCTCGTCTTTGCGATATTCAATGTTCCATAGCGACTCATGCATTTGATGCACGTTTCATTTCAATTGTTCTAACTAGTGTTCGACACACACTAGGATTTATCTTCCGATCGGACCACGTCCGTGGCGTCGATGGGTTAACTTAGCATACAATGATACATTCTTACTTAGGCATGAAGGAGTAAAAAGAAGAGTCAATCCTCCCACCTTGAGTCGATACGTCTTGTCGTTTCGCCGAACCGATGCGGCTCGATTTCATAACTTCGTTGCACGGCCAACTCTCCTGACTTAGCCATTCGAGCACTTCGTGCTTCATTGAATTATACGTCCGATTTGGCTTACCGTGCCAACACCTCAGTCCGTCGCAAGGCGACGATTGGTTTCGCGGACCCCTTTCTGAATAAGGCAAAATGTCGACCACTAATATTTCAGCATAAACGTATAGCCTGCACACGAAACCAACTAAAATCAATACTTTTCGAATCGGTCAATTACCTTGCATCGATTCGATTTCTTAGAATCTTCGAACTGACTCACTGCTTTCCCTCGGGCCAACTTAACACTTGTATCAATCTTACTCGATGCGTTCCTCGGGTCAATGTAACTATCCGACTCGATGCATCCTCTCGGGACAACATAACTCTTTGTATGGATTCGCATCGATACGTAATCGGGTCAACGTCTCAGCATAATGCGCCGTGCGGAGCGGGACATTACAGAATATACCACTCAAAACAAGGTTCGTCCTCGAACCAAAACCAACACTCCGATTAAGTGTTTTATAAATCGTTTCACGATCTCGTCCCACCAATGTTGTTCAGTTTCACACTATCTTGCAAACTCTTCATTAACATTCCAAAGTCTTTCCTGCAGCTCGATTTGAATTTGTATACAACTCTATTTGGATTCCGTACCTATATTCAAAGCGTCCCAAAGATATATGTATTTCGACCAAGTCCAGTGGTAGCAAATTGGAACAAAGCTGACAGGTAAATTTCAATCCTATGCTTGCCATCTCATACTCCCTATCGGACTTATCTTTAGCAATTGTTCTCGAAATTTTATCGCATACCTATATTCGATACATAGGTGATTCATTCAATAAAGTCACTGCATGCGACGCGATTCAAAATCGCATTCCTCACTTCGTAAGTTTTGTATGGACTATCAATCCTATACGTTGCGTCGAGCCGTCGCACATCCGATCGCAACGATCCTCCACAACGCCTTGCGTTTGAAGTTGCCACCCAACTATTTTCGAAGTCTGGCTATGCAACTTATCTCGATATGATTTCCTTATCAACATTCGGGACTATGCCCGCTAGGTTACTTACCTAGACACCGTGCTTAAATTATCCTGACGCAACTTTAAATTGACATTGCACAAAGGCCACAATCTATCCAACACCAAGTTTAATTCGAGTCGACAATGCTCAAGGCAACGATTTGCCTTAACACGAAGGTCTTTACGACGCGTCTTACATTCGATTTCTAACTAGTAGAAATTCACTAGCCAAATTCCCAACTTATTCGTCTCGCAACATCGAATATAAGTTTCGATTCACGCAAGCTCAATTGCAAGGTGAATCCAAATCTAACGACATAACTCGTAAGTCATTCCCTTATCGTTCTCTCTCATGCATAGCACGATTCTCGCAATCGCCTATCCGAATCACCAAGTTCGTTGGTGAATTTCTAGTTCGATCATCGACCAACATAACCATTCAAGCACTCATCCAACGAATACTCAAAATCTAACTATATCATTCTCAATCGAAAGTTGTTCCAACAATTCTCGATCGCCTAGACTTATCGTCAACATGCACCACGTTATATTTGTTATCGATGCAATTTCATATGCGATATCGCATGGGTCATCTTACGGTCTGCAACATTCAATTTGATTTGGCGGTCAAGTCTTCTAGGGTCAGCTGTCCTGAAGCTACGCTCGATAATTGTGGATCATTAACGAAGGACAGTTTACTACGAACCATGCTATATCTTATTTCGGAGTCAAATCACGTTCCGACGATTTCTATGTGACTACCCAATTTCGGACAAAACTATTTCTATCGGCGCAACTGATGCGCAACTATCCTCCGAGTAAAGTCATGCACTACCGTCGATGATTATGCAATTCACGAAGCATCTACTCGCATTGAGTTCGAGTCTATCTTATTTGCGGTCGACACACGAGATGTTATACGCATCGAACAATCGTCGATGACTTATATTCTCGTCTTGATCAATCACAAAGTTCATGATCAACCAGTTCATTCATTCTCGTATTGTTATTTGCAAAAATTTTGATAGCGCGAGGCACACACTATTTTGTATTCTCACATCGTGCTTACGTTTCCTTACATATCGATCTCGATACGTCGTATCAATTTCGATAGCGTAAGGGTCAACTTTGATTCTGTTTCAACGTCGACAGCTTGCATTGCATACGTCCAAGTTCTCCACAAACATTTTCGTACGTCTCGAATCGTTTCTCGATTCGTTGCATTCCGTTATACTACGATCGCGTAACCAAGTTACCGATTTTCCGACGTCGTGCCCTCTAAGTTTCATATGACTTCGTCGTGCTCACGGTGAGTCTCATCTCGACATAACCAACTATCTTTCTTGGGCGCGGCCATCCGGATCAACCAATGTTTTCATCAAAATCGCAAGTCGTACGATTCGATTACACTTTGCATCGGCTAACATTTCTATCGAGATCGCAAGTCGTGCGATTTGATTACCATTCGCGTATTCTAACATTTTTGTCGAGATCGCAAGTCGTGCGATTCGATTATAATTTGTATCGTCCAACATTTTTATCGAGATATTTGTAAGTTCGAGTTTTCCTTTTCCGTCGATCCGATTATTGCTTCAAGGCATAATCGTTCCGCTAGTCTCGGTCGTCCGACCGACTTATAATTTCCGTCCGACGTATCATTCATTGATACGAGTCTCGCCTTATCGTCCCAACCGATCTTCAAAGAACACTTGCATCAACATACCGTCATACAAATTTCCAATCGAGTCTCGGTACTCTCTCGTCCGTTGCGGACAAACCTTCCTCAATTCTCACAACGCGTCGATGCAATTTATCGCACAAGTGGTATATCATATACCACTCGGAATCGAGTCATTCATCGCATACGTGGTATGGCATATACCACTCGAAAATCAAGTCATTTCCCTCGCATTATACTCACTGTGAACCAACAATCTCTTCCGACTCACAATTTCTGCAGTGATCGTGCATGATCACAACCGTAACTTTGATTAAATCAAATCCGACACAACTCGGCCAATGTTTTCATTTGCCAACACAAGTTCGGTGTGCAACCGAACGATTTATTCTATCGATTTATGATTTCAGTTCCTTCCGTTGTATCTCGTGCAACGATTTATTTCCAATCTCCTTTGCACTCCGTGCAACGATTACTTTGATATGCGTTGCACCACGTGCAACAATTTACTTCCGACACGCGTTGTACATCGTGCAACGACTTATTTCCGACATTCATTGCACCTTGTGCAACGATTTTATTTTTGACATATGTTGCACCTCGTGCAACGATTTACTCCTGACATTCAAAGTCAATGCCCAAATTCGTTCAACACATTCGATATTGACTTATCACTTTCATTTTAACGCATATTCACAATCAACTCGTTGCACTTCCTGCAACGCATTATTTAAGTTTCCACATTGGTGCAACAAATATTCACAACCCATTGCACCTCGTGCATCGTTTTATTTCTCATTCAACATGTTACATTGCAACAACATCTCAAATCGTATTTCAAAATTTGTTGCACTTGCAGCAACTAACATTTCGCGGCTCGTTGCATTCAATGCAACGAAACGTTTCACGACTTTCTCCGCAACATCATGTAAATTCGAAGTACTTGCGGCAACGTTACCCGACTTTGTATTAAACTTATTGTATGGAACATCCAGTGCGGCATCGAGTAGAGTCAAGAGTAATTTCGATTGTGGTGGACAACTCTTTGGAATTGAAACAAACAAACGTCCGGAGGAAATTGAACCTAGAGCTCTGATACCAATTTGTCACGCCCCGACCCAGAATCACCCGAATCATCGTCCTTGCAGGGGACGTGATGCCGCACGAGCCTGGAGTTGCGCTCGTGCAAGGCAACATGACAAGTTCTCAAATGGTTATCTTTGATTTGATATTAACATCGAAAGGAAAAAAATAGAGTATACGAAACAATTCTCTTTATTGATATTCGAACTGAGATTACAAAGGCTTTCAATAGCCCAACTAAATTTGCCAGGTTGGCTACAACACTCAAGTTATCTCTTGCCCACAAAGGATTTCACCGTTCCATACATCATGCCTTCTATATCTCGGCCGCATCAATCCTGTTGCAAGTCCGAGCGTCAATGCGATCGCACGTTTCAAACGCTACGGCATTCCATGCCTCTGCGCGATCAAGCGAAGCTTCGCCGTGAGGAATCCATTTCCTACACCCTGCATGAAAGCTTGTGGGGGATCAGTACGTTCGTCCTCGCATGTACTGACGAAAAGACTAACTTTCTAAACCGACATTTTAGTATTATGTTCAATCATGCAACTTAGCTTATGATCTTGCTATATTTTCCCTATGGTCGATTTCATGGCATATTCGAAAGCGTAAAGCATGTTATCATGACAAACATGTTATTCGAATTGAATAGGCAAGCAGGCAAGCAGACAAGCACTCGTATTTGTTTCGTGGCGCGACTTCTTACCAGCATAGACGCACTCGCCTTTGCACCGACGCAAGATGAATACGTCCCATCCCTTCCCTGTCATGTTATAAGTGCTCTCTATGCAGGATCTATATATGCAGGATACATACGTGCCTGCACTTTCAATCCATCGCTCCTTAACTATATGAAAAGGGTCGTTGGCGTATTCGCGCCAAAATGGACTAAAGGTGTTTCTTTTCTTTTCCTTTCTTTCTTTTCTCTCTTTCTTTTCTTTCTCGAATTTAGGTAGCCCGACGTTTCACGGGTTGGGTTGCTATCCCAAACAACCGAAACATACCGCGTGCCTACCATCATTTGCGGCTTTTCACATCTATAACCGATGGCTAGTCGTTTTACAGATGAACGTCCATCAAAGATTATATCCCTCCTAGGCCGAACGGTCCCGGTGTCCCAGCGCAGCCCGTTCGGAGGGAACGTTCCGTGCACGGAAGATTATCACAATTATCTCAAGTCCATTCGACCATGCAACGCCCTATTATTCAAACAACCAAACATAGTCTTGAGTCCGAGACTCAGACTTTATCATCTCGTATTTCTTCCATTAACTTTCTATGTTCTTACATTTCATACTTCGTTTCAATGTTCAATGGCATCATGCCTCAACTCAATGTTCGTCAACCGAACGACCGGAAGGTCCCAAACACCTTTCGAGGTATCATGTCATACCTGACAGTTCCGTCACATTCATGCCACAACTGTATTCTTTCGCAACGAAGCCATCTTTTATGATCCCATGCATGTAGGCACGTTTCGACACATTTATTATCTTTTTTCTCGTGTCGTGCACTTGGTGCACGCATCGAAGCCGTATTTCCATGTTCTATGACTTACTGTTCAATGTTCGTGGCTTGCACGCTAGGGCGCTCGCCTATTGTCTTTCAATGTGCTAGCATTTCTAACTCGTGCGCGAAGGCACGGAATGGCTCGTGCACGAAGGCACTCGCCGAATATAGTTATCTCATGTTCTTGCGGCTTGCGCACCGAGACGCTCGCCTTTGCGATATTCAATGTTCCATAGCGACTCGTACATTTGATGCACGTTTCATTTCAATTGTTCTAACTAGTGTTCGACACACACTATGATTTATCTTCCGATCGAACCACGCCCGTGGCGTCGATAGGTTAACTTAGCATACAATGATACATTCTTACTTAGGCATGAAGGAGTAAAAAGAAGAGTTATTCCTCCCACCTTGAGTCGATACGCCTTGTCGTTTCGCCGAGCCGATGCGGCTCGATTTTATAACTTCGTTGTACGGCCAACTCTCA
This sequence comes from Iris pallida, assembly GCA_029216955.1. Taxonomy (NCBI): domain Eukaryota; kingdom Viridiplantae; phylum Streptophyta; class Magnoliopsida; order Asparagales; family Iridaceae; genus Iris; species Iris pallida. The sequence goes on from JANAVB010040417.1 coordinate 3,157,198, forward strand.
TGACTTAGTCATTCGAGCACTTCGTGCTTCATTGAATTATACGTCCGATTTGGCTTACCGTGCCAACGCCTCAGTCCGTCGCAAGGCGATGATTGGTTTCGTGGATCCCTTTCTGAATAAGGCAAAATGTCGACCTCTAATATTTCAGCGTAAACGTATAGCCTGCACACAAAACCAACTAAAATCAATACTTATTCGAATCGGTCAATTGTCTTGCATCGATTCTATTTCTTAGAATCTTCGAACCGACTCACTGTTTTCCCTCGGACCAACTTAACACTTGCATCGATCTTACTCGATGCGTTCCTCGGGTCAATGTAACTATCCGACTCGATGCATCCTCTCGGGACAACGTAACTCTTTGTATAGATTCGCATCGATACGTAATCGGGTCAACGCAACTCTTTAAGTCAACGTCTCAGCGTAATGCGCCGTACGGAGCGGGGCATTACAACTAGTGCTTCCAAAGATGCTCTCGACTTTAGCAACCTGTAAACAACTTCGAGAACTTTCATTTTGATACAGGGAAGTACATTTTTTTCTCTAAATGTGAGCGTTAGTGAGGCACCCGAAGGAAGAAGTAGGGACTAAGGAGTAGCAAGGCTGAGTCGGCGAACATGCCAGTATTATTTACAGTCAAAAAAATTTGTTTCAGACCTCGCAATAACATGCAACAAAGAAAACAACAAGTACTGACATACGCCCGATAATTTGATGTGATTAGCTACTTCAAGGGGTTGTAAGAATTTGAAGCAAGTTTTAGATTACAAGAAAAAGTCGTTATCCCAATTTTATGGCCCTACAACCCAGATCATTTTCTTCCATTAAGCTTTATTAGGGCTGTATACTTTGTAACATTAACAAAAAGCATTCCCTCTTTGAGCTTCAATCCAAGTTTGTTTGGGAGTATCATTAATGCTAGTTGCTCCTTTAAGTAATATCTTACTTCTCCTGGCTGATGCATCAAAATTGGATATATCCAAACCATGAGATGATTTTTTCCTCATTTTCACCTTAATTGACGCCACCTCCAATTGTCACAACTAACAAGTACACTCACTTCTCATCTAGTCTTTCAATATATTGTTACTCCTATCTTCACATTCTCATTTCAACCATGCATCTTTCATGGACATTTGTTAATTTTCTACCACGGACTATGTGATTCATAAAGTATGGCCAGTTTAATAGTTGTATTATGAAAAAAAAAACTTTCAATTTCAAAGATATTATGCAATCACAAAACACTCTTCTATTTAGACAACCACAACAAAACACTCCTCCATTTAAACCATCACGATTTAATTCCATAAACAAGATTCTTCTTTCAATCTCTGTATCATGATGTTTATAATGGATGACTGATACTAAATACCGAAAACTTTCACAAGTACACTCATTTCTTATCTGATATTTCAATATATTGCTACTTATACTATCTTAGCATTCTCTTCGTTATGCTCCTTTTCTGGACATTTTTTTCCCACCATTGATTATGTGATTCATAAAGTATGACAAGTCTAATAGTTAAGAATTTTTCTTTCAATTTCAAGAATATTAGGCAACCACAAAACACTCTTTCATTTAAACTATTATGACACACTCCTCCATTTGTACTATCATGATTCAATTCCATAAAAAAACATTCTTTCCAATCTCCCTTTCATGATGTTTATAATGGATAATTGATACTACATACCGAAATCTATCAAACTTGGATATCTCATGTCCATCAATATGGACTCCTCCCTCAATTTTGTCCTTCTGGTTAAAGTTACATTTCATAAATGTTTTCTGTCATACTAACTTTTAAAACTCTTTCACCCCCAAAGTTTTTCCCCATAATTCTACTTTAGAAAAACATTTTTTTCTCTCTCATCAACTAGCACAATATCATCAACAAACATCATAAACCAACAAGGAGCCTCATCATGTATATGGTGAGTTATTTCATTCATAATTAGCATACAGAGAGGAGGACCTAATGTTGGCCCTTGCCATAAGTCAACAACTATTTGCACAATAGTCGTAATTCCATCTTATCTATCATGTACAATCCTAAATAGTGACTAGATACTTGCTTCTCCAAATTTCACCACATTCTTTCTAGGTATTCTATCATAAGCTTTTTCTAAGTCAATAAAATGTAAATCCCTCCCTATCTCTATTTTTTTTTTCCAATAATCGTCTTAGTAAGTAAATGTCTAGTTCCCGATATAGAACCAAATTAATTCTCTAACATTTAAATTCTAGTTTATTTTCTTAGTGTTTACTCAATTATGGCATAAGGCATATATTTAATCATAGTCTTAGTCTATTTTGTTTATTTAAATGCCTTACTAGCATGAGATTGATCATTCTGTTGGTGATAATTGAATGGAAGAAAAGGATTCAACTAGCCGATCCCAAAATCAGGGAGAGCGGCTTTGTCTTTGTTGTTTTTGTAATATGAGATTGATCATGACCTTTAGCTCTTTGGATGATGAATACATACTCTATGGAAAACTATATCAACTTACCTCTTCATTTAGACTCTATTATAGATAGGGGAACTAGATTGCACAAGCTTAAACTACAAGATCATAAAAAGTAGGTCTACCAACCGACCAGTTGGCCTTCTAGCTTTTACAGCAAATACACTCTTGCACATAGCTACCTTGGTTAGAAAATTTCTAATAGAAATTTGGCACCACAACATCTTGGACAGCCTGTCATAGGAACTTTGTCAACATTTTTGTGGAGCTTTCTCATGCTTCTTACACCCCATTCCAATAAGAGAAGACTTGGATGAAAACGTTGACAATGAGATGCCTTACAAATGTTTAGTAGGTCTTCTCAGTTATCTAAAACAATTCAGTGTTCATGCACTTTATAGGAGAACGTATTGTGCTGAAAAATAAGGTCCATTCCTGTCCCACTAAGGGAAATAAAACGTCAGAAAAGTACAAGCTTGTTGGTGGTAGAGTTCCAATTTGAGGAGAATTTAGAGAGCTGATTTTGATAGCAAAATCTCAAGCAATATGATCAAATAGGTAGGTCTACCTACTTACCAGGTGGCCTTCGAGGTTTTATGGCAGGGTGTCTTACTAAGAGTTGCATCACCTACAAACTAGACACCCACTCATAGATACTTCATGCCAAGTTGACAACCAATTATAGAATCTTCATAAATTTTGTGGAGATTGTTTAGAGGTGGCTCGTGTTCAACAATGATGAGTGTCGGAGAAGCTCGGAAGACGAAGGCGCCAAATCGGCATCAAACATTGCTCAAAATGAGCCAAGTGCAGGCAGTTTCCTGCAGCAGTCAGCAGCGCAGGCCTGGTCTGCAGTGCAGGCCTACAGCAGTATGCAGTCTGGTCCATGCGGGTTCAGCCAATCGGGCTGTTTTAAAGTGTGATCTCGACCATCGGATTAGCTCCAAATCTTATGATATTTTGAGAGCTTATATTAGGTATCCTAACCTAGTTTCGGTGTGATTGAAGAACAAGGCTTTGCTTGGAGATTGTCCAAGGAGACCATAAGGAATTTAGAGAAGAAAAAGGTTGAGAGCTCCTTGGAGACCTCATAAAGAAAAGTTATTGTCTCGGGTTACTTTGTACTCACTCTTGTAAAGTTTTTCTCTTGATTCAGTTAAGTAGTTCCACCTTGCCCTGTGGACGTAGGCCCGTCTTCGGCTCAACCACGTTATATCTTGTGTTTGTGCTATTTTTTTATTGTTTGCGTTGTTTGTTTGTCGTAATAAGGTGAACTCTCCGATTCCACGGTTGTAAGAGAGATTTCTCAATGTTGAGCGACTTGAATCATGCTCAGTCACACCTCATTGTAATAGCAAGGCATAGAGTAAGATGAAGATAGTGTTTCATTGGTAGCTTAATAATTTTAAGTTATGTGGTATTAACGCAAAATGGAAAAGGTTTTTAGTTTTTTCAAGGATGTTAGAGTTTCATCCATCTTTTTCAGTAGAATAAAGATCTAGTTAACTTGAATAGGTCCTTTAAAGTTTAAACAATCCTGATTGAGCTTAACCATCCTTGCCTGAAACCAACAGAACCTAACTTCTCCCGTCTTTGGCATGTAATGTTATGCGATAACTAGGATGCCAGTGGTGATTCTAAAGTGGAGACTTCAAGGAGATTCCACCAACTAAAACATCTACCAATAAAAATAAAAAAAACAGCAGTGGCATGTTGAAAGCAGTTAACCAAATGTGTTGTGTGTGTGTGTGGGTGTGGCGGTAGGCAGTGACGGTCGGGTTTTTTTTTTTTTTTTTTTTTTGTTTGTGTGTGTGTGTGGGGGTTGGGGGGGGGGGGGGGGGGGGGGGGGGGGGGGGGGGGGGGTATGGGCATGGTAACATCTTCAATCAGATGTTTCTCTACAAAAGGGGGGGGGGGAAAAGAGCAAGTAAATGTGGACTTGGAATACTGGTACCACAGTATTACTACTATGGTAAAGCAAGACATAAATGGGACTAAACTATAAAAGTAGAAACTTAAGTAATTCACCTACCTGCTAAAGTTTTCATCACCGATGCAGATTTCCCAAAAGAATAATTCTACATGAATCAGTAAGCATCAAAATCAACTTTCTGAAAAGAATCTGTTGTATGAACATAAAAATACACTACAAAAAGAGTTAAGGTTGTGTAGGGTTATAGATGCATACCTTTGAAGAAACACTCAAGAAATCCCACACTTCATGTTGTTCTGCAATATTGGCAACTGCCAGAAGATCCTGAACAAGTAGAGCAGAGTAAATTTTGTCGAAAAAATGCCCAAGATAATAAAATGTGATACGTAAACTCAGATCATACTTGCAAATATTTGTCTAGAAGAATACATCTTTGGTGAACAAAGTAGTCATCGATACTGGATGAAAGGAATCTCTTTGGAGGCAAATGTAATAAATAATTTGGTATGTCCTTAAGATGTCGGTTGCAATCGCTCGAAGTTCCGGTATCTGCATGCTAGAACAGGAAATTATCTAGTTGAAGAAATAACTGTCAATATTAGTAATTTAGGACACGATACATCTATTTCCAAATTTTATATATACTAGTTTACATAGACGATGCTGACAGAATATACCCATATTTGCATCTAACAGTTAAGACATTCATGTTCCAACATGTAAGGAAATCGATACATAGAAATTATTCTTATTTTCTCTTCATAACTGCGAAAGAGAGGTTTTGCTAATAGTATCCTAATTGAGTCTTGCCCCCTTTCTCTCTAGCTAAATATATGGATGTGAGCCCTAACCTATAGATATAGGAGTAACAGATTAGGGTCGCGTCTCACGAATACCATCAATATCTACTGGAGGGGCAGAAATGAAGGCGATAATAAATACAGAAGTTGTGGTCCATAAGGTAGGGAGCATCAAAGCATTCTACTGAAGAAGTATGTCATTAGTAAGAGTCTGACGAAGCCTTAGGAGCAATTGAGTCTGGTGAGAGCCCTAACCTATAGATAAAGGAGTAACAGATTAGGGTCCCGTAGATGGTTCTGAAAATTGGTGAGGAATATGTAACATTAGAAAGAAAGGTTCGGTATCAAATAGTATGAAAGAGGAGAGGCTCAATACAATTCAGATAGGCATAAGGAATAGAATTACAAACGCATATCAGTGCAGTTGCTGGTTGAAGCACATAGTGGCTTATTATGAGTGGTAATGAGTGGATCCAAGAACACTCACTTTGCTTGAGCTTGACTCCTATTTCCAAGTAGGAGCCTGGTTTCAGCTTGAATTGAACCTGACAAAGCAGCAAAGGCTGGTTTCATCTTGACTTCAGCTGGTTTACACATTACACTGTGCAAGCTGAGGTCAGACTTCTAAATAGCTTGTTTCGAAACAGACCAAGTAAAATTTCAGATTGAAGACTAGTTACTTAAACTTCCCACCTGGATTTCAAATCCAATACAACCCTACCAAAGGCTTCAACCATTGGGCATCCAACCTCTCGTAACAGGCATAATACACTCTTAAGCTTATTTCTTTATGTGCCCAAATGAGGAAACTAAGTGGACTATTTGAGATTGATGAAGGCTGATTTGCGTCGCTTTGCACGACAATAAGGCTCGCCGCTTACATCCTGGAGGATGTGAGTTCGAACCGCAGAAACAGCCTGTCCATATAGGCCATATTGGGGGTAAGACCAAAGGTTGGACGACCAAGTGGTTGAGGCCTTTGGTATGGAAGGGGAGGAGAGGTCTGGGATCAAATCCCTGAGGGGAAAGCTGGAGACTGGCCCTTATTCTCAAAAATATATAAAATGGAGGTTAAGCATACATCTTGACCCTCCCTAGATCTTAGCAGGAGCCTTGTGGCCAGACACCTCCTTTTTAAAATTCATAAAAGCTTCCTATGAAGATTTCTCTCGCCTTTTGATAGTTTTGCACGAATAACCATGGACAACACTGACTATTAACTACTTAAAAAAACACAGACGAACAAGGCCAATAACAAGTGATGGAACAAGCTTACTAGAATATCCATACACAATTACAAAAGAAATGATTTTTTTAGCTTAATTAATCAAGATTCTACATGAATCAAACATAGTACAGCTTGAATTTAGATTTGAGCTGAAAGTAAATGCACAAGCCATGACAGAGGTGACCCGAGCTAAGACAATCTACCCACGGATGTTTAGTGTTTACATTGCTATGGACCTTACATATAATTATACAGGTTAACCTACTTGAGTAGAGAAATCCTAGAGCCCAAAATACCTCCTCCCCAACAGATATTAGAATGCAGCTGGTCATGTTTAACCATTTTCTTTTGAATAGAATCATACACGTTTCTTAGAGCAACAACAAACATGCATGGTATTGGCCATTGACAAAATGGATTATGTGCCAAAAGAGAAACACCTCAACAACATTGTTATCATCTATGTTGCACGAATCCAGATACAGAATACAAACATTTTTAGATTGGTATAATATAGCAGTGGGTGATTAACTCTGGTGCATATGATCACATGACAAGCGACGCAGGTATGTTGCGTGATTATATATTCTGTGGTCGTGTGACCGATATTATTGTTGCAAATGGCAGTTCACTGAAAGTTCGTAGACAATGACGTACCCGCCTTTCTCCCGATCTGACACTCACTTCAGTGCTGCATACACCTGGAAACTCATTCAGCTTATTATCCATTAGTCGGATTACTCGTGACTTGCAATGCTTGGTAACATTCTTTCTTGATGGTTGTGTTTTCAGGACCTGAAGACTGGAAAGACTAGCAGTAGGGAGCATGTAGCTGGAGACTTGTACATGTTTGCAACAAATTCTTCCGTTATCTGTGCCAATGTGTTAACTGACCCGTTTGAGTTGCATTGTCGGTTAGGTCACCCATCTATCCAAGCTCTCCATAAAATCTTCGAGTTCATTTTCATTGTAAATCATGTAGTTTGGCAAAACATCGTCGGCCATATCCGATGAGCCTAAATAAAGTTATCTTAACTCCTTTTGAGTTAGTGCATTCTGATGTATTGGGACTATGCCCTATTAAATCTGTAATGGATTTCAAGTATTTTATTTTCTTTGTTGATGACTACTCACGTATCACTTTTATCTACTAGATGAAAAATCATTCTGAATTATTTGATATTTGGTGCAATTTTTATGCTAAAATCAAAACCCAATTTAGGGTTCCTATTAAGTGACTTCGAAGCAACAATGGTCGTGAGTATGTGTCTCGAGATTTCAATTCTCATCTAACTAGACATGGAATTATTTACCAAACATTTTGTCCTTACACACCACAACAAAATGGTGTGACAGAACGTAAGAATCGTCACATGTTGGAAACATGTGCTCTTATGTTTCATGCTCGTAATCTCAGAAAATTTTGGTCGAATGATGTCCTTACAGCTTTTTATCTGATCAATCGCATGTCATATGTTGTTTTCAATGGCACTACTCATTTTTTTCTCGGTTATATCCAAATCGTATGATATTTCCTATACCTTTTAAAATTTTCAGTTGCTTGTGTTACGTTCGAGATACTCGACTTAATCATTCTAAATTAGATCCGAAGGGACTCAAGTGTATTTTTCTTGGATATCCTAAGGATCGTAAAGGATATCGTTATTTGTTCCCAACATTGAAGAGATATATTATGTCTCAGGATGTTATTTTTGTTAAAACATAGTTTTTGCCACCTGTTCCAAAAGTATACCCATCAGAGAACTTCATATTGTATCCAGTTCAAACACAATAGCCCTCGTAAGGGATCCCTCGCCTACCGAGCCAGACTTATAGTCCAACGGTTCATAAACACCAGCTCAATCAGAACCGGCGTCTCAAGCTCCATCTGAACAAGCATCACCAATAGTGTCCACAGTCGTCGATCTGACGTCGTCACTAGCATCCTCCTCCAGCTCCACCGATACAGCATCGCCTGCTATACCAGCTCGCCCCAGTTGTGCATGCCGCGACCTCCTTTGTATATTGACAACTACAAAGGGCTCGCGAGTCACACTCAGTCTTTGGTAGCTACTATTGATAGGATTCAAATTTACAATTCTGCAGAGCAATGATCCAAACATCCTGATTAATGTGCTACTATGGAAGAAGAAATTCAAGCACTTTAAGAGAACAATACATAGGACTTGGTAGATTTGCCTTATGGTAAGAATGCGATAGGTTGTAAATGGATGTTCACAATCAAGGGTAATCTCAGACTTATAGTGAAAATTATTTTGAGACCTCCCCAATTGTCAGGATGACTTCTGTGCGCGTGCTCCTATCCTTAGTTGTCCTCTCTAACTGGTTCCTACTTCAATTGGACGTGAAGAATGTATTTCTCCATGGGAACCTTGAAGGGGAAGCGTATGTAGTGCAACCTCCTGGGTTCATTGCAAGCGAGGATAAAGTATGTCATCTGATTGATGTGCTACTATGGAAGAAGAAATTCAAGCACTTTAAGAGAACAATACATAGGACTTAGGTAGATTTGCCTTATGGTAAGAATGCAATAGGTTGCAAATGGATGTTCACAATCAAGGGTAATCTCAGACTTATAGTGAGAATTATTTTGAGACCTCCCCAATTGTCAGGATGACTTCTGTGCGCGTGCTCCTATCCTTAGTTGTCCTCTCTAACTGGTTCCTACTTCAATGACTTCTATGCGCGTGCTCCTATCCTTAGTTGTCCTCTATAACTGGCTCCTACTTCAGTTGGATGTGAAGAATGTATTTCTCCATGGGGACCTTGAAGGGGAAGTGTATGTAGTGCAACCTCCTAAGGGAGGATAAAGTATGTCATCTACGAAATGCCTTCTACGGTCTCAAACAATCACCTCATGCTTGGTTTGGTCGATTTACACATGTTGTTACCCAGTTTGACATATGTCAATCATAGAAGGATCATTCGGTATTTTACCGACAGACATCAGGACAGATACTACTTGGCATCTACGTTGATAACATTGTGATAACAGGAGACGACATTCAGGGTATTGTAGGGCTGAAAAAGTTTCTGGATGAGCAGTCAGGATATTGCAAGGCTGAAAAAAGTTTCTTGGATATTGAAGTCACAAGGGAATAGCAAGACATCGTAATGTCTCAGCGAAAATATGTACTTGACATCCCAACTGAAGCAGGAATAATGTAAACTAAGGGAGTAACCTCACCCATTGATCCAGGAGTAAAGTTACTTCCCGATGAGGGGATACTAATGAGCAATCCTGATCAGTATCGTCGAACGATTGAAAAACTCAACTACTTGGCAGTCATGACTTGTCGAGACATTTTCTTTGTTGTAAGTGTCGCGAGTATATTTATGGCTACTCCACGAGTTCCACATTGGCAGTCACTCCTCAGAATTATGTACTATCTAGCTCAGAATTCGGAGAAAAAAATTCGAATGAAGAATCAAGGACATACTCATCTTGAGTTCTTTACAGATGTTGACTGGGGTGCAAGTCTTACGGATATACGGTTTACATCTGGCTATTCAGTACTTATTGGCGGAAACTTAGTACCGTAGAAGAGCAAAAAGCAGAGTGTGGTCTCACGATCCAGTTCGAAAATGGAATACCGAACTATTGCTCATGGCACAACATATGTGTTATATCTCAGTATCTTCTAAAGGAGTTGGAAGAAGAAGCGGGATCTAAAGCAGCAGATATATGATGTGATAACCAGTCTGTTATCCATATTGCTACCAATCTCGTATTCCATGAAAGGACGAAATACATTGAGATCGACATCTACTTCGTCCGTGATAAATATCAAAATATGGTAATAATATTTCACCACGTGAGAACCAACAATCAGATAGTTGATATCTTTACAAAGTCTCTTTTAGGCCCTCGTGTTCAGTTTCATTGTAACAAGCCAGGCATACTTTTGACATATATGCTCCAGATTGAGGGAGGGTGTTGAGTATTAGTTGTTTAGTCCCACATTGGATAGAGAATAGTGAGAAAGCTAGTCTTCTCAAATATATATATATATATATATATATATATATATATATATATATATATATATATAATCTCTCATATCAACAAAGGTTACCTCATTATTTTACCTCTACAAAGATAGATTCTGTCACAAGAAAGATTAAATGGTTTAGCTATGATATCTATTGCAAACAATATGCTAGAAAAACTTTATTACGATAGCTTAATTGATGATTTTGCCAATAAAAATGCTAAAAGAATTTGTTTTATTTAGGTGGAAAAAAGGCACAATTTCCAGATTTCATCCTAGGTCTCATAAACCATAGGATCGGCCCTCAACATAACCACCTCTATGAGTTAGTGTCATGTTCCACAGAAATAATACTAGGCAAGAAAAGGCTTTCCCATAAAGCCTTTAAGGTCGTGACTTGAAAGAAGGAGACCACTCAAGGCCCGACAGTTTTGAGCTTGTAGGACAGGACAACCAAAACCCAGACCCTCCTCATCAACAGTCCACTCAAATCCCCCAACCCCGCCCCCAGAGCACAAATTACATAGTTTCCCCACCTAATCCCACATACATAAGGAGAGAATGTAATCAAAAAATAGTACCCTATGATTAAATGAACAATATAACAAGGAGGTTTAAGTGACTGCATGCCTTCTTTTGACAAACCAGGTTTTGTTCTCTGCATCTGTTACTGCAATAGAATAAACAGCAAAAGATTTTGATCCACTCTTTTCAAAATATGCGCCAACAACCTGTAGAAACATTACACACCAAGAACTTCAAATGAGAACATAGAACAAACAAGAAAGAAAGAGTCAGATAAAAAAACAGGGCTCAAGAATGAGTTGTGTATAAGACAAACTTTCTCTTACAAAAGTCAAGGTATCCAATTGGGAATAGTCTTACATAAGCAGCAACCTTAAAAATCATTAGTAATTGTTGGTAAAAAAAAAGGAGAATAAAGTAGGTAGTGGTTATTGGCAAGTCTTGAGACAAGTAACCTAGTGTTGTCCTATGACACTTAGCTAAGAGAGAGTTTAACCATCATTATTGGCAATAGCTAATGATGTCCTTACAAGTGAGTTGTTGCTTGCGCTACAAGAAATGATGGGGTGTTCCAACTTCCAAGAAACTCCTAACCAATGAAATTAGTGCAGCAGAAACGAGAATGTTAAGATGGATGAGTGGCAATACATTAAAAGATATGATAAGAAATGAGTCTATTCGTAGAATATTAGAGGTGGGCACCAATTGAGGAGAAGATGAGAGAAAATCATCTTAGATGGTTTGTTCATGTGCAATTAAGAATAATAGATGTTCAAAGTTAGTAGTTAAAGGAACTACTAAGACTGGAGGTAGACCGAAACGAACATGGATTGAAGTTTGAAGAATATGGTTTTTGATAGTGTTACAGAGGCTGTGGCCCTTAACAGAACTGCCGGAATAAAAGAATTCAAACAACCGAGCCCAAATATTTGGGATAAAAGCTTTATTATTGTTGTTCTTATATTTCCGAATTTAAATTATGGCCAAGGAAAGGAAATTACAAGTGGGAAAACATTTGGAACTAAATGACTGCAGAAGCAACCTAGGACCCAAGAATGCTAGCGGACCAGGTCGTAGAAATGCGAATGAACAGGCACAAACCCGTTAGCCTGACGCGGAGCGGGTTGAGTCCGACAAGTGCAGCCCACACCACAGGAGTAGACTGGTTTCAGGATTTTGCCCTGTAGGAAATTAATTGGAAAATTAATTCTCGACGGGTAAATGAGCAGACAAAAGCTGCTTTTGGAATCTGAAGTAAGAAATGTATCTCTCAACTTGGTGAAACCCACCTTGATCAAGTCAAAGGAGGTTGGTAGCTTTTTCGAGCTAATGTGAAGTTCTTTGGAGTCCTACATGGCAAGAGCAAGAACCCTAAGGTCCTAAAAAATAGTGCTCAACCATGAATAGTTTTTCAAGCCTATCCACCACCATAATTCAGATCAAATCTCTCTTTATGCTTCAACAAGAGGGAGTTGACCATAGAAGTTGAAGGAGATCAAGAGCTCTTCATGTACACCATTTTTTGATTATCCGAGGAGGCCCAAGCAATGAACGAGAGATTTTTCCAAGCAACATGTCTCCATCTAGAGAAGTTCCCATAAAGGATGCGAGATTGTTTTACTTCAATTCTACTTTTCAAATCATTGAAAGTTTATACTTACTTTTCTAGGGGTTTAACCCAACGAATTTTGGGGGAACTTGTTCTTGGGATTAGAACAATGACGGACTAGGTTAGACCTAGGAACTAGTAATATTTGGTAGCATGCTTGTTGGCCGACAGTACGAGGTATGTATCGAGATCAATAGTTTCTAATGGATTAAGCCTAATATTGTTGTATTTGGGCTTGATCTATTTGCTTATATTCTTGAACTAGTTATATTTGGTAAGCAGAAGAAATTGCAGTCGCAGAAGCAGCAACAGCGGCAATAGATTTCCAACAAGGTTTGTGAGTCTTCTAATTACATTCAGCTGGTCACCCTACTCGCTAGTCGGTCAGACTATAGTCGGTCCCACCAGTTAGAATGTGCTTAGATTATTCCTTGTTTAGAGTAAAAGTCCAACAAAAATTTGAACAATTGAAGCCAATCAGCTAGACAACCATGAAAGAATGATACGGAATTGCCACATATGAGATTGAGCACCATTTTGCAAAGAAATACCCCCACTTGTTTCTCGAGAAGAGATGGGAAGCGCGTCCTTCCACTAAAATGGGTTGGAACGCCTGTATGCCCAATCTATGCAGGGTGGGTGCTCAACAATTTGCTTGTGTGGGTGGGTGGGTGGGTGGGGATCCAGCATTTTCTGAGTCCTTATGTAAGGAATTACAAAAGAAATTTTTTTCAACAAAGATGTGAATTTGGAAGGATTGGTCGACGAAATATGAACCAGAGACTGAACCTTGATATACCTCAGAACAATACATTTTTGTTACTACGAGATCTATTGGCTGCTGCAGATCATTCGATCGGAATGAAATTTGGGATGGGTACACTTGATGATAAAGAAAAACAAACAAGATACAGGAAACTGCCACTGCATGGTCACCCAAGTTTCTGAGAATAAGTTACTTGCAGCATTGTCATGGTCCCTTTCCACTATTCAGCTGTATAGCGCAAAAGTCCAACAAACATGGTAACCAGCAAGACCTTGTTTCCCCTCTATTAACTACCGGGTTGACAGAAAACTGTCCAAACCTCTATCCTGGTGATCCCAATGATTCCTATATTATCTTCTCAGCAAGTTCAAACTTAAACAACGGCACAACAGAGTTAGAGTTAGACACCCAATGATGTAGGAAAAATACTATAGGTATCTTCCTACAGAGGAGAGTAGGCAGGCGGAAGCAGATTTATCGATGGAGACGTGCTGAAACTCGCCAATGGACTCATGGAGAAGTGAAGTGGAGATAATCAACTTGGCCGAAATGGATGTTGTACTTTTGCCCGAGTCCACAAGTAGCTCTCAAATCCACGGGAGGTGTCTGACTCCACAAAATTCCCGGAGTCCAGCAGAAATAAAGAGAACAAACTCAATGAAAAAAAATTATTGGAGTTGAATAACCCTTATCCTATGCCTTTATATAGGCTTACATTGCTTGAAAAGGAAGTAATAAACCCTAGTCCTAATCCTAGTCCTAATCATAAATATGTTAAATATCAATGCCAATTATTGTTCAAAGATTGACCTAAATTAACTTGACTTATTCTTACATAAGTTACTAAGAAACTCATAAAGATTCATAAATATCTCAAACTAGACTTGCCATAAACTGATTTGGAGTTGATGATCCTGTGTCACCTGATAATTAAGAGCTTTCACTGATTATTGAAACAGCTTATAGTATTGCATTGACGAACTATACAGAAACAGAAAACTAATAGGGGTTAATCGAGGATCGGTGGATCTCTACATAAAAGCCAGACGTTGATCCAGTAGAATTTGAATTCATAAATCACGGAGGAAGGCATCCAGAGAGTAGGTAAGAGATGGTACTTCTCCGGATAATTACCAAGTATAAGCATGAAAAGCTAGCAACTTGAAAAAATATGTATTTTCAACCTTTAAGAAAATATTTCTTGCAGCAATATAGTAAGCAGCATCTTGCTTTTAGGAAGAGTACAACTGACTTTGCAGAAAAAAAATACTCACGTGGCATCTAAGCTTTGGAGCTTGCAAGGATCCATCACTACGGGATATCAATTCACCTGTTGGTTCTTTTCCCTCACCAGTTTTGCTCAAAAGTGACCTTTTCATGTCAGGAGTACTATTAGATCGTTTAAGGTGCCTTTTAGTGCTTCCACCAGATGTGCTTTCATCTTCACATGCTTCATCAAACAACTCCCGTTAGTAGATTGTTTCTTGACTAGAAATAGAAAAACATATTTTCAAAACAGGTAGGAGTGATGGATGTGAGCATGTCTCCATGATATATACCTGTAGTACTTTGATTTAAATTAGTCACCATTTCTCTCCCTGAGCTTCCAGCAGACCCTGATGAAATTCCTGCTTTCAAAAGCTTAGAACTCTTCTTTTGGTAGTTCCTCCCTCTTGTCCACATGTTCTCAAGATTCTCAGGGGCAAGAACTTGAGATCTCCTTTTCGTTGCAGCTTCCAATACTAACGCCCAGTCTGCTGGTCGAGGCTGCACTTGGTGTGCAGAATCTTTCTGCAATATACTTTGAAGATTATCCTCGGAACCATCTAATGTATCCCCACCACTTATGACCATCGGTAGGTCACTTGATTGACTGGAAACTGAAACCCTTCTAGAATCAGGTTCAGCACTCTGAGAACCGCCTACAGAAACAGAAGGATCCTGGACAGAGCTTATAACTTCATTGTTGTTATCCTTGCTAGCAAGGAAGACAGACTCAATTAACTCATTGATGTACCTGAAACAGAAATGAATTTGTCTTGTAAATTAGAAGCCTGTCATCTAACACAGTTGCTGAAAAAAGAAAATAACATACTATGTAACTGAGAACATAATCAACAGTTGAGTCTACAAGAACAAAGATACACAACAACAATATGGGGATGAGCTAAATTCAAAAGAAGCTCCTCAAAAGGATGAGCGAAAACCTAAACAAAATCCGTGTTGGTGTCTACTCATTTAATTTCAAACAAATTTGCCACATTACTAGCTCACACCACCCAGTGAGAAGCATGAAGCATTTACATAAAAAGTAAGAGGTATAACAAAATTAATATATAAAAAATGTTTTAATATGAAATAAGGAAGTAAAAATGATAAACAACTTCGTCCTAAATTCACAATAAGTTGAGTTTAAACATGTCTTCTTCTTTTTGTTAAGAATAAATTACAACAACAACAACTAAGCCTTTATCCCAAATTTCTGGTGTTGCTGTTTGAATCATCTTCTTCCATTCGGCTCTGTTAAGGCCCAATGTCCTCTGTAAAAGATATAGATGTTCCCGTAGTTAGATACAGAGCCCTTAACTACCTTTTTTGAGGGACATTCAACTATCTTTACTCTTCTAAACAGATTTTGATAACATATGATTAGAGATGTAAATTGGAGTTCCAAATCTCCTAAAAATATTAATCAAAATATGTGGTTCATGTTTTATTTGTTTAGTCACATAAGTGGCTAAAGATTAGCCAAATGGGGTTTGAGTTTCAAGACAACTACCTGTTGTAACTTTAAATAAGCTAAAATGGTATTGAGTCTTTCAGTTAATTGGCATTCTGGGCATATAAATCCAAAACACATTAGTTAACCTATTATAGTTTTATTACTTGAAACCTAAAAAGAGAAAGTAATGGAGTTAAAGGGAGGACACAGATAAGGCAGCAGCCAAAGGATAAGGTAAGCACCTCCCTATACCCATATCGTGTTTTCGAGATCTTAAGGGTAGATTTTTTCAACTTCAACACTTTTTCCTTGTCTCTGGAGTTTTATAGATGCGATTCATATCAAAACAACTTCTGACGATTTTAGGTTGCCTATTATACAGGTTTGGTTTGAGAATCCATTGTTGCACTGTGACCCTTTCGGGGGATTATTTTGGATTGGATTCAGCTGAAACCAAAATGGAACGGCCAAAACCTACTTGTTTCAGTGAATAGCAAAATCCTTGGTGTAAAATCTCCAGTATGTAGAACTATCCTTTTGGAATTTAATAGCAAATTCAAAGATGAAAACTTGTTTCTTTTGTTCTTTTCCTTCAATCCCTTGTTTACTTCCTCAGTGCTAGCTTGAAGTGGATAAGAAAAATTCATTCTTTTTAAACCATATAATTTATCTTCATTCCTTGTCAGAACAGCTCTAAAAACTCTCACAAATGATGTTCCCAATATTAACTTATCAAATCACTGCATGAAGGATCAAGTCATTGCAACCTCCAAAAAGGATATAAAACTAGCACAAGCCCAAAATATAAATTTGCTTATGAGCTATAATTACAAAAATTGCTTACGCAGGGCTGGCCAAATTTATGACAGGTTGCATGACCAAACAGGTCAACAGCTCCCGGCTGATGCAGCGCACTAACGGGCTTTTTGCTTCTTGTGATTTCATGACTAAAGCCAAAAGCCCTCCCATAATATGCTGAAGAACCTGAAGTTAATATAAAAGTAAAACCACGATATTATCGACGATTCATCTGAAAAATACAATAATATAGACAACTGAATGAAAATCAATATGCAAAGCTTGTGTTCTAAACATGCCATTGCACCTTGTATTCACTCTCCGCAGATATAAGAGCAGGATGGAGTTCCTCCGAAGCAACTAAGTGCTGTTTCAGACGTTCGTCTCTTTCTTCAAAAGATAGGGTTCCCATAACATCAATACCTATATCCGATTGACTTTTGCGGTAAAGATCTAACTGGTTTCCTACTAGATCAATCACGTCCCTGAAATGGAAACCAAGATGGTTGTGACAGTAGAACTCAAACAGCATCACTTAATTCTAGAAAGCATGTTGATGACTTACAAAAGTAACACGAAAGCACCTTGTTAACAAGTCGACAAGGTTGATCTCTTTGACCCTTCCAGATATTTCACCAAGAACATCAAGTATTATCGTGCGTATAAGTTCTGGTGCCTCCTTGTCAGGAGTTATAGATGAATACCAGAGATCTATAACAAAATCATGTAAGATCTTGCTGGTGAAATCATCAATGGCTGCCTCCACGGGAGGCGAATCAATTTTCCTCCTCCATTTTGAAGTAGATGGAACAGCAGAAAGGCGGGAATCGTTTATAGATAATTGCTTCTTCGCCAAGCGTGACAAATAGGTTTGCCTACTGATTGGTGGTACTCGCCTGCGAAGCTCCACCTCATGAGATAGATAGCGAAAGGCTGCAAAGATGAGAATTGATATGGGGATATTCATCCACATTGAATTGCTTGTATCTGTGGAGGAAACAACCGTCAGCAGACAGTAATATAACTACAAAACAAACTCTCCTTGTGTGTTTTGTATAAAGTATAAGCAAGCCCCTGCTAACTAAGTTATATGATTAATTCATCATATACTTGGTAGGATGGGAAAAATTGGTACGATGACATTACTAGTTATATGATTAATTCATCATATACTTGGTAGGATGGGAAAAATTGGTACGATGACATTACTAGTTATATGATTAATTCATCATATACTTGGTAGGATGGGAAAAATTGGTACGTTGACATTACTCGAATATTTGTGCTTCTAAGAAAGATAGAGAAAAAAGAAGTTAGAGATATATGGAAGAGTTTGTGGAAAGAGGAGAGAATAAAAGAGAAAATAATGATTTATCTACTGAAGAAGATGATGATGATCAAGATGACAAATGAAATGATTTGTTTGGAGGGGCGGACGATAATTAACAATGATACTTTTCTGGGATTTCTTAGCTTTTCCTATCTTTATAATCTATTTGCCTATGTGACAATGTATCTCAAGATATACGATACAATGATCAAGTAAATGGATACAATATGATAACTTTTCTGGGATTTCTTAGCTTTTCCTATCTTTATAATCTATTTGCCTATGTGTGTGTGTGTGTGTGTGTATATATATATATATATATATATATATATATATATATATATATATATATATTTTACTTACTATATATATATATATATATATATATATATATATATATATATATATATATATATAGTAAGTAATTAACGTGTCAAATCCTAGTTCTTTTTAAATGTGTGTTGTCGTGTCCATGTCAATGTATCCAGTATCTCGTGTTGTGTCTGTAGACTCCGTACAACATAGCACGATTCGTATCTTACTACACAATTTTTGTAACGCATTGGTTGATCCGATATACATTATATAACATATATATACATTATATATATATATATATATATATATATATATATATATATATATATATATATATATATATATATATATATAGTGTCGGTTTTTTTACTTATGTTATATAATGTATACTAAAGAATCTGGATTATGGAACTTCATAGACCTAATAAAGATGAAACATAGAAGAAGTTTATACAAAAATGATATTAAACCATGTCACTTTACGAATTTATAAAAATGGGCCTAAACTCTTAGAGTTATTGCAACGTATGGTCCACGATACAATAAATGATACACGGTACAATCCATACGTATCGCAAGTTGACAACCTAGACGGTAACTAAAAGGATATCCAGATTAAAAAATGTAGCAAATCATTTGGACCATGTATATGTTGCAAGGTTCGCAGTATCAGAATCGATATCGAACTCTTATTGAGATCGACGATATAGGCGGTTTCTAATGGGAGTACTGGACTTTTTGGTATCGGAAAAAAATAATTATTAATAAGTTAGTAATAAATTAGGGGGAAAAATATTTATACATTTAGGCATAACTTTTAAGTACTTTTTGTATTGTTTCTTAATAATTCTGAAATTGAATGACATAATAGTCACCCTTGTTGATTGGTTTACCTACAATAAATATTTTTTTTTCATTTACATGACTTTACAACTATGTTTTTACACTCTTGCTGATTGGTCTTTTTCGTTCATTTTTTTTGCCGAATTTCCCCCAACGTCGGTATCGGTCAGTAGTAGAGATTGGTATCAGATCGAGACATGTCAAATCGTATCGATATTGGTCGTATCATATCGGTATCGGCCGATACTACAAACTACAATTTGTTCACGTGTTAGTCCTTTACCAGTCCATATTATTTAGAACATGCAATAGTTTAATAAATCAACAATTTTATATGCAAGAAAAGCTTTAAAATAGTCCAGCCAATATACTGAGCTAGAAATTCATACATTTAAATTAGGGAGAATTTATGAAATGCCCAAAAAAAAAATTATGAAAACCCACCACGCAATAACATTTCATCGCGTGCCCAGAATTAGGAAAAAATATATAAAGAGGGTTCCGAATGACCGTTTTGCCCTTCCTTCTAATATATTGAAAACACCCACGAAACTACTCTTAAAAAACGTTTCGATACTTCATCTTCTTCCATACGCTGTTCACTTTCGAATCTAGGTTTTCTCCTCAAAAATCTTCAAAAACTCGTCGAAAAATTTCGGAAAGACCAAGACAAACGGGAAAAGTGCTAAAACGGAGGTCCAAACATCATTTTTTTGCGATTCTAAAAATTCGGAAGGCCGACAAACGATAAAACGGTTTATCTCAGGCTCCTCGAAGATACGCTCATTTTGCGACAAATCGGACCTCGTTTCGACCTCCCAATCAAAAGTTATGGCCCTCCAAAGTTTCAACTGACCATAAAATACAGGAGAATGGCCATTCTCTGTGTTAGAACACGAAGAATGTTAATTTCGCATGAGGGTGGCCATTCTCCATGTTAGTAATACGGAGAATGGCATTCTCCGTCTTAATTTACACGGAGAATGGTCATTCTCTGTGTTAGTAACACGGAGAATGGCATTCTCCGTCTTAATTTACACGAAGAATGGCCATTCTTCGTGTTAGTAACACGGAGAATGGCATTCTCCGTCTTAATTTTCACGGAGAATGGCCATTCTCCGTGCTAAATTACACGGAGAATGGCCATTCTCCGTCTTAATTTACACGGAGAATGGCCACTCTCCGTCTTAATTTACACGGAGAATGGTCATTCCAGTGTTAAAACACAGAAGAATGGCCATTCTTCATGTTAGAAACACGGAGAATGCCATTCTCCGTGTCAAATAAAACGGAGAATGGCATTCTCCGTGTTAAATAAAACGGAGAATGGTCATTCTCCGTGTAATTTAGCACGGAGAATGGTCATTCCAGTATTAAAACGCAGGAGAATGGCCATTCTCCGTGTTAAATAAAACGGAGAATGGCATTCTCCGTGTTAATTTACACGGAGAATGGTCATTCCCAGTGTTAAAACGTAGGAGAATGACCATTCCCCGTGTAATTTAGTACGGAGAATGGCATTCTCCATTCTAAATTACACGGAGAATGGTCATTCTCCGTACTAAATTACACGGAGAATGGCCATTCTCCGTGTTAAATGACACGGAGAATGGCCATTCTCCGTGTTAAATGACACGGAGAATGGTCATTCAAATGTTAAAACATAGGAGAATGGCCATTCTCCGTGTTAGAAATACGGAGAATGCCATTCTCCGTGTTAGAAACATGGAGAATGGCATTCAACACGGAGAATGGCATTCTCCGTGTTAATTTACACGGAGAATGGCATTCTCCTTGTTAAAATGCGGGAGAATGACTATTCTTCGTGTTATATCGACGGAGAACAGTTGACAGAAACCTATTTTTTTATTTTTTTTGTTTTGTGGAAAGAAATTTGACATGAATAAAGATTCAAGAGTTTTCGTTCTTCTTTCAAAACGATGCTAACTCTTATGGAAAAGAAGAAGAAGAAGAAGAAGATCTTCTTTCCATAATTGACCTAATTGTCGAAAAAAAAGAAGAAGAAGAAGAAGAAGAAGATGAGCGATGGTCGGAGTTCGACTAAAAAAAGCACGGTGAACTACGAACGATATTTGCGATCTCTGTTGAAGATGAGAGCAATGGAATTCAGATCTCTCGTAAAGAAGAAGAAGAAGAAGACGAGAATCGCAATCCAAATCTGAGTTTGTGCGGAGGGGTAGTTATGGTATTAATTTTGTAAATACAGAGCATCTAAAGGGAATCTTGGAATACTTAACGTGGAAATATATAATTCTGGGCATTTCATAAAACCCATCATGTGGGTGGGTTTTTCATAAAAACCAACCCCGAAATTGGGTTCCTCAGCAATTTCCAGTTTAAATTAAACCAAGGTATCTCTAGGTGATGCTATGAATTCATGTCCCTTTGTTGTGTAACTATGTTGATGCACCAAACAATCATAGTAAAGTTTACCACCATAACATCAACGGTCATAAGAAGAAGGAACACGTATATCCCCGCTCCACTCCCCTCAAACTAAGATACATCATGACCACAATGCATGAGCAAACCTATAGTGAACAATAAGTAATAATTTATGAGGGTTTTTTTATGAGTTAGTGTCACATAATGTTGCCTATAAATCTAATTTAATGAACAAATAATCATACCCTACCCATTCCGGATCATCTCGTATTCCTCCCTCAACTAAAATTGCTTCACCGCATAATGTAGCTTGAATGATGCAAAATAAAATGCTTTATTGGGACTAATTCTGCAAAATATTATTCCTTTCTCAATGATTCTAAAATAAACAGAGGGAAAAAATCTACTTTATCAAACATGACGCATTACTAAGCAAATAAAAGAATTTCATTAGGGATAATTCTGCAAAATATCCTTCTGGTTCCCAACGATTTCAGAATTGAAACAAATCGAATGCTTTTAAGAAGAAATTGAAGGATCCAACCGATGGATCATCAACTAATTCGATTCGAGAGATTGATTGAACTTGAAAACTCACGAGTGAGGAAGTAGGAGAGGGCGTAGATGCAGATGGCCCAGAGAACGGTCCGGGCCTTCGCCTCGTCGATCAGATCCTTCAGCGACTCCATCGGCCTCATCGCTCCTTCAGTCGAACGAAACCTTAGAAATTAGGGTCGTGAAGAAGAGGAGGAAATTGGAGATGATTTTACCCAAAAAAAAACAAATAAAAGAATTAATTTTTAGAAAGAAAGAAAAAAACAAGAAATTGGAGATGGTGATGAACATGAACTTGTCGAATTGGCTTTTATTTGATATGGACGGAAATGCCCTTCTTGTTGCTGATTTTAAAATAAGTACCACAACTTTCACGCGTTTGCACGAAGGTATCATTTTATGCTAAATTAAAGGTAAAATATAAGGGCACAACACATTTTGATCAGGGATGTCCAAGTGTTAGTTTTTCATTATTTACAAGTTTGCCACTGAAAAAATTATTCAGGGCTATCCAAGTAGTAGGTATAAAAGATAAGTGTTATAATTTTTGTTTTCTTCCTCTCTCTCTCCATTCCTCACAAGAAGAAAAGAAGAAGAACAACAAGAAGAAGAAAAAAAAAAAAAAAAAAAACAAGAACATCAATTTTTGCAAACCTAGTTTATTTTGATTTTTTGCTCTCTTCTAATTTCTCAGATCTCTTTCTCCAAACCCTATTTTATTTTATTGTCTTCTTGTTTGGGCATTATGGATGAAACCCTAGTTGTAGAAGAAATTGGGTTATCAAATATATCAAATCTATTAATCTATTAGTCTATTAACCAATTTTTCTTTATTAATAGAAGAATTATGCATGAAATCCTAGTTTTAGAAGAAAACTATGGAAGAAATCCTAGTTGTAGAATAATTGGATTCATAATAGGACTGCCAGAAATTGTGGCAGTCTTGAAATAGACTCGATGTACAACAGGACTGACACAATTTCTTGCAGTCGTATAAGTAATGAGGACTGCCAGGAATTGTAGCAGTCTTGAAATAGACTCGATGTATAACAGGACCGCCACAATTTCTGGCAGTCCTAGAAGTAATAAGAACTGTCAGGAATTGTGGCAGTCCTAAAAGGGACATGCTCTACAGCAGGACTGTCACAATTTCTGGCAGTCCTAGACATATTGAGGACTGCCAGAAATTGAGGCAGTCCTGAAAGATACTTGCTGTACAGTAAGTTCCTTTCAGGACTGCCACAATTTCTGGCAGTCCTAAAGTCGACATTCCCGAATGAAAAAAAACATGTTAGGGTTTATTTTAATCTTATGCATTCTTTGTGAGGAAAGAAGTATTTAACCTTTATTTTCATACAATTTAGGGTTTATTTAATTTTTTGGGTACCATCGAAATTGGGAAAGAGAAGAAACTAGGGTTTTAATAGAGATGGTGATGATGGAAATGGTGGAGAAAAAGATGATGATGATGAGAAAAAAATTAGGGTTTTGATGAAGATGTTAGAATGGAAATGGTGGAGAAGAAGAAGATGGATAAAAGAAGAAGAAGAAAACTAGGGTTTGTGAAGAGAGAGAGTGAAATTTAGAAATGAGAGTGGTTTTTTGGGTTTGGGGGGCTGTGGGCTTTGGACAGCCCCCTGAGTGGAATATTTGGATAGCCCTAGTAAAAGTTTCTCCCTGGCTAGCCATAATCCTGGCTAGTCCCGAGTAAAAAAGGCTGTGCCCTTATAATTAGCCAAATTAAATGATAGAAATGATACATATGGAATTTGTTTAACTTGACAAAGTTTTCTCCTAAATTAAGGCTAATTATAAGGGCACAGCCTTTTTTACTCGGGGCTATCCAGGATTAGGGCTAGCCAGGCTTTGAGAAACTTTTACTCGGAATGTCCAAAGTTTTCACTCAGGGGGCTGTCCAAACCCCACAGGCCCCTCCAAACCCGAAAATCTGTATCATTTGAAATTTTCCCTCTCTCTCTTCACAAACCCTATTTTTCCTCCTCCTCTTCTTCTTCTTCTTCTCTACGATTTTCCACTCCTCTCTCTCCATTTCTTTTACGCAATTGTCACGGTTAGGATTTCGATCCTCATCTCCGCCATTTCCTTCGTCTTCACCATTTTCCAACATCTCTCCCTACGATGGCACGCAAACGTTCCTCTCAATCAAGGTAAGAAACCTAATACGTTGTCAATTCCCCCCCCCCAAAATCCTATTAATTTAGTTCGAACAACCCAAGTCAGTTCCTCTCGACTCGACGACGACTGCCCATGTTTCTGGCAGTCCTACGTACTGTTAGGACTGCCAGAGAGAGGGGCAGTCAACTTGTACAGCAAGTATTACACAGGACTGCCGCACTTAGTCGCAGTCCTTTATGCGTAAAGGACTGCCACAAAGTGCGGCAGTCATGTGTTATACTTGATGTACACGTGGACTGCCTCTCTTTCTAGCAGTCCTACTTAATGTTAGGACTGCCAGAGAGAGGGGCAGTCAACTTGTACAGCAAGTATTACAAAGGACTGCCGCACTTTGTGGCAGTCCTTTATGCGTATAGGACTGCCACAAAGTGCGGTAGTCCTTTGTAATACTTGCTGTATAAGCTGACTGCCCCTCTCTCTGGCAGTCCTAACAGTACATTGGACTGCCAGAAACATGGGCAGTCCTGAATTGGCAGTCTTGTTTGATGTTTGCTAAGTATTAATCGATTGATATTAAATATTCGTAGTCACGACCCGACTCCGAAGTCGAAGGACGTTGACGTCGAGGGTGGAAGAAAACGACCTACCGCATCGGAACGGAAGGCACGTGAAGCTAAGCGGGTTCGCGAAAAATCAATAACGATAAGTGAACCGGCAGCACCCTCTCAGACTGCACCACGTCGAACCAAACATGTTGCAAGTAAATCGAAGCAACAGAAGACTCGTCCTGATTCCCCCTCCTCCGATGAGGATTTGCCCATTGTTCCCATTGTTCATAGAGGGGGGGACGATGGTTCCAGACCTTCTGACGCGAACGCCGCTTCTGATAGAGCTGATCCGAAAGTGAGGCCAATCGGTTGCTCACTATTGACGTCCCTGCCTAACCACATATCTTACCAAATTTGGAAGGATCTGGCAAGTTCACTACCTTAGATATTTATATTTCTTTTGTAAAATAGGAGTTACATTTTATATTTATAGTTTCTTTATATTGTTTTATTTTCAGAAAAGTTCGCGTATCTTGCGGGTCATTAACCACGCTAAGATGTGCAATACATGAAATTTTGACAATTTGGAAGAAGGTGTGAAGGCCAAAATCATCTCCACTGGGTTGCAGCATATTGCGAAACACTCGTACAAGATCTTGGATCACGCACTGATTCTGCGTTTGTGGAGCGGTGGCATCCCGAAACAAACAGTTTCCATTTCTCTTCCGGGGAGTTGACGATCACCCTCGACGACGTCCACCACATTTTGGGACTTAGAGTTGATGGTGGTCCAATGCTCATGAATTATGATACGGGTGACTTTGAGATGTATGACGAGATGGTGGAATTGGTCTCCAATGCACTCGGTATTGAGGCAGGGAATTTTGTTAGTCTTCCCGAGTTTAGGAAGTTGTACGGAGTTCCTTTGAGTTTTCTTAGGAATGCACACATTGATGATGATGACGATGAAGACGATGAAAATGACAATGAGGACGACGCCAACGACGATGCAGTGGCCGGGCATACATGTATTTCATCTTGGGAGCCGTCTGCATTCCGGACAAGTCCGGAACCTCGATTCACGCCAAATATGTTAACAATTTTAGGAACTTAGGCACTGTGGATCAAATATCATTTGGAAGCGGTATACTAGCTTATCTCTATCGCGAACTTGGTGCTGCATCTAGAGTCGGATCGAAGACTATAGCTGGTTGTCAAACTCTGCTCCATGTGAGTCAAGTAAATCGTACTTTGTTTATAGTTTAAATAAAGTTAGGTCGATTAATATGTGTGTCATCTACATTTCATGTACAGGCATGGATATACGAACATTTCTCGACGCTAAAGAGGGCTACTCTTAACAAAGACTATGATGAGCAGCTACCTAGGATGTGCAAGTAGAATCCAGTTAAGATGGATAGCAGACATCCGCATACTTTAGCTTCCCTGCGTATCGCACTTGAAGATATGAACGAAAAGGAGGTGAGACAATGCTAACTTAAATTTTTATTTACTTAGGATTTCATTATAGTGTAAAATAGTAACTTCTTTGGTCTTGATTACATATACTATGATGTAGATTATTTGGCATCCTTATAAGGATCTTCGAAATAGTTCTCGTCCGTTGCAAGAAGTTTCACTATTTCAAGGTCTGATATCCTGTCAAGAAATTGAGGAGCCTCATATGCCAGACAGAGTGCTTCGTCAGTTTGGCTACGTACAAACTATACCGGGCACTTTGAATTTGAGGACTTCTTCAAAAGGGAACAAAGCATCAACCTATGTCCCGCCGGACTACCGTTGGGGCTCTTACTTCTTCACTGAGTGGCAACGTCATGTAGTTGGTGAAACTTTACGACGTCCGGTGGATCAGATGTGGGATTGTACTGATGAATATAGGAATTATTATGTAGAGGCCGGACATGGTATGATGTTGAATCCAGATACGCGAGGGAATGAAGTGCCGGTAGCTGCTCCTCTACCAAACAGGGCAGGCCTGCTTGACGCAGTGCAAAAGATGGCAAGTAGTATTTTTTCGAATTAATGTTTACCAGTATAGTAACCTGGCTAATTTGGACCCTTAATTTTTCCTTCAGGCTTCGAAAGTAAGAAACTTGGAGAAAAGTCTACTGCTGTGCAAGGGAGAGAACTACGTCGACGTGGCTAACCAGATGCAGAACATCGCATCGGACTATCCGTTTCTCGAACAAGAGCGACGGACTAAGATGTGTCATGAGAAGAAATGACTTGCTTGTACTTGTTTGAACAATTTGTGTGCTCCTTTTGTTGAACTGTGTTTCGAATACTTGTTGACGTCTTGGTTGTAATATGTTTTGAAGACTTAATGTCGAACTCCGGTATCATTTTGTGGTATTGTGTTTTCTTTGTAATAGGTTTTGAATACTTCATGTTGAACTCCCGTATCATTTTGTTGTAATATGCTTTTGATGTAATAGTTTTTGAATACGAAATGTCGATCACCTACAGGTGTTTCCTGAACATTGCAAGTTCTTACAAGGACTGCCCAGAACTCTGGCAGTCCATCGTGAGTGAAAGACTGCCCGGAAACTGGGCAGTCCAATTTGGAACTTGCTGTGAACTAGGACTGCCCAGTTTCCTGGGCAGTCCTTGTTCACAGAAAGTTCCAAATTGAACTGCCCAGTTTTCTGGCAGTCCATCGTGAATGAAAGACTGCCAGGGAACTGGGCAGTCTAATTTGGAACTTGCTATGAACAAGGACTGCTAGGAAACTGGGCAGTCCTTGTTCACAGCAAGTTCCAAATTGGACTGCCCAGTTCCCTGGCAGTCTTTCACTCACGATGGACTGCCAGAGTTCTAGGCAGTCCTAATTGGAACTTGCTGTGAACAAGGACTGCCCAGGAAACTGGACAGTCCTAGTTCACAGCAAGTTCCAAATTGGACTACCCAGTTCCCGGGCAGTCTTTCACTCACGATGTACTGCCAGAGTTCTGGGCAGTCCTTGTTAATGTGATACTCAACTGTAAAATTGATACTCAAATATCTTAGCAAAATAAACTTCCTTCTTCTTCATTACATTTCTTTTGACAACCACATTCACAGATATAAAAAAGTGTATCTGAGTAGGACCAAAGATATAAACATCGGCGTAGGACCAAATATTTACATTTCTTTTGGCAACATGCAAGTTCTTCGGTATAGACATAAATGTTTATTCTTGTTTCTAGTTACAAAATGTGACAAGACTATATCGGTATAGACGTAAATGTTTATCCTTCTTTTTAGTTACAAAAAGTGACAAAACACAATCTTGAGACAAGCACAATCTTGAAAGGACAATCGCACTTTCTGGACCCTACCGCCTTCTCCGGGACTTTTTTTCGGGCACATTCTAATTCTTTCTTTCGATGAAGCCTAAATGTCCCACCTCTTTCGCATCCAAGATCAGCAGTTTTACGACACGACGGGCCTCGTAATGACCTTGAAATGACAAGGATTGTGTTTACTTGCCTTCCAACTTGTCTGCACCATTCTAATGCTTCTTCATAAGATTCAAATGCGACATCGTTGAGAATATATTACTCAAGTCAACGAAAATAGGAGGTGGTGGGCCCTACATTTAATTTCAAAAAAAAAATTGCCAATCACAATTACAACCAAAATTACAATATCAACAACTTCAAGACTGTCAAGAAAAATTGCCCTTCCTTCAGGACTGTACAACAGGACTGCCAGACATTCTGGCAGTCCATCGTGTTTTATAGACTGCCAGAAAGTCTGGCAGTCCTGTTTTACAATACTTCTTAACAAAGACTGCCAATTCTTGTGGCAGTCCTACGTGTTTAAATGACTGTCAGCAAGTCTGGCAGTCTTACTTAACACTAGTTCTACACATTGACTGCTGAGTTATGTGGCAGTCCTACGTGTTTTATGGACTGCCGGAATGTCTGGCAGTCCAACTATACAGTATTTTTACATATAGACTGCCGCATAATCTGGCAGTCCTCTTTACTTCTTCGACTGCCATGTTTTACGGCAGTCCTATTTTACACTAGTTGTACAAATAGACTGCCGCGTAATATGGCAGTCCTTTATGTTCTATGGACTGCCAGAAAGTCTGGCAGTCCTCTCGTACAGTCGAATGCGTAGCAGTCGGTCGAAAATTTATCGAGAGTTCTTCGGGTGTTTTGTCGTATTGTTCGGAAGATCCGGGTTCCTCGATTGATAGACGTGATCCACTTTCTTCCATAATTTCTACATTGGGACAAAATATAAGATTACTTAAAAAAAAAACTCAGAAATTTTGTCGTTTAGCGGACGTCATCGTACCGAATATTCTAGGAATCTTCCTTGGAGAATCTTCTAGGGTTTGGAGAAATGTGGGGTTGAAAAAATGGTGGGGACCAGACCTAGGGTTTGGAGAAGAAAGAGGGAGAGAGAATGGAGAGTGAGGAAGAAAAGGAAAAAAAAATAATAGTTAACTTTTATACCTACAACTTGGATAGCCCTGAGTAATTTTTTCAGGGCAAACTTATAAATAATGGGAAACAGTCACTTGGACAGCCCCGAGTAAAAAAGGCTGTGCCCTTATAATTTGCCTAAATTAAATGGATGTAAGTTTTACAAACAATTAAAAACAATATCGAGTAGCAGCCTGCAAAAGCATAAA
Source organism: Iris pallida (assembly GCA_029216955.1). Taxonomy (NCBI): domain Eukaryota; kingdom Viridiplantae; phylum Streptophyta; class Magnoliopsida; order Asparagales; family Iridaceae; genus Iris; species Iris pallida. Next base: position 3,186,850 of record JANAVB010040417.1, read on the forward strand.
AGTAATAGGTAATTAAATGGAAGAAAATAGGCTAAGTAGTATAGATTGATCTTCTTCTTTATTTTAATTATGTTTGTAAAAAAATGATTAATTGGAGAAGAAAGAATGGTGCATATATAGATAGTAATCTTCATAATAGAAATACATCCACAAGGAGACAAATTGAAGATAATGAGGACACATCTCTTAAGCAGATAGCTTGAAGTACATCACAATAAGATATGTAGAAATATTTTCTCTTTATTGATAATTGAAATGTAGTACAAGGATTGCAATGGCCAACACTCCTCATGCCAATTTGGCTTACATTGGACATGCCAATTCGGTTTACATCTCACTGGTACAATGGATATTCAATGTTCCATACATTATTCTTTTTATAAACAGAAATCATCATATTTTATAGGGGCGGCCCAAGGGTGGGGCAAACCGGGCTTGGGCCCGGGGCCCCAAAACCTAAGGGGCCCCAATTTTTTTGGTGGTTAGTATAGTGATGCCCTTAGCCCTACATAATAAAATTTTGTTTCTCCTCTTTGTCGGTTACAGCCGCATATTTCTCTTCCAAAGAGAAAAGAAACCTTCTTCCGAGTTCCGTCGCTTCGATTCTTCTTCCGTTTCAAAGGAAAAAAAAAAATTGGTTCCTCTTCCAAGTTCCGTTGGTTCCGATTCCAAATGACCAACGGTAAGTTCCTTTTTAAAATATTGTTGATTTTTATTCACTTTTTCTTCTTTCTTTTGCTTATAAATGAACAACAAATTGCTAATTTTTTTCATTTTTTTTTTCTAATCTTCTTCTAGACTCTTTCATATGGACTCGCCGATGTCAGATTATGCGAAGAAGGGCCACGGCGGAACTCTCTCAGGCCTTTGCTTGATCCTTGACCGGTTTAATTTGATCCTCCTAGCTTCCTGCAATTTTTGTATGTTGCTATCTTCCTTATATTTGAGATATTGTTCTAATGTTCTCGAAACTAACATGCTGAAAATTATTATTTTGAATTTAATATGAGATATATTCTAATTTTCTTCAAATTCTGGTCTTGTAATATGGGATAAAAGTTGTTTGGATCTTTTTATTTCAAGAATTTTGGAATTTGTAATTCTGCTTTTGTAATTAATGAATTTCATCTGGTAAAATATTATTATTATTATTACATAATATTCATACATTGATACACAAATTGCATTTCATCTAATTGTGTCAACCTGGACTAAGTTTCTGCTTGGGATTGCTTATGATATTTTTTCTTTCTTTTCAAAAGTGGTTCCAAGAATTGTTTGTTTGATAAAAGTTGTTTATAAAAAAAAATCAGTTTAATTTTGAGAGGCCTTTTTTAAAAACATATAAAAAATTGTTGTTAATTTTTTTTCCTCCTAAAAAGCATTAATAATGTCAAACCAAGCCTCTGTCCATTTGCAGCAACCACAACCAATTTGGGGATTGTCTCTCGGTAGCAAGTTTGCATAATTGGTATGTAGCACATAATTGGTATGTAGCAAACAGTTGACACAAGTTGGATAGAGTAACAAGCAAACCCAAAGCTACTTACCAATAACTCGAAGACAGCAGGGTCTCCACATGTAACAAAATTTCACGAATAATCCATAAAGGATGAAGAGATTGCTCTTTCTCTAAGAGGATCTCTAAATAAATATTTTTGCGAAAATATTGTTTCAGAAAAGAAAAAAAATCTAACCAAAATCAACGAGTCTGAGCAATTGGTTAATTTGATTGAAGTGGTGGAAAATGAGAATGTTCTCAATGATGTAGGAGAAAATAAAAATTATACATGCATTCACAACTCATTGGTGCCACTATGACTCAAGATAGGCTAAATGGATTATCATTATGTGCATTGAAAAAGATATGCTGGAAACCATTGAATATGCAGACATCAGTGATGAATTTGCTTCTCAAAATTCAAGAAGGAAACATTTTTTGAGATGATACTTTGTGGTTGAGTTCTTGTTTGCTTGTTTTCTTATGCAGATGTGGGTCCTCATTTTGGAGTGCGAAGACATTGGTGCTGCACTACAAAGTCATTATTAGGTTTCTTGTTTCTAGGATTTTTTTTTTATTGATTTTGTAGAACATTTAAGTTATTGTGTTTAAATGTGATCAAGACGTTTGTGCTTAAATTGCTAGGGTACTCTTTCCTTCAAGGAAGCAAGGTTTTAACGAGACCCTAAATGTAAAATACGTTTATGATAATGAAATATTTAATATTCCCAAAAAAAATTAAAACTTTATTGCAATATATCCTTTGGACATGGGGCAACAATTTGGATTCCGCCCCGGGCATCAATATATTCCGGGCCGGCCCTGATATTTTACAAGGAAAGATTATGCATGTCCAACAAATCTTCGATGTCCCTTGACTGATCAAGTCAATCTTTGCATACTAAACTTCCCTTGCACGAGCACCTGAAAAGATGCACACAATGTGGATCAGTACATTTTTGTGTATTGGCGAGTAGAACCAGCCCACTCGCCTAAACTAACACTTATAATCATGTGAGCAAACATTTATTAATATGATCTTTCTATTTGAGGCCTAGAGTCAGTTTACAGTTTATGTACAATATTCATGGTAAAACATGTACAACATCTTATAGTAGTATTCATAGAAAGGCAACATTGTAGCATCATTGAGATTAATATGTTAAGCAGTCAAGTTGAATTAACATGTATGATAAACATATCAATTTTCGGTGATTTCTTACCGATGGTCGACTTTTCCATACCTACATAAATCATAGAATATATATTATACTTACCACATGCATAAGATCTCATTAGCATGCATAATATTCGACTAAATGGTCGTTGATGAAACTATATATATATATATATATGTGCAAATGACCTCTAGCCTAGTGGTTAAGAGAGATGCATGCGGCCAAGTGGTCAGAGTTCGAGCCCCAGTGGAGGCAAGTTCGCCAAGTCGAGGAGACACTTGAGTTTACTCAATAAAGAAGTCGATGTAGATGGTATTCGTTCTTAATTAATTTACTAATTATGTTGTACGTATTTTATATTACTTGGGACTTGGGAGGAGCAAAAAAACAATTTTCTTAAAAAAAATTCTATATATAATTAGTAACTATCCATGTTAAAATTAATGAACAATCATAATTATAGTAAAGTAAAACATTTTTCAAGCTTTGCAGCTGAAACTAAAATTTTAATATCATATAGTAGATATATGATTGGATATATTTTTTGTGCCAGCTTTGGAATATTCACTTTTTCTTTACATGGTAATGGTTGGCTCTAATGACATGTGGCCTCATAGGCAGTCCTTAATAGCAAGAGTTTCATCCGATCCACATATTAAATGTTATGTAAACGAACTTAATTTTTTCCCCCGACCAGTTAGCGATGCCATAAATAAAATGCATTTTGATCAAAAAAAAAAATTAAACAAATAGCACATATATATTTTAAGATAATACATATATATAGATGTAAATATCAAGACTGTACTTATTAACAAAGCCATGGGAAATTAAATAAAGACCCCGTTTAGTTCACTGTAATATAATTATAATCTCAATGTAATCAAATAAAAAAAAAATAATTTTTTTATTTTATTATATTGTGATTACAATTATATTACAGTGTACTAAATAAAGCCAAAATATAATTATAATGCATGCCGACAAAAAATATGATGGTCTATTATCATGCAAGCTAGCCACCATTCACCAATATAATTTGTGAGAATTAAGAAAGAACACATGGTTTAAGTGTATATTATAATGCTTTGGCTTATTGTTAAGCTAAACCATAGGGATGAGACGATATTGAGATTACATATATTATTATTATTAGAAATTGGCCTTGGTGTTCCTTGCTCATTGGGAGTTGAAAAAATTGGAGGTGGTGACGATATTTCTTGGATCAGGTGCACCTTCTTCTTGGTGGATCGTGCCCATGTGGGGGTGCCCTTAATTCTGTAGGGTTGACTAGAGAGAGCTAAGTGCTCGATCTCCCAATCCCAAGATTGATAGCAAACCACAATCCAACTCCCAAGCAAGTGCCAAAAAGTTCATGTATCTATAAAAAGTCAAAACATACAAAGAATGTCTTCAAAGGTCTTGATACTTCCACCCATCCGAGCTAGCTCATGCTTACGTACATCGAAACTAAAGAAAGTATTACGAGTTGAAGTGTTGATTCAATTATATATATCAATTATTTGACAATTCATGATTAATTTATGTGATAGAAAAATTAATTAGGATTAAAATTGGAGAGTATATATATATATATATATATATATATATATATATATATATATATATATATATATATATATATATATATATATATATATATATATATATATATATATATCAGACTAGATCTCTAGCCTAGTGGTTAAGGGAGATGCATGCGGCCCGAGTGATAAGGTGATCGATTCCCGGTGGGAGCGTTCGTCACAATTACCTTCTTTCAATATATATATATATATATATATATATATATATATATATATATATATATATATATATATATATATATATTCTACTAGATAATAGGAAAATTTAGTTGGTGAAACTTTTGAATTCCGAAAATACCCTTACATACTTATACTAATTAAAATAGTTCATTAGTTTTAATAAGGACAACTTAGTAATTAGGAAGACTACCCTTTGGTCTTCCTAAAAAGTCTTCCTAAACTAATTAAGAAATATTAAAATACGTGCAAGGCACGTGCACATATGCTAGTATATATATATATATATTTTGAAGGAAGGTAATTGTGACGAACGCTCCCACCGGGAATCGATCACCTTATCACTCGGGCCGCATGCATCTCCCTTAACCACTAGTATATATATATATATATATATATATATATATATATATATATATATATATATATATATATATATATATATATATATATATATATATTGAAAGAAGGTAATTGTGACGAACGCTCCCACCGGGAATCGATCACCTTATCACTCGGGCCGCATGCATCTCCCTTAACCACTAGTATATATATATATATATATATATATATATATATATATATATATATATATATATATTTTGAAGGAAGGTAATTGTGACGAACGCTCCCACCGGGAATCGATCACCTTATCACTCGGGCCGCATGCATCTCAAAAAATCGAGATGTTAGGGTTAGCTCCGGACCTGGGCGATCCTGGAGAATACTCCGGAGGCGGATGCCATGATCTGAGCGAGGAAACCAACGATGGACGCCCTGATCTGCGTGAGGAGGCCGGCGGCTGGACCACTGTGGTCCGGCGCCGCCGTGGCAAATCTGGACCTTTGCAGATCGCAACGATACGTGCCGAAACGGCAGGGTCAGGGGGAAGGGGACCACGTCCCCGGCCGCCCTACAGGCCTCCGGTGACATCAGCCAGGGCGACGGCCAGGGGCGAGCAGGCCATGACCCAAGGGTCGCCGGGATCGCGAGGTCGGACCATAGAACCAGAGCAAAGGAGATCGGATCCCATGCACAAGGGCAAGGCGGCTGCATTGGAGCGGGATCCCCCACCCCGTGCACGTGCGACAACTCATCTGGGCGACCCAGGAGCTTGGTCGAAGCCGGTGACATGGGCTGAAATCTGCAGACCGGCGGCGGTACAAGAGGAGGTGGATTTGCAATATATTGAACCTGGCGTTATTAATGGGAAAAATGTGGTGGAGATCACGCCGGATGACCTGCAAGAGACCATGGAATACTGAAAAAACAACCTAGTCTTATATGTTATGGGCAACAGACCGTTCTTCGGTCACCTCCGTGCGTTCGCTCATCGAACCTGGCGGCCAAAAGAAACCATGGAGTTATTTTTCAGAGAAAATTGATTTTATTTTGTTAAGTTTGCGCTGGAAGAGGATCTAGTTAGGGTCCTGGAGGGCGGCCCTTGGACTTTTGATGGTAGACTAGTGGTGCTCAAGAGATGGTTGCCTGGAATTAATTTTGAGAAAGATAGACTCTCCACTGTCCCGATATGGGTTCGCCTGCCATGGCTCTCCCCACAGCTATGGAGCATCCCCTCTATAATGAAAATCACGAGCATGATAGGCACCCCCATCCGCACTGACTTCCCCACGGCTCGACGACAACGTCTGTCGTATGCACGAGTATTCGTCGAAATTGCTGCTAACGGGTCGTTGCCGAAATCCATCGACATTGTGCTTCCATCCGGTGAATGGATACAACAAGACGTGGAATACGAATGGGTCCCTCCTTCGTGTGAGAGATGCAATTGCTTCGGGCACACGAAGACCAGTTGTCGTGAAAATATTGAATCTACTGAGACAACTCTCCCAGAAGAACAACAGCAGGATGAGAGGAGAACTCCACCGAGCCAGAAGACTAACAATGATAGTTCTATGAGGATGGAACATGATACCATCATGGACGATGGAGAGAGGGCGTGCGGGGTCAACCCTACTACAGTGGGGATCTCTACCTCCATCTTGGGCAAACGGTCTGGCCCAGACGAACCGGCCAAGGAGGGCGTGCCTGAGGAACCGAATCCATCTCAGGCTTTGGTGATCTTCAACAAACCTACCAATAATAATCATTGTGACACCAATCAACGGGATGAATCACAAAGACTGAGCCTAAAAATCAACGAAGATACAGGAGGTAGTAACCGCGCCTCGAAGCGTCCGGCCACAGGTCAGGAACATGTGGTAACAAACCGACAGGATGTGAAACAAAGCACCAAATCCGACGAGCCGCCTGATGAAGATCTGTCCACAGCCAATCCCAAATGGGTGGCCCATGTTCGAGAAGTACAGGAGTCGGCTGCCGCCACTACGGGACGTAAACATGCCTCCTCAATCAGTGAAGCTTCCCCGATCCACCCGCGGGAAAGCTCGGGAACTAAGGGTGCCAATCCCTCATCATAAATGACGATCATCTCGTGGAATGTGCGAGGAGCTAATTCCATAGGAAGATGGCGCGAGATTCAGGAAGTAACAAGGAGACACAAGTGTACTATAGTCATGTTACAAGAAAGTAAAATAAAAGACGGTGCCAAGCTCATGAGACGTATTCCGCATCATTGGGAGTCTGCTCACAACCTTTCGGAGTGCGGGGTTGCCCGTATCTGGACAATGTGGGACTCACGCGTGTGGACGGGTCAGGTAAAATATTCCTCCGAGCAATTAATCGTACTTGTTTTCACTAACAAAGGAGGGCTGCAGATTGTGGTTGGGGCAGTATATGGTCATAATGACCGTAGAAGGAGGAAGCAGTTATGGTCGGACATTATCCAGGCTGCGACAAGTTTGGCGAATCTTACGCCTCTGCTCCTATGCGGAGACTTCAACGCCATGTTAGAACCTGAAGAAAAACAGGGAGGACGCCAGGTGCCAATGGAGATACTTGCGGACTTCAAGAATTGCCTACTAAGTTCTGGCCTCCATTGTGTCTCCACGACGGGTCATCGCTGGACATGGAATAATAGTTCATCTACGAACCGGATCGTGTGCCAACTAGACAGAGCTCTTTGCAATGGTCACTGGCTGGACAAATTCCCCGACAGCAAGGCTGAAGGACTGGCTATCGGTACGAGCAATCACACTCCGATCCTCATTCGCCTACTTCAGCAACCCCTCCTCCTAGGCGGCCGTTCCGGTTTTGTAACTCCTGGCCGGCTCAACCCGGCTATGATGAAGCGGTCCAGAGGGGTCTGCAACCGGCTGTTACAGGAACCGCCCAATTTAGCCTCGTCCAGAAGTTGAAGAAGGTTAAAGCTGAGTTAAAAGCTTGGCACATGAGCAAACCTCTCCGCCCTCTGGAGCTAGCGGAAAAAGAGTTGAAAGCAACTCAGTTGGCGCTGCAAAGCAATCCCATAGATGAAGCCAACGCAGGGAGAGAAATCAAACTTCAAAACGAAGTTCGTCACCTCCGTCATCTCGAGGGGATTAGATTGCAACAACTAGCCAAGTGCCAATGGCTTAAAGAAGGCGATCGCTGCACTAAATTCTTTCACACCACTGTCCGCGCCAGACAACATTCAAATGCTATCTCCTCTCTGATTGATGCCAATGGCCGACAAATCAGCGAGGGCGGAGCGATTGTAAGGGAGGCAGTAGAATACTATCAAACGCTCTTCAACCAATCTGATTATAGGAAGGAGTTCCCTGAACTCCTATGCAAACGCATAGTGACGGAGGCGGGTAATTCCATTCTGGAAAGACGGGTCACTATGGAGGAAATTGATGTTATCATAAAGGATGCTGACCCTAACAAAGCGCCGGGGCCCGATGGATTTAATGCGGCGTTCTACAAGAAGCACTGGAAACAACTGAACAGTCATATTCTACATATTGTGGATGATTTCTTCCGGACAGGTAGATTACTAACAGAACTTAACCATACTTTTCTCTGTCTGATTCCGAAAAAGGAGGGAGCTTCTACTCTTGGTGAATTCAGGCCCATAGCTTGCTGCAATTTCCTTTATAAAATCATTACTCAGGTCATGTGCCGAAGAATGCAAGGCATCATGCAAGGTCTTATTTCTGAGAATCAGACGGCTTTCATTAGAGGCCGTTCTATAGCTGAGAATTGTCTCATGGCACACGAAATGGTTCGGGACTTTAACAAACCCGGGGGCAAGAAAAGCTGTCTCAAACTCGACCTGAGGAAAGCATATGATATGGTAAACAGGGACTTCCTGTGTGCCGTATTACACAGCATGGGTTTCGCGAGCTGGTGGGTTGACAGAATCAGGACGTGTATTACGTCGCCGACCTTCTCCATTCTTATCAAAGGTCAACCCCATGGTTATTTCGGGAGCAATCGGGAGATTCGTCAAGGCGATCCTTTATCTCCATATTTATTTACGGTTGTTATGGAATATTACACGTGTATGATGGATTTGGCAGTTTATCGGAGAGATATTACTCCTCTCTATCGACGGGTCGAGCCGACTATTTCACATCTCATATATGCGGACGATCTACTGGTCTTCATTGAGCCGAACGAGAGGGGCATCATGGCGTTGACCAAGATTCTATATGAGTTCGGCGTCTTGTCCGGGCTTTGTTTAAATAGAGATAAGAGCTGTATCTATTTCAACCGAGAGTGTCCATCTCAGGAGCAGTGGTCCGAAAAATTGGCTATAGAACGAGGCGAGCTACCTGTCCGATATTTGGGTTTACCGCTCACTATTAATTATGTGAGACACTCGGATTGCTCAAGGCTGATTCATTATGTTCAAAAGCGATTGGAAGGGTGGCAGTCACAAATTCTGTCTTTCGGGGGCAGAATTGAACTCGTCCGGGCTACAATCACGGCCATTACTGCTTACTGGCTGCAAGCGCTATATGTGCCTACCAAAACCATACAGCAAATCGAACGATTGTGTGCTGACTTTGTTTGGAAAGGAGGGTTCCACACTATCTCTTGGGAAGAGCTTTGCCGACCCAAGGAGGAAGGCGGGGTTGGATTGCAGAGTTTACGGGTGCTGCGGGAGGTTGCCTCGCTTAAATTTGCTTGGCGTTTTCTGGTAGGGCAGTCCAACTGGGCCACGTGGACGCGGAATAGATACCTAAAATCGAGGAATTTCTGGGTTCAAGAGGTGGATAATAATTATTCGGTTATTTTTAAAAATATTCTACGACTGCGGCCTACTCTGAAGCGTCTCATCTATCGGGTCATTCATGACGGGCGTGATACTAGCTTATGGATGGATCCTTGGATGGATCACCATAGCATATTGGATATGCTCGGATGGCCGATCTACGAACTCTCTGGCAGCGAGGAGAAGCTGGCAGTACTCATCCGCAATGGTGTGTGGCACACTAACGCCAGGCAGGTGGGGAGATGGCTTAACAATGAAATCGGGAGGATCCCGATTGACCCAACAGCTCCCTGTGACCGCTGGAGATGGGAAGGAGCGCCGTCAGGCGAGTTCAGCGCTCGGTTGGTGTACGAGCAGCTGAGGCCGCGCCATGTGCAAGTCCCCTGGTCGGAGGTGGTCTGGACCAAGGGAGCGGCACTTAAAATGCAGCTGTGTCTCTATAAGGCCATTCGGGATCGCCTCCTTACTCGAGAGAGATTGGTTCGGTTCAACATCCCTCTTACAAATTCTCGTTGCGTGTTTTGCGACCGAGAGATCGAATCGCGGGACCACGTATTCTTCATATGTGGGTTCTCGAGTGTTATTTGGCAACATTGCAGGGTCCAAATTGACATACCAGCCACTGCAAGTCTTGGCCTACAGGCCATATTCGATGAGATCAACGCTTTGAAGACCAGAAGCCAACCACAATACAGAAGAGTCCGACTCAGACTACTTGCTGCAGTCTGGCATGTTTGGCGCGAACGGAATATGAGAGTTTTCGAAGGGAAATCAACTTCCATTGGTGGTATCCCATGCAACATTGAGCATGACCTCAGCTGCCTAGATGGATAGCTGTTTGATGTAGCTCTAATGAGCCAACAGGCGTGTGATGTATCTTCATGTTTTTTCTCAATAAAGTGCCCTTTCTTCAAAAAAAAAAAAAAAAAAAAAAAATTATATATATATATATATATATATATATATATATATATATATATATATATATATATATATAAAACAGACTAAGTACAGTGAACAGATAGTTACTGTCCATATACACTGGAGATTGATTAATAAGCAACAGTCTCATGTGAGGTTTCAAGACAGGCAGCATTGAGAATTAAGGAAGGATAATTAAGCATGGCTAGTTGTGATGTGACATCGATAAATATCGATTTCATAACAAGAACAATGTTTTATTAAGCAGATTCCACTCAAATTTTATTGTTATAATTAAAATTCAGAATAAGAGAATTTCTTATATACTTGGTCGAGCGATTGTAAAAGAACATATATTTATATACTTGTAAAAGAACATATATAGTACGCTGTGCTCGCATCAAAATACTGTTAATTCAACCAAATCAAATAGATTCATGATAATTAAAATGACAAGGAATCTGCAGCTAGCTAGGACCAAGTTTGACTGCAACAGGTGCATAGTATCCATGTATAGCTACTGTATGGTCAATTAAGTGGGCATTTTATAAGTACATTGAGACGCACAGTGCTTACACAGTAATTAGTTAGGTGCCAATTAATGATCATGCTCATTAGTACATCACCATGATATATTGTTGGTTGCAGTGAACTTAACGGACCTACAATCACATGCTGAAATCATGAACAAGTTACTTACTTGCACAGAGAGATCAGAGAGAGAGATCTAGTTGAATGCATACAATTATTTTCTGATAATAAGAGTGCAACCCCAAGAGAATATATGTAGGAACAATATAAATATAATATTATGTATATAGTTCTGGTGAAACATTAACTAGTATTTTTTTTAACGTATCATAAGAGAATCTATATATATACAACAATAATAAAGGAAGAACGTTCTTGAATTGAGCTCTTATTATTAGATTTCAGCATGAGTTCTTCTTCTCTAGACACTTTGGACCCTTAACAGAAGGCGGAGATCAGAGTATATATAATATTATATATATATATAGCAAAATTAAGAAGAAAATAAATTAAAATGATGAAATGAAGTCAATTCAATCAAAATGCTCCGAAGCTCGACTGGTCAAGAGAGCTCCAGTCACCGCACGTCCCCATACCCGGAAACGGACACAAACCCGGCTGGACCTCCGGCGCCTGCCACGACGTCGACAAGCCCGGGAACAGTACTACTTCCTCGGCCGACATCGACTCCGGCATGCCCAGCGAACCAGACTCGTAGCCGCCGCTGGCGACGTCGACGACGTCGACATCGACGACGTCGACATCGACGTCGAAGGGATAATTACTGAGCTCCCCCATCATCCCCATCTCGCCTTCCGACGACCCTCCCCCGAGCTCGTAGCCGTCCACCAGCTCCGGCACCTCGAACTGCCCCTCTCGGCCGCCCTCTAGCTCGGCGTACTCGGGGCAGTGGTTGAGGAACCTGGAGTAGAGCGCGGCGAGGTCGATGGTACCGGACGCGTCCCGATCGTGATCCGGCGGCGGCGGTGGCGGCGGCGACACCAAGGACTGGTGGGAGCTCCGGCCCCCTACCATGTCGTCCAGCGCGAGGTCCGGACGCAGAGCCGCACCGCAGCCTGACGGCGGCGTCGGACGGGTTGCGGCGCGCAGGCCCGACGGCGACGAGAGTGCCCTGGCGGAGGCGGAGGACTTCCCGCGGCGGTTCTTGCGGCATCCGCCCCCGACGGGGACGTTGCGGAGCGAGCCGCCCTTGGTCCAGTACCTCCTGCAGCCCTTGCAGAAGTACCGGGGCTGGGTGAGGCTGTAGTTGTTGTAGTAGCAGAACTTGGTGTTGGGCGAGTCGCACCGCGGGCAGTTCGGTGCGACCTCCACGTTCGGCTTCCACGGACGGTGCCCGCCGCCGCCGGGCATCGGCCGGGGCATGCCGAACGGGTGCATTTGCTCCAGCGTCGACGAGAACATCACTCTATTTAATTTTATTTAATTTAATTGTTGAAGCAAAGTCGTGCAGAGGAGGGAATGAATCGGAAGACGGGAGGGGAGGGGGGGTGGGTTATATGGGGTTGGGTGCACGTGGGCTGCACGTGGTGTGGGTTGGGCGAACCGTCGGGTTCAAGGGAACCGGTTTAGGGGTATGCTACCGTCCTATCCCGTCGCCGGCTACGTAGTGTCCCTTTACGGGACACGTGGCGGGACCGGATTGGGTGCATGGGGAGAAGTTTGAGTGGGGAAGGGAACATAGGGGGATGGGGATGCAATCTTCTTGGGAATGTATACACCAACCGTCTCCAAGGAAACTTTGCACATAACTCCCCTAATCCATAACCCACAAAAGAAAAAAATTATTGGAAGATGATGAACAGTTGTATGTATGTGCTACTACTCTTTAGCTGCTTGTTCTGTTGTTCACATTCTATATATCTTGAAAATAAATATAATTCAAAGATACAACTGTAATATTTGACTGCCATGATATATGTCGAGAGTGTTTAGATGTGCAATTTCAGTTGCTGCAAATAAATTGATTAATCGTACTAGCAAAATAGGTTTTGGATCTCTGGTATACGTTAACTATATTAGATTCGTTAACTAGATTAGACTTTCTATTGCCTACGAGATAAATCTCATTTATTGGAAGATAATGAACAGTTATATATATATATATATATATATATATATATATATATATATATATATATATATATATATATATATATATATATATATATATATGAAAATTCTACAATACATCTCGTGAAAAAAGTTGTATCAATACATCCCAAATTTGAACCATTGGATGTTGATCCAATGGTTCGGATTGAGATCAAAAGTCAAAATTAGCATTAATGCCGATTCAGATTAATAGAGTAGGGAACATCATTTAATGCTGATTTTGACTTTTGACCTCAATCCGAACCATTGGATCAACATCCAATGGTTCAAATTTTGGATGTATCGATATAAATTTTTTCATGATACTCATTTGTATATATATTTGTATACTCCTTTGCTACTCATTCGCACTCTATCTATCTTGAAATTAAGATTGGATTCATTCAACTTGATACTCTCAACTATTCTAATTTTTTAACTTGATACCATAAAAGAAAGCGATCCAATTACTCCCACTCCTCCTCCCCTCTGCGCCCCCCCCCCCCCCCCCAACCCTTCCTCCACTACTGCGTCGCTGCATGCTACTGCGCTGCCGCCTGTCGCTGCATGCTACTACGCTGCATGATACTCTCAACATTTTAAATATGTTTAAAATGTGGACATGTCTATCAACTTTATATTTAAAATATTTTAAAACATGTCTATCGGCATGTTTATCAACTTTACATTTAAAATAGGCTTAATTGCACTTTGCTACCCTCAACTATTACCATTTTTTAACTTTGTACCCTAAACTATTTTTGTAACAATTTGGTACCCAGATGTTATTTTGGACTAAAATGTCCCTACCCCTAACCCTAACCCTCCCCCCCTGCACACTCCGGCCGCCCCCCCCTGCTCACTCCGGCCGCCCCCCCCCCCCCTGCTAGCTCCGCCCCCCCCCCCCCCCCCCCCCCCGCCCTCCACCCCCCCCCCCCTGCTCACTTCCGGCCGCCCGCCCGCCCCCGCCTCTCCCCTAGGCCGCGGCAGCACGGGAGGAGGGGGGCTGGGGAGGGAGGGCGGGGCGGGAGGCGGGGCAGGGGTGGCCGAAGGTAGCAGGGGGGGTGGGGGGCGGGGGGGGGGGGGGGGCGGAGCTAGCAGGGGGGGGGGGGGGGCGGCCGGAGCTAGCAGGGGGGGGTGGCCGGAGTGGGGAAGGGGGTGGAGGGAAGGAAGAGGGAAGGGCATTTTCGGAATTTTTGAAAAATTAGGTATCAAGTTGAAAAAAAATAATAGTTGAGGTACCAATTTGTTACGAAAAAAAGTTTATGGTATCAAGTTGAAAACGCGGAATAGTTGAGGGTAGCAAAGTACAATTAAGCCTATTTAAAAACAACTCTATCAACATGTTCATCAACTTAGAATTTAAAGTATTTTAAAACATGTTATCAGGTTTATGTAGGTGTAAATTGATTAGTTTTTTTTTTTTTTTTTCTATAATAGACTATCAACTTTACATTTTAAACCGATTAGTGTTTTTTTTTTTTAAACCAAAGCCCGTGGACTAAAGCCACCCAGCCGCCTTTGGTCCGGAAACCATAGACAAACGCCACCCAGCCGTCCCCGTTTGGGCTCGATTCTAAGATCTTCCTCCAACAATCCAGCGATCTTATCGCTAGACCGCGTGCCATTGGCAAACGGATTAAATTAGAAAACACTATTATCTATAAAAAGAAATTCAATTGTGGGGATAAACTTATAGATTATTTTTTTAAAAAGTTTGTATCAAGTAAGAAGGGAGTAAACAGAGTAAAAATATGGGTGCAATCAATAACACCCTTAAATATTGCATAATATGTAGTTAGAGAGAGTTTCGATGAGTTACTCTCATCTAATTTTTTGTTTATACTGATCCACACCCACACCATAGGCATACACCAGCAGCAGCAGCAGCAGTTCATATCATGGCGTAGCTGACGATCAAACCTTTGACCATGTGCATGTGCATGTGCTGCATTCACTCGCGCATCGAATAGTGAAACGGCGGAGACAAGTGGTGGCTCCCCAGGTACAGTGGTCCATCAACGGCCAACTGTAGTAGGCGTTTTTGGGAGAGGGGGGGGGGGGGGGGGGGGGGGGGGGGGGGGGTAGGGGTAGGGGCTGGGTGGTGGGGGGGGGGGGGGGGGGGGGCGCGCTAGTGGATGGGGTTCTCAAATGACAGACGAGGCGAGGAGAGTCGAGGCCTAATTGGGAAAGAGAGCTGGATGCTTTTCTGCAGACGGGCCCGGAACGGAAATTGTGAGGGCGACGGCCGGGAGGGGGGGGGGGGGGGGGGGGGGGGGGTGGGGGCGGGGGCGGGACCACACTATTCCGGTTCCGATTGGGGGTACCAACGTAATTTAACCCTGCTCCACCCCCCACATTCATTCCCCGCTTGTGACATGTCGAGGTTCCGACGATGACGTCGGAGTCACGCGCCGCGTGCGGACGAGATGGCTGCACGCCACCCACCCCCACCCCCACCCCCTTTTCTTCAAGTCTTGTCCATGCGTTATTTATTAATAATGGTGGACTTAAATTCCTATTTGGTACCCTTTCAGTTTTTCGGCTTAAAATTGGATAACTTCATACCTCAACTATAACAGTGTTAATAGAAAATATTAAAAAAAAATTTTTGAAAGAAACACATAATGCATTAAAATTAGGAGTTAATAGAACCCATGTCATGGAGAACATGAGGTTCAACACATTGAGGTACCTCCTTATAGAGAGATATTGATGCAGCAGCAGGAAAATACAGAGAAGAAGTACACGGAATGTACGAGACGTACGTGTGGGACGATGAAAAAGTCAGTACGGACAAAATTTGCACGAAGTGTCTGAAGCGACATGACGACCGGCTAAAAATCGTGTACGAAAAGACACACGATTTAACTAAACCCGCACGTGCTGAAAAAAAATTAATAATAAATAAATAATAAATAAATAAAATATAATTGTACAACGGGGAAGGAGGGGAGAGGGTGCGGGGGTGGTGGGAATGGAACGGCAGTGATAGCAGCAGCTGGAGGGGGGCGGTAGTGGGGTGGCCAGGGGGCAACAGGGCGGAGTTGTAGCGGCAAGACGGCGGGATGGGGGCGCGACGAAACTTGGGTGGGGTTGGGGGTCGGGTGGGGAGGAGGTTTAAATTAGTAAAAAAGAAATATTTGATTTTATTTTTTTAACAAAAATTTAACTTCCGACTGACGGAGGATACCAAGTTGAAAATATTCAATAGTTGATGGTACCAAGTTGTCGAATAAAAAAGTTAATAGTTGATGGTACCAAGTTGTCGAATAAAAAAGTTAAGGATATAAAGTTAAAAAACTGAAATAGTTGAAAAAAAATATTAACCATAATGGTGGGCTAGTTTTGTAATACTCCAAATTAGCAATAATTTTATAAACTTTTTTTTTTCAATAATTTTATAAACGATTAGACAATTACAAGATACGAACAACAAATAAGCTAATCAATATATTGATGCCTGTTTTGATTGTACTTTGGAGTTAAACCAACTTTGGTATGAGTAGACGAATTTGAATAAATATTCATGTGAAATCATAAGTTATTTGATTTTATTAATGCTTTGCTTTTGAGTCTTTGACATCAAAATGAGTGCTTGATAAAAATTCGAGCAAACCAAACTCGCCCAAACCATTTAATCGATGAATGAAAATATATATGAAAAAATGCAGATGAATTCTAAAACAAATAAAGGTCAACAAAAAAAGGACATCATACCAATTACCCACAGAAATAAATATAGTAAACAATGTAGCATAAATTATGATCATGATTGTTCATAATCAGAACATATCATTTGATTTATTCGGTTTCTACTGATCCATAATGTCTAAAACATAATAAATCAAAATCTTAGCAATCAAAATTGAAATCGATCCGAAATAAGTTATAACCAATTGAACTCCAACTACTAAAATTGGTTCAATTTATTCAGTTTATCGGTTAATTAATTTATTTATTTAATGGGTTGGGTCTTAGTTTTGGCTTGCGCTTAAAATTAAAATATATAAAAAATGCTACAAAGGAGTTAGAAACTTAGAATCATGTAACATATTGATGTGTTTGAATCATCAATCATGGTATCACATAATTTCAGTATTTCACAACGAATCATACATAGATAGTAAAAAAAAAGTACCCAAAAAGATTAGGTCAAATTTTTAAAAAGAAAATAGAATTTTGATCTATCCAACTCCTCAAACTTAAATTATAGTAAGAAACTAATTAAGATATCTCAAACTTCTACAAATTTCCCTGAAAAATAATTACAAATTATAAATTTTAAAATCCTCCAACTTTTACAAATTACAAAATTAATTACAAGTACAAGTCATAAGCATAAGCATTGTAAGTCACTTACTTCAAGTTGAGAAACTAAGAGAGTTCTCAAGACTTTTATAAGCTCCACAACACATGTTCTTACTTCCACACATATGGGTGCTTACGTTGGTGTCAAGCTATTAAGTATTATTCTCCCACTTTCTTCTCCCTTTTGTGCCAATAATAAGGTATAGTACTCTTGCATTTTATTCTTCAACATAGTTAACTTCTTTCCCTCAATATTTATAGGTGTGTTTTTTACAACTCGATGCATAATATCCAAGCTTATGACAATTATAACACTCAACTTGAGATATGTCATATATTTGACTTCCATCTCTTCTTGTATACATTCCTCTTTCACGTTCTCTTGTAGGTTAGTTTTGACATTTTTTTCATTGTTGAATGTCTTGTAACGAGATCTTCCTTTTCTTCCACGACCTCAACCATGATCATCATCACGACCACAACCTCTTTGGTTGATAAATCTTTCTCTTTGAAGGCGATCTTCGTATCAAGGACTTGCTCCAATACCACTTGCTTCTTCTTTCTCTTATTTTCATACGCTTAATGAGCCCTTGAGTTTCTCAATGGTCATGGACTCCAATTAATTCTTTGGAAGTTACTGCAGTATGTTCAAATTGTGAAAGTAAAGAACGAAAATATTTATCCATTACTCAGAGCGTTAGTTATGCATTTACCCTTTTTTTTCCCAATTGATTAGTAATGGTCAAAATTCTAGCAAAGTAGTTATAATAGTTTTGAGCTCTTTAATGTGTAAAGTTTTAAATTCACCTCTTAAAGTTTTAAGGTACTTTTTTCCTCTCACTTTGCAAGAAATTTAAAGTTTCTTCCATGCTTCTTTGGAGGTAGTTGTTGGCTGTGTGTGTGTGGTTACACACAGCATGTGCAAACCCAATCTCCTCATTTCTTTAGTCCCACATCGGCTGGGAACAATTCCTAGTGAATGTTTTTATTAGCTTTCCCTCCATGCTCCTTTGCGGTCTAGTGTGGGGAGCCCGTGGGCCACACGCGCGCCGCCGCCGCCGCCCGGCCCGGCTCGGCTCGGTTCGGTTCTGTTCGGTTCGGTTCGGTTCGGTTCGGCGCGCGTAACGGGCACGGGTGCACGCCCATATCTGCGGGCGCCGAATGCCGATCCGATTTGCTCTTCGGGTTCGGGCTGAGGTCCAAAACTCCTTTTTGCTATCCATTTTTATTTCTCATTTCTTTGACTAATTCTTCCGATTTTTTCTGTACACGTTGGGACTGTTGAGTTGAGGTCCGTTTCTTTACGGTCTCATTTCTCTGAGAGGGACACAGAAAAAATTTACTCCTCTCTCTCTCGCTCAGCTACTCTCTTCTCTGTCTTCTGCTCTTCCGTTCGCGTCTGGGCAAGGCTAAGTTCGGGTCGATCTCTCGACGTTGTGTGCGACAGCGAGAAGCCGGTGATACCGGGGGTTTTACTACTAGGAGAATCTGAGAGAAGTCTGCACATAAGACCTCGGATCAACTCTTAGGGCAGTGCGTTCAGCACGACTTCCCCATAGGCCGGTAACTTTGTTCTAATTTATTTTATTTTATTGTTTCAAGTTTGCAGAAATCAAAGTGTTAAAGGAAATTTCGACAACAATCTAAGAGTTGATCGTTTACTTTTGTAATTTTCCTAAAACTTTGTCTGCAACAGAACAGTGTAATTTTCGTTCAGTTAACACACGGAATTTTTCCTTAAAATTTTTTCTTCTGTTAAGCTTTTTCCTTAAGAACAGTTTAATTCTTTTCAGATTAACACCTTTAAGAAATACTTTCGTATCTTTACTTCTGTTAACACACGACTTTTCCTCTTAAGCAATTTTAGTTCTGTTCAGGATTTCGGTTCTGTTAATTAAATTGTTAACTAAATTCTCTGGTTCTGTTAATTAAATTGTTAAGTAAACATTTTGGTACTGTTCAGCATTCTTGCTCTATTAATTAAATTGTTTTAATCATTTTTCGTATTCTGTTAAGAATTTTCGTAACACTTTAATGTTCTGTTAAGAACTTTGTTGTTTATTTATTTAGACTACAACTGGTTGATATTCATTTAGACCAAAACAAGTACCTTGTTGCTGCATTAAAAAAAAATTAAGCTATTCAAATCCTTGTTGTTTAAACCTTTTTTAGTTCAAGGGATAGTTCATTATTTTAGAGCCCTTGTCTGAATAGTTGCATCATTATTCCTGCAGTCCTTAGACACCTATTTTTGTCACCATGACTGAAAAAGACGAGACGTCTACTGCTAAGCCAACCAAGTTTGATGGCACCCACTTTAAGAGGTGGCAGAGTCAGATGAGATTCTGGCTCACCACTTTAGGGCTGATGTCAGCCATTGATGGCTCCACACCCATCATCAATGATTCTGACGACACTGAGTCTGACATAGGAGTGTCCAAATCCTCCGGTACCTCCAAACCAAAAACCCCTAAGGATATAGACTTTCATTGCTTCCATCGAATTCTAAGCGCTTTATCTGATTCACTTTATGATATATTCTTTGAATATAAAAGCGCTAAAGAACTTTGGGATGCTTTAGAAGATGAATATGCCTGTGATGATGCTGGAATTGAAAGATTCACTTCTTCAGCATTTAATAGGTACTTCATGGTAAATGACAAACCCATGAATGAACAAATCCATGAATTCCAAAAATATGTGAGGCACATTCAAGCTAAAGGTACCACCTTCTCTGCTGAACATAAGATAGCTTGCCTAATAGATAAGCTCCCTCCTTCTTGGTCTGATATAAAAAGGGATCTCACTCATACCCAAGGTGACCTTACTTTTGCTGAAGTCTTGAAGAAAATTAGAACTGAAGAACAGCTTAGGCTAAGGTCTAACCCTAAGACTGAGACTAAGGCCAGGGTAAACCTAGTAGAGTCACCCCCTCATAAACCTAAGCCTAGTAATACTCTCAAACCCAAGAAGAACTTCGTCAAGAAGAAGCTTAACTTTCAGCAGAATCACAAGAACCGTCACCAATAGCAAAACCACAGACCTAGAAATGTCAGTCAGACTCAGGATCAACAGAAATTTTGTTTGGTGTGTGGTAGGACAAACCATCTATCCTTCAACTGTTTCCAGAGGAAGAAGGAACCTATCAAGACTCCCTATAAGGGGAAAGGTCCAGCCAAACCTGAAGCCAACATGATTCTGGGTGGATCTTCTGTTTCCTTCAGGTCTGTGACTTACCAACCTTTAGTTAATATTTCTTACCATTCTGATGACTGGTGGTTGGATTCTGGAGCTAATGTTCATGTTTCATTTGATCGCTCCTGTTTTTCAAACTATCAGGAATCATGTAGAGGAGGCATAACCCTAGGAGATGGCTCCTCGGCACAGATTGTAGGAAGAGGGAGAATAGATCTGAAGATGACATCAGAAAAAATTCTGCCTCTTCATGATGTTCTTCATGTGCCGACTGTTAGAAGGAATTTAGTTACTGGCTCTCTTCTTGTAGCATCTGGATACAAGATTGTTATGGAAGCAAATAAAGTTGTTTTTTCTAAGAATGAGTCCTTTGTTGGAAAAGGATTTGTAAAGGATGGTCTTTTTATTCTCAGCACTATTAATAAAATGTCAGACCCTTCTCCTGTTGTTTCCAATGTAGAATCTTCTAATGTTTGGCATGGTAGATTAGGGCATGTGAACCTGGGTTCCCTTAGAAGGATGATGAACCTAAATCTTATTCCCAAATCTCCTGTGGATAATAAAGACAAGTGTGAGACTTGTGTTCAAGCCAAACATTCTAGACTACCTTTCAAATCTGTAGAAAGGAATTCTGATCTTCTAGAACTAGTTCATAGTGATGTTTGTGATTCTAATAGGGGTCTGACTCGAGGCGGTAGGAAATACTTTGTCACATTTATAGATGACTGTTCAAAGTATTGCTATACCTACCTTCTCAAAACCTGTAAGCCCCTGATTTTCAAAATTTTTTTAAACTAATATTAATTAATTATTAAATGTCATTATTGGTTTTAAAATAATTTAATATGATTTTAGGAATTTTCTAGAATTTTTAAATGAGTTTTAAATGAGTTTTAAATACAAAAATATCATTTTGTAATTTGTTTAAATGTTTTAATAGCATTTTGTAATTTTTTGAATTATTTTAATAGTGTTTTGCAATTATTAGAATTGTTTTTATATTGATTTGTAATAAATAAATTGTTATTTATTAAGGAATGCAAATCCTATTTTGCATTTAGCCCTAGGAAAACCTATTATGTAAATTCCTAAACCTAGGGGACCTAACTGCTAAACTACCTAAGCCCCCCCGACCGAACCCTCTCTCTCTCCTCTGACTCGACGCTGCCCCGACCGACCGACGCTGCCCCCCCCCCCCGCCATTTCCGGCTGCCCCCGACCGACCTAAACCCTCTATTTAAACCCCCGCAGCCCCCCCGACCTAGCTACCACCACCCCGACGCACCACAGCCCCCAACCGCCCAGTTCTTCACCAAAAACCCTAGCCCTAACCCTAGCTCCGGCGAGACCCCCAGCGCCGCCCCTACGCCGAGCACCACCGCCCGCAACCACCACCCCCAGCTTCGCCACAGCACGGCGAGTCGATCGCCACCCGCTCCGCCACGACCACGACGCCCCCAGCCGCCGTTCGCCCTCTCGAAACCAACTTCGACGCCGGACACGAAGGTAACAGTGACTGTTTCGTGTCGTGCGTATCCAATACTTACGTATGTTGTTCGCCTGGACACGACGACCCCAGCCCCGTACTCGGACACGCGTAGATCGTGTCGTACGTGTCGTACAGTGCATGGACACGTCGACACGGTGTCAGATCTCATTTCTCGTGTCCTGGACAGTATGGACACGAGCGAACTGTTATTTAGAGAACGGGTTTAAAACGTGTTATCGGGTTTTAAAAACCCATTAAACCATTTAGTTATCGGGTCTGGGCTCTTCCCAACCCGATATTTTTGTTTAGGTTTAAAACATTCTAAACCCCCGTTCTAACAACCGAACCGAGCTGGCCCACTGGCCAGCCCGAACGAATTAAAATCCCCCCCTCTGGCTGGCCGAGTTCGAGCCTTGCGCTCGTTTTCTGTTTCTTTTCTTTTTCTTTTCTTTTTTAGTTTCTGTTATTTATTTATATATATATATATATATATATATATATATATATATATATATATATATATATATATATATATGTATATATGTATTTATATATGTATATATGTATTACTGTATATATTATATATATATTTACTGTTATATATATTGTATATATACAAATTATTTATGAATATATATATATATATAAATATACTTAGGTACATCTATGTATATATATACGTTATTTTCTTTATATAAATGTATATATATATTTTTTCTATATATATATATATATCTTTGCTAGTTAGCATTATATATATTATAGTGTATGTATATCCCTATATATATACTTTTCATATATATTGTATATAATTGTGTATATATATATATATATATATATATATATATATATATATATATATATTATTCTTTTATATATATGTATTTTCCTATGAATATATATATATATATTGTATATGTACATATAATTGTACATAACTAGCCTCCATAAAATTATGTAACATTACCTACTTACTATATTTTCATGTTTGCATCTTCTATGTGTATTTTTCCTGAATAAAATAGTATTATATTTCCTGCTCTTTTTATACATTGTATTTTTGTACATTTAATTACTGCAACCATTTGGTGTCCAAGCCTAGCATGGGTTTTTGGGACCAAATATGTTTTCACACATTCAAGGCCTGCACAAGTCATATTGGACTTGAATCATGGTCTTGGGTCCTGTATTTGAACCTTGGTTCATTTATATACATGGACAAAATATACAGATAATTAATTATTTAATTTCAGAATTATGTAACTTGCTGTTTTTGGATTTTTATAAATATTTAGCTTGCTGTAAAAATTCTGGAAAAATAGTATTTAGATTCTCTGTTAATTTAGACAATTTAATATAATTTTTATAGCATTTTGTTGACAGTTTTGCCCCTGTTTAGCCATATCAAACCAGAACTCATTTTCTATATATTTATGAAAACTGATTTTTATAAAATACTTCTGTTGGGTAATAAATCCCAGAAAAATTATAATAAATTTCTATAATTAACAAGGTTTCTGTCAGTATATTATTTTGCATTTATTGGATATTTCTAGTATTTTCTAAAATTGTTAGAACACAGTGCACAGAATGTTTATTTACCAATAATTATGACTAAGTCATGACTTGTGATTTTTGTGTATTTCTAGTATTTGGATTGCTAACCAGCCTTAATATGGGAGACCCATGTGTTAGTTTAGATGCCAAATCACTTCACTTTGAACCCCTAGGCTAAGTTCACCTAGCCAATGTCCAATTTGGCCTTCTCACATCACTAGTGTATTTATATTGTCTTGTAACTTAGAGTCTGAGTATATATATGTTTTCAGTGCCAGGACACTCTACATCTTAGCTTTATTGTCATTGTATTGCTTTGCTCCAGGCAAGTACATCTACATACTCATTTACTGTCTTTTAATGCTAGAACATGTATTAACCCTGTTAAAAGACTGATCCTTGAGGTAGCAAGTTATGTCTTCACATGTTGTATCACTTTCAGTACCGGCCATGTTTAGTACAGCTCTTATATCTTCACATGCTTCTTACGGGTTCTCAGCACAAGTTTCACTATGCCTTAGACTGCTCTGAGTATTCACATGTTTTATACTGCTCCCAGTACCTGTCATGCTTATACTGCTCCCAGTATCTCTCACATATTTTTACTGCTCTCGTATCTCCCACATGTTAAATAACGGGTTAAGGGAAAACTGCTAGTAGTGTACGTGAACATGACCCCCTTCTCCGTATGTACTTACCGCGCTCGGGGACATTCTATATGCGACCTTGCCGTATGTTTCTGAATCTCGCGTTTGTGTATGGATATACACCGATGCCGTTCGTGCACGTGTGGGCACACCAGAAAAACTTGACATGTACCACAGTACATCCTACTACCTATTGACCGATTCACGTACATGCTACGGTTTTAAACTTTTAAACTATATGTGGTCATTTGTAGAAATGACCAATTAAACCATGATATGCCATGTTCCGTATGTTACTATGATACTATGATCCCAGTTGTACCATGAGGCCATGTTTCCAGTATTTCCTGTTTATAGACTTATCACACCATGTTTCTTGTTGTACATCTCTTTCATTATATGTTCAGTACTTTAGTTGTAGAGGTTGTACTTGCTCCCGTCCTGACAGGATAACGTTGTAGATATACTTACTGAGGAGGAGTTGCTCTGTGATTCGTATTATGGAGTCACTGCCGAGGACCCGGTTTTGCCATACGAGGATGTTCCTGCGGGGAGACTCGTCTAGTTTGCTTAGCTGCTTGGGATACTTAGTGTAGTCATGTATTAGACTATACCATTTTGTAACTGGACATGTATCCAGTTTTACATTTCAGTTTACTTGTACTTGGATATTTCACTATATACGACGACTTTTGTGTTTGGAGCATTTATGATTCTTCTTCACTTATAGAACTGTTAGCACATTTAGTCTTATCTTGTTATCTCTAGAACAGCTTACTGCGCTTTATCTTAAGCGTAGGCTGGACATGGCTCGGCCCGGCCCAACGATTTGGGTAACGGGTCGTGACATATTTTTTTTGGCGGCCCATGCAGGTCCTGACTAAACTGTTTGGTTACGTTATTGTACCAAGCATGCATGCAATTAGGAACTTAAGGTAATTAGACAACATTAGAAAAGACGCTTAGAACACTTAGAGGAATGCTAGGATTGCAACATAGGAAATACATCACATGTTTGCTATTATAATTAGAATTTCTTGCATATGATCACTTGCTTTAAATAAGTCCTTATAAGTCTTTTATGTGTAATTTAGATGGTGCTTACTCGCTCGTCCCAGTATGTCACCCCCGAGAATGGGGCCCTCCATATCCAGTCAGCTGACCAGTTGACTGATACACCTCCACCTACCACATTCCCCCACTCCACAGATCCACAGACCCAGATACCACCTTCCACATCCCAGGCCCAGCAGGACCCGATACTTCCACCACCCCCTATCACTATACCCACCCAGGCTTCCGTCACTCTCGACGGGACTCAGCTGCTCACACTGATCCAGGGGTTCCTAACAACCCATCAGGAGCAGACTACCCTACTCCGCCAAAGCATGGAGCGTTCTGAGGGACGTCCCGTGGACCCACCACATGTAGAGCCACGGCAGAGAGTGGGGACGGTCAAGGACTTCATGGGTCTGAATCCCAAGGAGTTCTCAGGGACTGAGGGCATAGTAGTAGCTGATGAATGGCTAGATTCTGTAGAGAGGAAGCTTCTGGGAGTTAGGATGCCGGATGACCTTCAGGTCGAGGCAGCAGGATTTCTGCTGATAGACTTAGCAGGAGTCTGGTTCAGGAATGAGCCGTTGTTCGCGAGAGGTAGAGCCACCTGGGACCAGTTCAAGACCCAGTTCAAGAAGAAATTCTTCTCGACCACTGCTAGAGTAGCCATGGGGCTACGATTCCAGAACATCCAGCAGGGGAACCGTTCTGTTGACGACTATGCGGGAGAGTTCAGTCGCTTGAGCCGTTTTGCTCCTAGTCTGGTTGCTGATCCAGAGGAGATGACTCGTAGGTTTTGCCACGGTCTAGTTCCAGACATTGGCATTCTTATAGTGGCGAACGGTACGACTGACTATTACCAGAGCCTAGAGTTAGCCCGGAGCATCGAGGAGCGTCTTCTGTCTAGCAAGAGGCCGGCTTCTGTACACCATGAGGGACCGTCCAAGCGTCAGGCTTTCCAGCAGAGAGCACCGACGCCACCCCAGCAGACTTACCATCCCCCTACATCACATCACCCAACCCAGCCAGTTAGAGCCCCGGGACCCCGACAGCAGCAGCAGAAGGGAGCTTTTTGTGTATACTGCAAGAGGCAAGGCCATGACTCTCTCGTCTGCAGGAAGAGGTTGGGTCAGTGTTTAGCTTGTGGGTCTGCCATCCATCAGATTCGGGACTGCCCAGTAGCCAAGGGACCCCAGGGGAAGACTTATAGCCTAGTCCTTGAGCCGGAGCCGGAACAGGTTTCGGGAGGTTAGTTTTGATCGTAGCCTTAGTCATTTGTTGCATTGCTTGCTATGTTAGAATATTGTCGGGTCTTCAATCCTTGTGAATTTCGAGGACGAAATTTTTCAAGGAGGGAAGACTTGTAAGCCCCTGATTTTCAAAATTTTTTTAAACTAATATTAATTAATTATTAAATGTCATTATTGGTTTTAAAATAATTTAATATGATTTTAGGAATTTTCTAGAATTTTTAAATGAATTTTAAATGAGTTTTAAATGAGTTTTAAATACAAAAATATCATTTTGTAATTTGTTTAAATGTTTTAATAGCATTTTGTAATTTTTCGAATTGTTTTAATAGTGTTTTGCAATTATTAGAATTGTTTTTATATTGATTTGTAATAAATGAATTGTTATTTATTAAGGAATGCAAATCCTATTTTGCATTTAGCCCTAGGAAAACCTATTATGTAAATTCCTAAACCTAGGGGACCTAACTGCTAAACTACCTAACCCCCCCCCCCCCGACCGAACCCTCTCTCTCTCCTCTGACTCGACGCTGCCCCCGACCGACCGACGCTGCCCCCCCCCCCGCCATTTCTGGCTGCCCCCGACCGACCTAAACCCTCTATTTAAACCCCCGCAGCCCCCCCGACCTAGCTACCACCACCCCGACGCACCACAGCCCCCAACCGCCCAGTTCTTCACCAAAAACCCTAGCCCTAACCCTAGCTCCGGCGAGACCCCCAGCGCCGCCCCTACGCCGAGCACCACCGCCCGCAACCACCACCCCCCAGCTTCGCCACAGCACGGCGAGTCGATCGCCACCGCTCCGCCACGACGACGACGCCCCCAGCCGCCGTTCGCCCTCTCGAAACCAACTTCGACGTCGGACACGAAGGTAACAGTGACTGTTTCGTGTCGTGCGTATCCAATACTTACGTATGTTGTTCGCCTGGACACGACGACCCCAGCCCCGTACTCGGACACGCGTAGATCGTGTCGTACGTGTCGTGCAGTGCATGGACACGTCGACACGGTGTCAGATCTCATTTCTCGTGTCCTGGACAGTATGGACACGAGCGAACTGTTATTTAGAGAATGGGTTTAAAACGTGTTATCGGGTTTTAAAAACCCATTAAACCATTTAGTTATCGGGTCTGGGCTCTTCCCAACCCGATATTTTTGTTTAGGTTTAAAACATTCTAAACCCCCGTTCTAACAACCGAACCGAGCTGGCCTACTGGCCAGCCCGAACGAATTAAAACCCCCCCCTCTGGCTGGCCGAGTTCGAGCCTTGCGCTCGTTTTCTGTTTCTTTTCTTTTTCTTTTCTTTTTTAGTTTCTGTTATTTATTTATATATATATATATATATATTTATATATATATGTATATATGTATTTATATATGTATATATGTATTACTGTATATATTATATATATATTTACTGTTATATATATTGTATATATACAAATTATTTATGAATATATATATATATAAATATACTTAGGTACATCTATGTATATATACGTTATTTTCTTTATATAAATGTATATATATATATTTTCTATATATATATATATATATCTTTGCTAGTTAGCATTATATATATTATAGTGTATGTATATCCCTATATATATACTTTTCATATATATTGTATATAATTGTGTATATATATATATATATATATATATATATTATTCTTTTATATATATGTATTTTCCTATGAATATATATATATATATATATATATATATATATATATATATATATATATATATATATATATATATATATATATTGTATATGTACATATAATTGTACATAACTAGCCTCCATAAAATTATGTAAAATTACCTACTTACTATATTTCCATGTTTGCATCTTCTATGTGTATTTTTCCTGAATAAAATAGTATTATATTTCCTGCTCTTTTTATACATTGTATTTTTGTACATTTAATTACTGCAACCATTTGGTGTCCAAGCCTAGCATGGGTTTTTGGGACCAAATGTGTTTTTACACATTCAAGGCCTACACAAGTCATATTGGACTTGAATCATGGTCTTGGGTCCTGTATTTGAACCTTGGTTCATTTATATACATGGACAAAATATACAGATAATTAATTATTTAATTTCAGAATTATGTAACTTGCTATTTTTGGATTTTTATAAATATTTAGCTTGCTGTAAAAATTCTGGAAAAATAGTATTTAGATTCTCTGTTAATTTAGACAATTTAATATAATTTTTATAGCATTTTGTTGACAGTTTTGCCCCTGTTTAGCCATATCAAACCAGAACTCATTTTCTATATATTTATGAAAACTGATTTTTATAAAATACTTCTGTTGGGTAATAAATCCCAGAAAAATTATAATAAATTTCTATAATTAACAAGGTTTCTGTCAGTATATTATTTTGCATTTATTGGAGATTTCTAGTATTTTCTAAAATTGTTAGAACACAGTGCACAGAATGTTTATTTACCAATAATTATGACTAAGTCATGACTTGTGATTTTTGTGTATTTCTAGTATTTGGATTGCTAACCAGCCTTAATATGGGAGACCCATGTGTTAGTTTAGATGCCAAATCACTTCACTTTGAACCCCTAGGCTAAGTTCACCTAGCCAATGTCCAATTTGGCCTTCTCACATCACTAGTGTATTTATATTGTCTTGTAACTTAGAGTATGAGTATATATATGTTTTCAGTGCCAGGACACTCTACATCTTAGCTTTATTGTCATTGCATTGCTTTGCTCCAGGCAAGTACATCTACATACTCATTTACTGTCTTTTAATGCTAGAACATGTATTAACCCTGTTAAAAGACTGATCCTTGAGGTAGCAAGTTATGTCTTCACATGTTGTATCACTTTCAGTACCGGCCATGTTTAGTACAGCTCTTATATCTTCACATACTTCTTACGGGTTCTCAGCACAAGTTTCACTATGCCTTAGACTGCTCTGAGTATTCACATGTTTTATACTGCTCCCAGTACCTGTCATGCTTATACTGCTCCCAGTATCTCTCACATGTTTTTACTGCTCTTGTATCTCCCACATGTTAAATAACGGGTTAAGGGAAAACTGCTAGTAGTGTACGTGAATATGACCCCCTTCTCCGTATGTACTTACCGCGCTCGGGGACATTCTATATGCGACCTTGCCGTATGTTTCTGAATCTCGCGTTTGTGTATGGATATACACCGATGCCGTTCGTGCACGTATGGGCACACCAGAAAAACTTGACATGTACCACAGTACATCCTACTACCTATTGACCGATTCACGTACATGCTACGGTTTTAAACTTTTAAACTATATGTGGTCATTTGTAGAAATGACCAATTAAACCATGATATGCCATGTTCCCTATGTTACTATGATACTATGATCCCAGTTGTACCATGAGGCCATGTTTCCAGTATTTCCTGTTTATAGACTTATCACACCATGTTTCTTGTTGTACATCTCTTTCATTATATGTTCAGTACTTTAGTTGTAGAGGTTGTACTTGCTCCCGTCCTGACAGGATAACGTTGTAGGTATACTTACTGAGGAGGAGTTGCTCTGTGATTCGTATTATGGAGTCACTGCCGAGGACCCGGTTTTGCCATACGAGGATGTTCCTGCGGGGAGACTCGTCTAGTTTGCTTAGCTGCTTGGGATACTTAGTGTAGTCATGTATTAGACTATACCATTTTGTAACTGGACATGTATCCAGTTTTATATTTCAGTTTACTTGTACTTGGATATTTCACTATATACGACGACTTTTGTGTTTGGAGCATTTATGATTCTTCTTCACTTATAGAACTGTTAGCACATTTAGTCTTATCTTGTTATCTCTAGAACAGCTTACTGTGCTTTATCTTAAGCGTAGGTTGGACATGGCTCGGCCCGGCCCAACAATTTGGGTAACGGGTCGTGACAAAACCAAAGATGAAGTTCTAGATAGGTTCAAGGTTTACAAATCAGAGGTTGAAAACCAATTAGAGAAAAAGATTAAGATCCTTAGATCTGATCGTGGCGGAGAGTATACCTCAAACGATATGACCAACTTCTGTGAAGAACACGGAATAATTCATGAGGTAACTGCTCCTTATTCACCACAGTCCAACGGAGTTGCTGAAAGGAAGAATCGCACTCTGTTAGACATGGTGAATGCCATGCTTCTCAGCTCAGGTGCTCCTGATAACTTGTGGGGAGAAGCTTTATTATCAGCCTGCTACATCCTAAATAGGATTCCCAGTAAATCTAAGGATAAGACTCCCTATGAATTTTGGAAAGGTAGAACTCCTAGAGTCCATTATCTCAAAGTTTGGGGATGTCTAGCAAAAGTTGGAATTCCTGAACCCAAAAAGAGAAAGATTGGACCCAAGACCGTAGATGCTGTGTTCATAGGATATGCCTTAGATAGCAATGCCAATAGATTTCTAGTGACTAATTCTGAAGTAAATGAAATCTCTAACAATACTATTATAGAAGCTAGAGATGCAGTTTATTTTGAAAATATATTCCCTTTTAAGGATAGAATTTCTTCCAACCCCTCAAGTTCTTCCTTAGCTCCTTCTTCAAGTTCCCATTGCCATTCATCTAGTTCACAACCTGAACAAGACTTAGAACCTAGAAGAAGTAAAAGAGGAAGGATTGAAAGGAATTTAGGGAAAGGCTTCTTCACTTATTTGATAGAGGGTGATCCCTCAACTTACGAAGAAGCAATATCTTCTCCTGATGCTCCTTTCTGGAAAGAAGCCATAAACAATGAGTACAACTCCATTATGGAGAACAGTACTTGGTATTTAGCAGACCTACCTTTAGGTAGTAAACCTATAGGTTGTAAGTGGATCTTCAAAAAGAAATTTAGAGCTGACGGTACTATAGAGAAATACAAAGCTAGATTGGTAGCCAAGGGTTTCACACAGAAAAAAGGGTTAGATTATTTTGACACCTATTCTCCTGTAGCTAGGATTGCTTCTATTAGAACCCTTCTAGCCTTAGCATCCATTCATAACATGCTGATTCACCAAATGGATGTAAAGACAGCATTTTTGAATGGTGATCTAGAAGAAGAAATCTACATGGAGCAACCTGAAGGTTTTATTGCTAAAGGTCAAGAAAAAAAAGTTTGCAGATTAGTAAAATCACTTTATGGCCTAAAGTAAGCTCCCAAACAATGGCACAGCAAGTTTGATAAAGTGATAGTAGAATATGGTTTCTTACCAAATGAGTATGACAAATGTATATACTCTAAAAACTCTGGTGGAAGTTGTGTCATTTTATGCTTGTATGTAGATGATATTCTCATTTTAGGATCGACACTTGAGTTGATAAATAATACTAAAGATCATTTATCTAGCAAGTTTGACATGAAAGACCTAGGTGAAGCCAACCTGATTCTAGGAATGCAAGTATCCAGATCTAAAGAGGGTTATACTTTATCCTTAGTACATTCCATTGAGAAAATGCTAAGAAAATTTGAGTACTTTGATAAGAAGCCTGCTCCTACTCCTTTTGATAGTAGTATCATCCTCAAGAAGAACGAAGGTTCACCTGTAGAACAACATAGATACTCTCAGATGATAGGTTCTCTTATGTATATAACAAATAGAACCAGACCTGATATTGCATTTGCTGTTGGAAGACTTAGTAGATATACTAGTAACCCAAATCGATCTCATTGGACAGCATTAGAAAGAGTATTTAGATATCTTAAGGGTACTATAGATTATAAACTTCATTATTCTAGACACCCTAATATCATAGAAGGTTATTCAGATGCAAATTGGGTAACTGACTCACATGATGTGAAATCCACAACTGGATATGTTTTTACCCTAGGAGGAGCTGCAATTTCCTGGGGTTCATGCAAACAAACTATCATAGCTAGGAGTACTATGGACTCTGAAATGATAGCTCTGGATACTACTTGTACAGAAGCTGAATGGCTTAGAAATTTGATTATGCATATACCTGTTTCTATTATTCCTGTTCCTGCTATTTCCATAAACTGTGATAATAAATCTGTTATAGAACTACTAAAGCATGATTCTGTGAATGCTAAGATGAACAGGCACCTGCAGCTGCGCTTCAAGTCAATCAAGAGCCTATTAGGCAAATATGTGGTTCTTGACTATATAAAGTCAGAAAAGAACCTTGCAGACCACTTGACAAAGGGTCTGTCTAGGACATTGATCCTAGAATCATCGAGGGGGATGGGATTAAGCCCATAAATAAGTCACCAGCAGTGGCAACCCAACCGAGTCTGACTGGAGATCCCAAGAAGCCGGTTCAATGGGTAGAAACAAGCTGGACTTCGGTGACTTTTATGGAACACTGACTTAGAGATTAAATTCTCATATACTAATGCCCAGGTGGCTGTACGAGGTTGTACAATGATATCCCATCCCTATGGTGACAGTGTTCCAGTGTGATCTGGTTAGGATGAGTTTTTTAAAGCTCTTAATAGGTCCAAGCATTATTTTGCGGGGTTGACTCCGATCACCAACCCTTGGAGGACTTACCTATATAAGAGGTCGTGAAGGCCGCGACTATGAGACAGGGCGATCTCAGACAACTCTTATAAATTTGGTATAAGTGCGCATGGCCATTCAAAGTGCCACCCGATAGACCCAAGAACCTCTAGCGTACTATGTGTGCTAATCTCTGAATCTGATTCAAGAAGTCTAATTCAAGGCATAGTCCATCAAGCACTTCTTCAGATAAAGGATTAGTCACTACGTGAGATTCAAGGCTGCGGTCCATCTCATTTATGCATAGTATACTCTTGTCCAGATTTCTCTATCACTATCTTTTGTTGTTATCTTTGTCTTCGGATCTTGGTTTTGGGGGGGGGGATTGTTGGCTGTGTGTGTGTGGTTACACACAGCATGTGCAAACCCAATCTCCTCATTTCTTTAGTCCCACATCGGCTGGGAACAATTCCTAGTGAATGTTTTTATTAGCTTTCCCTCCATGCTCCTTTGCGGTCTAGTGTGGGGAGCCCGTGGGCCACACGCGCGCCGCTGCCGCCGCCCGGCCCGGCTCGGTTCGGTTCGGCGCGCGTAACGGGCACGGGTGCACGCCCACATCTGCGGGCGCCGAATGCCGATCCGATTTGCTCTTCGGGTTCGGGCTGAGGTCCAAAACTCCTTTTTGCTATCCATTTTTATTTCTCATTTCTTTGACTAATTCTTCCGATTTTTTCTGTACACGTTGGGACTGTTGAGTTGAGGTCCGTTTCTTTTGCTCCCAATTTTCTGCACGTCCACACGTTCCTCCGTGGAGTTGCCAACGGACAGAACTTCTGCTTCCTATATATTACGGTCTCATTTCTCTGAGAGGGACACAGAAAAAATTTACTCCTCTCTCTCTCGCTCAGCTACTCTCTTCTCTGTCTTCTGCTCTTCCGTTCGCGTCTGGGCAAGGCTAAGTTCGGGTCGATCTCTCGACGTTGTGTGCGACAGCGAGAAGCCGGTGATACCGGGGGTTTTACCACTAGGAGAATCTGAGAGAAGTCTGCACATAAGACCTCGGATCAACTCTTAGGGCAGTGCGTTCAGCACGACTTCCCCATAGGCCGGTAACTTTGTTCTAATTTATTTTATTTTATTGTTTCAAGTTTGCAGAAATCAAAGTGTTAAAGGAAATTTCGACAACAGTAGTTACACTTGAAATATACTCGAATATGTCATCATCCACGGCTTCGTAGATGAGGAAGAGAGCTGGTCTCTATTTCCTGAGGCTCTCGACATCTTCTTCTGAGCCTGAGATAATGAAATCTCATCTTGTGGCTCAACATAATATATTTCGACAACCTCTCATGCATATTTTGCTCGTAGCAATGTCTTTACCTTAATGCTCTAGTTAGCATAGTTGCTCTTATTGAGGATGGAGACTTGAAATAGAGCCATCTTGCTTGCTATCTTCGACCTAGGATCGCTCTATCACCACTTTGTTGGAATAGTGGTATGTCAACTGGTTAGGAATAAATAATTTGGAGAGAGAAAAAATAAGTTTAGCAGAAAATAAAATTGGTAGGAAATAAATTTTATAATAGCACAAAAATTTATAATATTTGTTGTGTACAAACTGAGAGGAGAGCACCCCTCTATTTATATGACTCTTGGAAATGTCTATATACTTTTTCGATTATAACTATAAATTATTCTAGATTTTTTATCACTATAATATTATGCCATGTTTAGAAGATTGACCATTTTAAATATTACCAAAAATATTATAAGCATGAACCATCCTACAACATGGACTAAACACAAAAACAAGGATCCAACGACACGAAATTAACAAAGTCCAATGGTTCTAAGGACAAAAAAAGATTCATGTTTCTTTTGAAACCTTTTTCTTGAGGAAGAACATAAGCGAGTAGTACAACTGAGTAGTCTGACAAATCTTAGTTCAATGAGATTTTCCATGCTAACTCAATTGATTAACTCATGGGACAACATCCAGAAATTATTTAGTGAGCCGGACGCATCATGAGTCTTAATTCTCCTCTATTTGATGAGTGGGTGCATGCAGTAGCTGTTTTGATCCGTCTTTCCATTTTCAAATTTTCAGACCATCGAATAGAGGAGAATCAAAACTTATGGTGAGTCTGACCCATCGAATAATTAATTATTCATGACAGCTGGACGAGTCAGACACGAACCTAAACAATTAATAGTTATAGCCGGCAAACCCATCGCTTGTTGAATTAGCTTAGCTAGCTAGCTAGCACACCGGCCGGCCGAAGGATCGATGGAGACGGGCATGTGGAGGGCGTACTTGCGTAGAAAGTGACAACACTTGTCAAACATTCACTCTGGAACTCTGGAATAGGAAGGAGCCGAGGGAACTTGAGCCATTTTGTTTCTTCCCACGTGCTCTGTACAAGAGAGAGCTACAGTGAGAGATATATCAAGTGCTATATTTTAATTTTAGTTAAATTTTGTAGTACTTAGGAGGCGTTTGGTACGCAGTATTTTTTTTTATTTTCGAAAAAATTTAAGATGAAAATCTATTACCCACGTTTGTTTGGCTTATAAAAAATTTATTCCCGAGAATTATAAATACCCGGATAAATAGTTTACCCACAAAACATGGAAATTCTATCCCTTGAGAATAGGTGGGTATTTTTTTTTGCCCGGACAAAAAAAAAATGTCTAAATTTTTTTCTTCTTTTTTGATCAATTTTGATTAGTTTTGAACATTTTTTTTTCTTTTTTTGTCATTTTTATCTTTTTGTCATTTTTTTGTCGTTTTAAGCAATTTTTTGTCGTTTTTACCCATTTTTTGTCTTTTTTTTGTCACTTTTTGATTATTTTTGTCTTTTTATCGCTTTTATGTCATTTTTTTGTCGTTTTTACTAATTTTTTGTCGTTTTAAGCAATTTTTGTCGTTTTATCCATTTTTTTCTTTTTTATCATTTTTTGATTAATTTTTGTCGTTTTAACTGATTTTTTGTCATTTTTTGTCGTTTTTACCAATTTTTTATCGTTTTAAGCAATTTTTTTCTTTTTTTTACCCATTTTTTGTCTTTTTTTTGTCACTTTTTAATTATTTTTTGTCGTTTTTATCGTTTTTTTTTGTCATCTTTTTTCGTTTTTACCCTTTTTTTTTTCGTTTTAAGCAATTTTTTATCGTTTTTACCCATTTTTTGTCTTTTTTGTCACTTTTTTATTATTTTTTGTCGTTTTTATCCAATTTTTGTCCTTTTTGTCGCTTTTTTGTCAATTTTTGTCGTTTTAAGCAATTTTTGTCATTTTTGTAGGTTTTTTTGTTGTTTTTACCGTTTTTAGTCTTTTTTCGTTTTTACGCTTTTTGGTCATTTTTACTGATTTTATGTCGTTTTTTTTATCATTTTTGTCGTTTTTTTTGTCGCTTTTTACCGTTTTTTGTCGTTTTTGTCGCTTTTTTTTGTTATTTTTTGTCGTTTTAAACCGATTTTTTGTCGTTTTAACCGATTTTGTGTCCTTTTTTATCGTTTTTTATCGATTATTTTTCGTTTTTGTCGCTTTTTGGTTTTATCGTTCTAACCGATTTTTTGTTATTTTTAACCGATTTTTTTTCGTTTTAACCGATTTTTTGTCATTTTTTGTCGTTTTAACCGATTTTTTTTGTTTTTGTCGTTTTTGTCGCATTTTGATTTTTTTTGTCGTTTTTACCGATTTTATGTCTTTTTTTCGTGTTTTGGTTATTTTTGTCGTTTTTACCATTTTTTCGTTTTTACCGATTTTTTGTCCTTTTTACTTGTTTTTTTATATTTGTTCATTTTTTTTCGTTATTATTATTTTTTATTTTTTTTCCCAGGAATATTTATATTGTTACCAAACATGGGGATGTAATTTTTCCGGAAATTTAATTCCTTGGAATTTGATTCCCGGGAATATAGAATTCCCAGCTATATAGTATTCCGCATACCAAACGCCCCCTTAAAGACTGCAATGAGCACTTGTGCATACTTGAAAATTGATAAAAAGTTAAGAGACAATCCAGATTTGGAACGTGTCTTAGCTCCGCTACATTAACTCTTGGCCCACCAAATTAATCGTCCTTACCAAACTGTAAATAAAGAGGAAAAAGATGATGAAAAAAAAAAAATCTTAGCAAACATGGAAGAAAAATAAGAAGAAAAAGAGGAAGGATATTAATTTTGAGTATTTATTTGGAGTGTACTATTGTGTGACAATATCAAGAAGACACTCTAAAAATAATAATTTACTCAAATTTTAATAATTTGGATCATGTGTTTGGAGTGTATCCACTGTGAATGCTTTTAACTGCCAAGTGAGGAGGGAGTCAAGTGAGGAGGGATAATTTCGACGGACAAATAGCATTATTCTTTTCGTAAAGGGGGAGAAGATTTATTGAACACATTCATCTTCATCTCTTTTATATGGCTAAATTATGCATTCCAACTACATTGTTCCGACGTTTTCGACACTTTAATTTCTTCCCACGTGCTGTGCCTCTGTCCAAGGGGGAGCTAGTTTTGATTGTCCCTTGATCTTTATTGTAGGTCGATTCTGGAGGATCATCCATGATTCCGACTTCTTTTGGAATTATGCTGAGTCTGAAAGTTGTCCCAATTTTTTCATTAACACTAATATTAATGTTAATGCTAATATTCAAGTTAATATTAATATTATTGTTAATGTTAACGTTAATAATAATTTTTATGTTAATTTTAATTTTAATTATAAAATTTGCTATGTCAGCTGCCATATCAACATTGCCATGTTAGAGCATCCACATTGAGAGATATATCAAGTGCTACATTTTGACTTTAGTTGAATTTTGTAGCACTTAAAGGCTGCAGTGAGCACTTGTGCATACTTAAAAATTGCTAGAAAGCTAAATGACACTCAAGATTTGGAGCGTATCTTAGTTCCGCTATATTAACTCTTGGGCCCACCAAATTAATTGTCCTTACCAAACTGGGAAGAAAAATAAAGAGGAAAAAGATGATGAAAAAAAAAATCTTAGCAAACATGGAAGAAAAATAAGAAGAAAAAGAGGAAGGATGTTAATTTTGAGTATTTATTTGGAGTGTACCATTGTGTGACAATATCAAGAAGACACTCTAAAAATAATAATTTACTCAAATTTTAATAATTTGGAACATGTGTTTGGAGTGTATCCATGTGAATACTCTTAACTGCCAAGTGAGGAGGGAGTCAAGTGAGGAGGGATAATTTCGACGCACAAATAGCATTATTCTTTTCGTAAAGGGGAAGAAGACTTATTGAACACATTCATCTTCATCTCTTTTATATGGCTAAATTATGCATTCTAACTACAGTGTTCCGACGTTTTTGACACTTTAATATTTTTTTACTTAATTAACATAAGTCAAGATGACATAAACCAAGTACAATCAAATTAAAGTGACCGAAATTTAACTTGAAACTGAACACCAAAACATTCAGACAGCAAGGACCGGTCAAGATGAAATGGTGACGACTATAGTGCATCAAAACCTAGTCTTGATTTGAAGACCGCGGGCTATTCTTTCTTCAAGCACCAACAGGCAACACCCTTTGATAATATGGCGATGCTACATGGACCGTAGTTTCTGACCGCGGTTCTGGCCTGCAGTCACGCGGAGGGTCCAATTTTTTTGGACGTGGGCCCGATGTAGTGCGGGAGGACGAATAGGAGGTGGACACGTCGGCGAGGGCACAACTGCGGTCCACCACCACCACCACCACCACCACCACCACCACCACCACCACGGGGCCATTTAGCATTTTCATTGATAATATGCATTCTCCCCCCTTATCTTCTGAAGTATTGGAACAACCTCTCTCCCTCATTGAAATCCTTTCTTTTTGGGGATTGCTTTGTTTTTTCTTTCGAAAAAGGATTCTCACAAAAAAAACTTTTTTGTATTGTGTACAAAAACAAAATTATTTACAACTTGCACAGAAAATACTACAAAATAATCTTTACACAATATAAATTTCTAGAAAAGTCTGGCAGTGGAAACTTGGTCGACGTATGATCACTTAGCTCCGTTGACACGAACCTTGTTGCTTGAGGTAAATGAACAAGAACTCTCAGAGTGCCCAAATCTCAGTTGAACATAGT
Organism: Iris pallida; assembly: GCA_029216955.1. NCBI lineage: Eukaryota > Viridiplantae > Streptophyta > Magnoliopsida > Asparagales > Iridaceae > Iris > Iris pallida. Next base: position 3,226,076 of record JANAVB010040417.1, read on the forward strand.
GCTCTTGTATGGATTTGATTGGCTCTTTCACTTGCATAAAGACTTGTACTATTTATAGCTTGAGATTTTGAAACGCTTGGAATCTTCAATCCTCAAAGGATTTGCTGAATTCTGCGACAAAGGTGTTCTACGCAAAACGTCTGCCGACGATGCAGACATTTGTGCAGACATTTGTGCTAGATTTTTAGGACATGTGCCACGTTGACACATCGTAGCGGAACGGACTTACATTCGTGTTTGACAATATCCAAGTCGATCGGTGATGACGATAACTAGACCACCGTTGCTTGATGAGAGCGAAACGATGCTGCAAAAACTCCGACGGATGGCCTTATGAGGGATCCGTACGAAGGTTGCTCGAAAACCTCAAGAAAGGGACTTCTGAATCCATGGAACAGTTGAGTCCACGACAAAAAAAAAAAAGGAGAGAACAAATCTCAGAACTTAAAGAAAAATTTTATTGATTAAAATTTATTTTTTTTCAGTTACAGAAGGTGCTTATTTATAGGACCTTTATGATAGCCTAATCTTAAAAAAAAATTTAATCATAATCAAATGAAGATAAACCTATCATAATAAAATATAAGTCAAAATAAGAGTCCTAAAAGAAATATTATTCTTAACAACTCTATAAAAAAATAAAGCTAAAAAAAGGATTTCAATGAAATCTCCACCTTAGCTCGTTTTCGGTGACCGAACAACCTAGCACACCCAACTACCTTTTTGTTCGTTCCCGCTAGCCGAGCACAACCAACATCTTGCTCCATATTGGACTCGTCAAACCCACCTTTGAAACGAATTTGTGTAGTTGATGCTCCTACTCCACCTTGAAAAAAGTCCGTATAATCCGATTATACACATGAACGTTCAACACCATTTGTCTCGAACCAGTAAGAGCTACCCAAACTAGTCTGGTAACCATTGGCTCTGATACCACTTGTTGGAAACGCGGTGTGACTCGAACTGGAGTTGGCCCATGAGTTACGATATTGAATTGGGCTCATATACCTTAAAAGAGAATTCTTATATAAGATGTGAATCAATCTCAATTATCTACACTACATGATCTCAGCGCTCAACCGGAAACGAGGTACATCCTAACACCACGTGGGCTGTAATAGCTTCTTAGGACGTAACGTCCTCTTTAATCGAGACAATGCCAGAATGTAATGTTCTCCATTGATTGTGCATTAAACATCGTGTTATGACACCATTAATGCGCATTGAAGTCTTGCTCGATGCAATTTTGCGGGTTAACACTTAACACAATTATGTGAGATGGCTTCAGTAACCGAATCCTGCATGAATAACTTCGTTATCGGATCATGCGGTGATTTTTTCCTACGCAACTAATTTGTCATGCATGACTTTGAAGCATCGTTCCTTTGTTCAGCGATCTGAAAATATGTTTTAACTTTTGGAAACTTCGTCCCGAACCTCACGAGAAAAGTTGTCCCCTCGACCACCGTCCGCTGACTGGGCAACAAAATCTCGGATACTCTGCGTGAAGCTTTATATCATGGAAGATTCGAAGATCGCAGAATTGAAAGTCGACCATTGCTGAGCACATTAAGCCCAATTCAATGACAAAAGGACACACATTGATGAATAACGTTGACAACTTCTGATTGTTGTAGCATCTTCTCTTAAGATATTGCCAGAACAAACTTTATCATTCCATCAGGACATGCTTCGCTTACAACCCCTATAAAGAGTCATAAGACGAACTGTAGTACAAGTGGTTTTAAGTTACCTGGAGTTATGTAGCCCATTGTGCCTGCCTGGGATGTGCTTGCTGACAGTACCATCAGCCAGTAACACGTACGTTGCTCAGCTTCAGATCACAGTGCAGTACAACATCGATCGGGGTTGGCCGTGCTGACATCGATTGCTAGCGAGACGTCCACCACCACTATGTCGAGTCTGATGTACACATTCAAGTAGCGATCGTGGCGGTGCACCCGTTTGGCATGGCACGAACTCATGGACAAGGGCTAGCCTTGAATTCTAGGTTAGAACATGCGCTAATGACCTTTGACAGCTGAATCATGCACAAACCACATGAACATTATTTCTGCATTGAAGACAATTAATTTGCTGCCACAATCGTTCAAGAGAGTATCGGTATTGTACCAGTTAGGCTACTGTAAGTTTGTAACCTAGATCCAGCCTTTGAGTTCTCAAAAGGCTCCCGAAATCCTTCGGAATTGCACCTTCTATCAAAGTGTTGCCCATTTCGAGGATGCTAAGGTTTGTCAGGTTTCCGATTGAAGTCAGGGATTGTTCCAGTCAGTTTGTTCTCTCCAATGTATAGTAACATGAATCAAACAATGTCGACTAGGAGAAGATGATGTTTAAAATGTCTACTAGGAGAACTGTTTGATGTATGATTTATAGTACATGAATCAAACAGTGACATTGTCGACGCTCTCACATTTTTCTAAGACATTCATAGGACGAATCAAACAATGGCATCGTCTTTACAAATGTCCTGTCTGAAGAACAGACACGACACGAATTATGTCTTATGGAGTGTCCATGCTACCTAGGTTCTGGTTCCTCGATTGCTCACCGAGTAACCCAATTACTCTCCGTACTGATTTGGGCACAGCTCAAAAGGTTTTCAACTAGGCTCCTATACCCCCTCCTACTTTTGATATATATGATCATCTTCTCTACTGCCAAATACGGACACAACACATAAGTCTAGAACCAAACAAACAGTGACAAATAAACACATCATCAAGTAGCTTTGCATCTTTCCACAATAGAAGCTGAAAAATAAGAAAAATAAGGCCATGCAAGAAGTTACCATATATAGGAACATGCAATCGATATCGGAGTTTAATTAACCCTTACCATGTTATGCAACTTGATTACAGTTGTTTCACCTTAGCTATTCCAATGTTCTTTGTTTTGTATTCGTTGTTATTTATAATATCAAGCTCCGATACCATAAGCTCCAATACCATGTATATCTACATGACTCTGGTACCATGTCAAATTTTTTTTTTAATGTTTTTGATACGTTGGTATGCGGGGTAAAGTGCATTTAAACTCCTTAGATGTGAGAAAAATGCAATTAAAGACTCATAGTTTGAAAAAAAAAATATGCATTTTTATTTTTGCTCAGTTTGCACCCGTCCCATTAACAGACGTTAAAATACGTCTAAAAAGGTGATCTTTCTCTCTCTGGTGGTGGGGGCGGGTAGGGGGGCTTGTAGGGAAGGGAGGGGAGGGGGGGGGGGGGGGTCGGAGGGCTGACCGGCGGAGGGAGGAGTGGGGAGGCTGGTAGGGAAGGAGGGGGATGGGGGGGGGGGGGGGGGGGGGGGGGGGGGAGATATTTTACATAGTTTTTTATTTTTTATTTTTTTTAAAGTCATTAACAACCATTTCTAACGGCTAATAGACGGTAGAGGCTTTCTTGCTCACGCGGACAATCTAAAGTGGGGTAAACTGCTTAAGTTTTCTAACGAGTCTTATTTTACTAACGAGACAAATCTAAGAAGAGTTTATATGCACTTTACCTGCTGGTACGCCGACGATGGAGGATATTCCATACAATTTATTTCTCTATATTAAATTATGGTTAGCTACCAGTCTCTTCTCCTCCATCTCTCATGCCAACCAACATATAAGAACCAATAGTACTAACAGACATAAGAACCAATAGTGATAACAGGCGATTAATTTTAGGTCCGATCATCTCTTTCAAGTACATCAGTTTGTGTGAGATATTGCACTAGACCAAAAGTTACCTCTACTCGATGATAACAAAAGATCCGTTACCCTAACTATTGGGCTAAGCTTTACCTAAGGGAAAAAAAAAGATTCAGCTACTTGAATCCTTTCTTGCAATTCAACTCAGGTTAAGGACAATATCCTATAAAAAAAACAAAAACAAATGATCACGTCTTTTTTTTTTTTACTACTTGTTCTAGTAGTAGCATCTAACAAGAATAATATCACTAGACACTAGTGCGCCCATATCTCAATCAACACATATCAAAACATCCAGATAGTTTCCCTTCATTCTATCCAGCAGTCCTGAAATATTCCATTCATTTGGTAACTTCAACCATCTCGCTCTAATTATGTGAAGAAATAAAAAGAATTGAAAAAAGTTGCTCACCAATCTCTATAGAAGAGTTTATTCTTTATAATAAGTTATCACTTCAACCGTCTTGCTCTAATTACGTGAAGAAATAAAATGAATTGAAAAAAGTTGCTATCCAATGTCTGTATTCTTCTTCTTTATAATAAGTTAAACATACATACTTAAATGGAAACAGGGACGGTCCTGGCCTAGGGCAGGCCGGAGGGCCCCATACGAAAGGGGGCACCAACATGAGTCTTCTACAATATAATTAGTATGTATCATGTGTCATTCTTAACAAATGAATAGTGTGGTGTAGTGGTTATAATGTTAGACTTCTACTTTAGAGGCCCTTGGTTCTAATTATGGTGACAACAAATTTTTGTTATATATATATATATATATATATATATATATATATATATATATATATATATATATGGGAAATTTATGAAATGTCCAAAAATTGCAAAAGTTGTATGTAAAACCCACAGCAAAATAACATTTCATCGCGTGCCCATAATTATCTATTAATATATAAAAGCGGGTTCGAATGACCTTTTTGCCCTTCCTTATAATTTTTTTTCCAAACAAACCCGAACCCTGCTATTCAAAAACAAAAAGCAAAAAAACGTTTCGTACTCTCTCTTCTTCGATAAGACGATCAGTTTCTCCTCCAAAATCTAGAGTTTCTCCAAAAATCTTCAAACGTTTCTCCAAAATCTAGGATTTCTCATCCAAAAAATTTCAAACGTTCCTCTCATTCGAGACATTCGCACAATGTCGTCACAATCGAAGACATTACCAAATCAAGAAGCAGATTATCAAAAAGAGAGTGACGGAGAATCATCATCATCAAATCCAAAAGGGAATGACGGAGGATCAAAGAAACGGATAAATAAAAAAGTTGCATATAAGGAGAAGAAGCCTGCTATCAAAAAGAAGGTATAACTTTAACTTATTTTCATGATTCGTTGATCAATCTCCGTGTTAAATGTCGCTAAGAATGGCTTGATCATTCTCCGTGTTAAATTACACGGAGAATGTCATTCTCCCTGTAAATTAACAGGGAGAATGACATTCTCCCTGTATTTTAACACGGAGAATGACATTCTGTATTTTAACACGGAGAATGACATTCTCCATGTTAAATCACAGGGAGAATGAGATTCTCCGTATAATTTAGCACGGAGAATGTCATTCTCCGTGCTAAATCACACGGAGAATGACATTCTCCGTGCTAAATTTATAAGGAGAATGACATTCTCCGTGCTAAATTATACGGAGAATGACATTCTCCTTATAATTTAACATGGAGAATGACATGTCATTCTCCGTGTAATTTAACACGGAGAATGACATTGTCTTTGTAATTTTACAGGGAGAATGACATTCTCCGTGTTAATTTTCACGGAGAATGTCATTCTCCTTGTAAATTTAGCACGGAGAATGTCATTCTCCGTGTGATTTAACACAGAGAATGACATTCTCCGTGTTAAAATACAGGAAGAATGACATTCTCCCTGTTAATTTACAGGGAGAATGACATTCTCCGTGCTAAATTATACGGAGAATCTCATTCTTCCTGTGATTTAACACGGAGAATGACATTCTCCGTATAATTTAGCACGGAGAATGTCATTCTCCTTGTTAATTTACAGGTAGAATGACATTCTCCGTGTAATTTAACACGGAGAATGACATTCTCCGTTTAATTTAGAACGGAGAATGTCATTCTCCGTATTAAATTTATAAGGAGAATGACATTCTCCGTGTTAAATTACACGGAGGATGACATTCTCCGTACTAAATTACACGGAGAATGTCATTCTCCTAAATTTACAAGGAGAATGTCATTCTCCGTGTTAAATTATAAGGAGAATGACATTCTCCGTATAATTTAGCACGGAGAATGTCATTCTCCTTATAAATTTAGCACGGAGAATGTCATTCTCCGTGTGATTTAACACGGAGAATGACATTCTCCGTGTTAAAATACAGGGAGAATGTCATTCTCCCTGTTAATTTACAGGGAGAATGACATTCTCCGTGCTAAATTATACGGAGAATCTCATTCTCCCTGTGATTTAACACGGAGAATGACATTCTCCGTGTTAAAATACAGGGAGAATGTCATTCTCCCTGTTAATTTACAGGGAGAATGACATTCTCCGTGCTAAATTATACGGAGAATCTCATTCTCCCTGTGATTTAACACGGAGAATGACATTCTCCGTGTTAAAATACAGGGAGAATGTCATTCTCCCTGTTAATTTACAGGGAGAATGACATTCTCCGTGTAATTTAACACGGAGAATGACATTCTCCTTGAAAATTTATCACGGAGAATGACATTCTCCTTGTAAATTTACAAGGAGAATGACATTCTCCGTGCTAAATTATACGGAGAATGTCATTCTCCTTATAAATTTAACACGGAGAATGACCATTCTCCTTGTATTTTTACACGGAGAATGTCATTCTCCGTTTAAAAGTAAACGGAGAATGACCATTTTCTTCTTATATCAATGGATAACAGTTATCATAAACCTAATTTATTGTTTATGTTTATGTTTTGTTTTTGTTTTTTTTTCTTGTTTTGTAGAAAAAACCACTATCAGGAATAAGGATTCTAGAGTTTTCCGTGCTACTTTCAAAACAACTCTAGAACTTATGGAGGTTGTCACTGTAAATGGCGGATGTTTACCCGTGCCAGTCATTGAATCTTTAAAGAATACCGGTTTCTGGAACTTAATTGAGATATTCTACAAAAGCAGAGTTGAGACAAAAGAATTAGCGAAGGCAACAGAAGGCCTTGAGAACTTGATAGGAACCTACAAGGAAGACAAGAAAGGTGTTGGTTACTTTCAGTTGAGCAACACTGTCCAAATAGTGCCAAGCGTCGATGATGTGGCAACCATCTTCGGTCTACCGCTTAGGGAAGAAAGCGAGACTGATTTTAACTGCAGAAAATTGGTAATGGAGACACAGAAACATCCATCAGCACCAGAATCTTTTAACCTGTGTACAACGCATTTTACAAGGTTGCTGACTAATTCCAAGGGCGCACAAGCAAAAGTCAGTAACCAGGAAGTGAAAGATAAGTTCTTCCAATTATTACAGCAGCTTCGTAATGGAGATAAGACTGCTAATCCAGATGATTTGGCCAAGCTGTTGATCTTCCACTTGTGCCAAACTGTATTCTTCACTAAAACTGGCGGTTCAAGTTTGCTGTACAAATTCTTCACGTTGGTGGACAGCATAGAAGCTATCAACAGTATATGCTGGCCAAGGTTAATATTGGAATATCTTATGGATAACATAAAGAGGAGTACAAGTAAATGTGTGGGAGGGGATTACTCCAATGTTTACTCCAAAATGGAAGGTTGTACAATATACTTCCTATATTGGTTTGCAGAACATACTACCCTTCTGGAAAGGAAGTTTGAACCAATTCCAGATTACCCAAGATTTTTCACATGGGATGGGTACAGAATCTCAACCTTCCTCAGGACCGAATACCCCCAGGAAATGAATTCTCCGTACATATTTGAAAACTTGGTCATATCTGTTGGACAAGAAGGAGGACACCTGGAAGGTGAGGAACCTCTAGAAGAAGACATTCCACAAGAGGGAAGGGGAGAGACAGGAGAAGAAGGGATACCTGGTGCTGAGGTTAGTGCCGAACAAGTCGAAATCAGCGACACAATTGGTGGCTTGGCACTGGAATTGGAGGAATTAAGAAGACAGAATTCTGATCTTCTGGCGCAGAACGAGAAGTTCCTCGAAAAGATTAAAGAGCTAGAGGCACAACTCCGTGCAGTCAAAGCTGATATGGAGAGCTCGGCACATGAACTAGAGGAAATCAAAAAACAGAATTCTGATCTGCTTGTACAAGAAGCCCATCAACGTGCAATCAGAAGCACAATAGATGGTTCAGTGAAGCAATTGGAGGATTTGAGATCACAAAACCTTGAACTTTTCGACGATAATGCAATGCTCAGTGACAAAGTTAAACAGCTAGAAGATCAAGGTAAAATCTTCTCTTTTTTAAATTTGTGATTTATAATTCTACAAGTTTTATTACAATAAAATGACATTCTCCGTTCAATTTAACACGGAGAATGTCATTCTCCGTGTCATTTAATACGGAGAATGATATTCTCCGTGTTAAATTAACACGGAGAATGGTCTTTTCCATTGTTAAATTAAGAAATCTTTACCTTTTTTTTTTAATTCACATCGTACCTTTCATTCTTGTTTGTTTTATAACAGTGCAAATAACAGAGCAACTGGGACAAGCAAATAACAGGCTTGTTCAGAAGAAAAAAGAGCTTCAAGAGAAGGTTGAATTGTTGAATAAAGCAGCAATTGAAAAGGATGCAGCACAAGGCAAAATTTGCTCTTTTGTATATTTATGATTTGTCATTCTCCATGTTTTATTGCAGTTAAATGGCCATTCTCCGTTTTATGTTGCAGGAGATTGTTCATTCTCCGTTTTAAGTAACACGGAGAATGACATTCTCCATTTTAAATGACACGGATAATGACATTCTCCGTTTTAAGTAATACGGAGAATGACATTCTCCTTGTTACATGTAGTAGAATTAACAATTCTCCGTGTATAATTACACGGAGAATGACATTCTCCGTTTTAGATTAAACGGAGAATGTTAAATCCTATTGTCACACGGAGAATGACATTCTCCGTTTAAATTACACATGAGAATGACATTCTCCGTGTCATTAGTACAGGGAGAATGACATTCTCCGTGTTATTTAACACGGAGAATGATATTCTCCGTTTAAATTAAAATGGAGAATGTCATTCTCCGTGTACTAATGACACGGAGAATATCTTTTCCATTGTTAAAACTGAGAATGTTCTTTACTTTTTTTTCATTAACATCGTACCTTTCATTGATGTTTGTTTTATATCTGTGCAAATAACAGAGCAGCTGAGACGAGCAAATAAAAGGCTCACTGATGAGAAAAACAAGCTTCAAGGGGAAGTTGAATTGTTGAGTAAAGAAGCCATTGAAAAGGATGCTGAAATCAATAATCAAAAAGCCATAATTGATGTATTGCAGCTTACACAGCCTCAACAAGTTCCAAAAAAACAACCTTCCTAATACTGTCGAACCAGAAGTATGCAAAACAGTATTAGGAAGGGGGGAAAGAGGAGGCCAAAACCATCAGATGTAATAACTAATGATGATTTTACTCCCCAAGGGAAGAATACAATAAAAAGGCAGAAGCTTAAGGACGATCCGAAGCCAAAACCTCAACCCAAACCCAGAGCAAAAAAAAAAAACAATAAGAAGGATGATTCAGCATCCAAAGAAGAAGCCAGAATTGCAGAACTGGTAAAAAATGGCAACATACTCAGGGAATGCGAGGACCTCAGACTTTGGAATGAGACAGATGAAGAGCTGAAACAGCTTTACAAAGACCTCGTATTCAAAAACAAGATGGCTCCATTGTATGTATTCTTCTATATTCCTTTCGTCTTTTTCACAATTATTTTTGTCCATTTCTATTGATTTAATCTAACTGAACTAAATTTATGTGCAGTAATCTTGTATATTTTTCTCCTGCAAGTCAAAATGAAGTTAAAATTATTCTGACATCATTAGACATGCAAGACATATTCAACTATCAAGACATGGAGGCTGCTATACTAAACATAATAATAATGATGATGAAAGAACAAGAAAAATCAAGAAGTGAACCACAATCAAGTTCACAAGAGGTGCAACATAAGTGGTCTGCATTTATGTTGCCCCACACATTGGTAAGAATCAAAACTGAAACATCCCTCCTATTCATGTGTACACTGATGAAACTAACTAATGTTATTATGTCTTTGTTTTTTGGAAAACAGTCCATCATTCGCAATGCTCGTGTTGAAGATGCAAAAGCCGGTGCCATTGGAACTTTCAAAACAGATGTCGATGACCTAATCATGGGTTTACAGGACGACATAGAATGACTATTCATTCATGTCTTTAATGATGGTATAAAACACTATACACTCCTGACATTCAACTTCAGCTCGTACGAGTGGGCACACTACAACTCCTTGGTGCAAAACACGTACGAATCGAGCAAGGCAGATGCAGAATATATGAGGGAGGTCTTAGAGACTATTATAAGGAGAAAAATTGACATGATGAGGCAAAAATGCAAGGCGACGATAGAGTATGAAAGCACAAATACGAACTTTCGTTCAAATTGTCCACAACAAAAAGTACCCAACTGCCTCTTGTACACAGCATATTTTATGAGGTGCTTGATGATTCATCCGTTCACAATACCAGCAAAAGGAAAGGACGATGACAAAATTCACAATAGGAATACAGGAATACAAAAGTTAGGTTGCAATGGCTTAAGAGGTTGCTTAAAAGTCCAAATACAAATGATGAACACATTATGAAAATGACAATGTAAAACACATTATGAAAATGACAATGTACTAAGAAAGAATTGTATATTACATTATTCTGTATATATGAAAATGAAAATGCAGTTATATTCTTCTGTGTCTGTGTCTGTGTCGTTTTGTTACATCTGCTCTGTATTATATTACATTGTTCTGTATATATGAAAATGCAGTTATATTCTTCTGTGTCTACGTCTTTTGGTTACATCTGCTGTCTTGTATTACATTGTTCTATATATATATATATATATATATATATATATATATATATATATATATATATATATATATATATATATATCATTTTTCAATAACCATTCTGTGTCAAGTTCACAATGAGGAATGCCATTTTGTGCCATTCTCCGTGTAATTTAAAACGGAGAATGACATTCTCCGTTTTAATGAACACGGAAAATGTCCTATCTCTGTTGTACTTATAGGAGAATGAATATTCTCCATGCTAAATAACACGGTGAATGGTCATTCCAGTTTTTAAACGCATGAGGATGACCATTCTCCGTGTTAAATAAAACGGAGAATATCAATCTCCGTGTTAAATAACACGAAGATTGGTCATTCTCCATGTTAAAACGCATAAGGATGAACATTCTCCGTGTTAAATAACACGGAGAATAGAATTCTCCGTCTTACTTAGCACGGAGAATGTATTCTCCGTGCTAAGTAAGACGGAGAATGCTATTCTCCGTGTTATTTAACACGGAGAATAGTCTTTTTAGTTTTTAAACACTGACGATGGTCAATCTCCGTGTTAAGCAAGACGGAGAATGCCATTCTCCGTGTTTTAAACGGAGAATGTCATTTTAGTTTTAAATTACACAGAGAATGTCATTCTCCGTGTTATTTAGCACGGAGAATATCATTCTCCGTATTTAAAACGGAGAATGGTCATTCCATGCATGATAGACCATTGTCCGTTTCAAATTACACTTGTAACAACTATTAAATGCCACCTTCTTTATTGGGGGGTGGGCAGTTGAGTAGTTTGCTGAATGAACCTATTAAATGAGATTCATTATGCTGACTATTAGGTTCATCTGCATTTATTGGACAATATGTCCTATATAAAGGGCTTTCTTGAGGAGCAAACTCCATCATCTTCATAGCATTTCCATTATGCACGACCCTGACTTAGTTTTGAGAGGAGAATGGCCTGGCATCAGTTGGCTGTTAGCTGTGGATCTCTTCGTTCAAAGTAGTTATGTCCTTGTAGAAGAATACGTTGTAGTGAATCTCGAGATGCATTGGAAGACCTTGTTCGAACCTGAACAACATCTTGGCAATCCTCGTGCTTTGTCAAAAAGTTGGGGTGTCATGCTATGCCCTTCTCAGAAACGGTCTAGCATTCCCTTGGCAGAGCCACAAGTTGTGCTTTGTTCTGCTCATTCCGGCATTCGGGGTTGCGGGTAAAGGAAAGGAGGAATACGCTTCGATGCTATCTTCTGTGAAGATAAACCCTCTCGTATGTGCACCAAGATGAATAAGGGTTGCACTTCTGTGAAGATAAACCCGCTTGTATGCTTCTTTAGGCCTTTCTGAATTTGTAATAGATGCTTTATTTAAGAACAATATGAGTCTTTGTAATAGATCTTTTGTAGAATAACAGTATGAGTCTTTCTGAATCTGTAATAGAGCTTTTGAACACATATTAAAGTCTTTCTTAATCTGTAATAGATCCTTTGAACACATATTAATAAAATAACTTCTTTCTGTAATTTTTGTTTCAATTTCATTTTTCTCTGTCTGTATACTTTGTCCGTGTTGAATTAAACGAAGAATGGCAATTATAGTCTTATAGCGCATGAGAATGTTCATTCTCCATATAAATTAAAACGGAGAATGGATTTCCTAGTATTGAAACGAATGAGAATTCCATTCTCCGTGTTACCCGAAACGAAGAATATCATTCTCCGTCATGAATTACAAGGAGAATGGCACGGAGAATGAACATTTCCATTCGTTTTAATACTTATAATGCCATTCTCCGTCCTAGATTAACACATAGAATGAGATTTAACACGGAGAATGACATTCTGTGTGTCACCTAACACATAGAATGTCATTCTCCGTGTCACCTGACACGGAGTATGTCATTCTGTGTGTTAGGTGACACACAGAATGTCATTCTCCGTGTCACCTAACACGTAGAATGGCATTCTTCTTTTAAATCCACACGGAGAATGTCATTATTTGTTTTAAATGTTATTCTCCGTTTTACATCGACACGGAGAATGTCATTCTCCGTGTCACCTAAAACGGAGAATGGCATTATCTGTGTCACCTAACACACAGAATGTCATTCTCCGTGTTAAATTGAAACGGAGAATGTCATTTTCCGTGTCACAAAACACGGAGAATGACATTCTCCGTGTTAGGTGACACAAAGAATGTCATTCTCCGTGTCACCTATCACGGAGAATGTCATTCTAAGTGTTAAAACGAATGGAAATTACACGGCGAATGACATTCTCATTGTTAGAACAAATGAGAATGTTATTCTCTGTGTAATTTGAAACGGAGAATGGCATTCTCCGTCTAAGAATGACGGAGAATGGTCATTATGCATTCAAAAACTGTGAAACATTAGATATAACACTTCAAAATAGAACCATTGATGTCAAAATTGTAAGAAATGTATGAAAAAAAAACAGTTATATATAAAAGGAAGAATATATGTATATGTATTAACGATGGGACACTGCCTCCTCGACCACCGTAGAAGCACGTGGGGGGGAGAGGGCAAGTACTGCGATTGTGATTACCTAATTCAAGACAATTATGACACCTAACCTTCCTCTTCTCTTTTCCCTTGTTTTCATAATTGCTCTTATAACGGTCCACCTTTGGTCGGCCGGGACCCCGTTTCGGAACAGGGGGTAGGACCAAATCAGTTGAATTATTTTCAAACTGTTTTCCAGAATCTGGAACTGGACGAATAGCACATGAATATAGCTTCTGGTAGAAATCTGATGTCCAATACTGCTCAACAAAATCGTAGACAGATTTGCCTGAACCAAATCTGATGCATTGGATTGCATGGCTGCATAGGAATCCATATACCTTCCATCTACGACAACTACAATGCCAATCAAGAAGATTCACCAAGTGGGAGGAAGTATATGCCATCACCTCAAACTCGAAATCACCAGACCGATATACCTTATAAGACATGCCATCATCTGTAAGCTGCTTCAGCATATTCTCGGCGTATGGAGTCAATATGTTATTGAAATCACTTGCATCCTTGTGGCGATATGAGATCATCTTCATCATCTTCACTTGGATGACATTTACAAGTGCTGAAATAGGCATTTTCTTCTCAGCCTTTATCCATGAATTGAATGACTCTGCACAACTAGAAGCAACCTCGCCGTATCTACATCCCGGAAAGAATGCATTTTGACCAATTTTCAGGCTTTTGTTTATCCATCCATTTTACAACATGACCACAATTCAGATCATAAATCTTCTTAATTGCTTGTTTATACCCACCTTTATACAGGAAAAAAAGACTAATTAATAAAGATGGAAATCAAGGAACAAGCACATAAAAACAAGGACCATTCTCCGTTTAATTTAACACAAAGAATGTCATTCTTCGTGTATTTTTAAACGGAGAATAGCACGGAGAATAATCATTCCGATTGTTAGAACGCATGAGGATTGTATTCTCCGTTCTAAACTGACGGAGAATGACATTCTCCGTTCTAAATGACACGGAGAATGACATTCTGTGTATAATTTAAAACAGATAATGTCATTCTCCGTGTGAATTAATACGGATAATGACATTCTCCGTGTTATTTACACGGAGAATGTTCATTCTACTTGTTAAAATAAAGGAAAATGCACAGAAAAGCTGCATATATCTGTCTCATTTACACACCTGGAGTTAGAGCATATACTGCTTGCCTCCAAGCTTCAAGTACATGCTGATACACTCTTTCATTTCCTTTCTCCTTCAGTGGTATGTTATTCTTCATGTGATAATAGCAATAGCTATGGTAAGCAGTAGGGAACACTTTGGGAACTTCAGAAACTAAACCGGTGCCTTGATCTGAAAGAAAAACGATACGCCTACTACATCCAACAACATTCTTGAGATTTTTAAGAAACCATTCCCAATTGTCACCATATTCGCCCGAGACTATACTGTAGGCAATAGGATAGAACTGTTGGTTACCATTCTTCGCTGTAGCAGACATCAAACACCCTCTAAACCTTCCTGTAAGGAAAGTCGCATCCAAATATAGCATCGGACGACAATATTGAAAGCCTTCGACACAAGCCCCATATGAAAGAAAAAGCCGCTGAAACCTCAATGACGTATCATCTTTCTGAAAGTCGATAACGGAACCAATATTGATTTCCTTTACCTTTTCGACATACCAACACAAGTCGCTGTAAGCTCTAACATCATCTCCATACATTTCTTGGTGCACCAACCTAATGCCATGGCATGCCTGCCCGTAGGTAAGAGATAAACCGTAGTCAACCTTGAATTCATCAACAACTGATTTTGTCGACTTTTTAGGATCCATCCGAACAATGTCACTAACCAAACTTTTCACAAACTTTGCTGGAACAACTATATTACCTTTATCCATATAGCCAGCTCCATAATTGTGTTCTCCCACATACCTCTTCACCTAAAAAATTTGATTATCTTTCGAAATGGATATAACATGGAAGCTCCACAAACAAGCATGGGTCTTGTAATTCTTGCAGCAAACGGTGTACCTCCCCAGCTCAGATTTTAGAATATGGAATGGATGACGAGATTCAAAACATACCTTCCTAACAGCGTGCCTAACTTCTTCAACACCATTTAGAAAAATCTGACCAACGCCTGTAATTGATCCAGGCCACATATCCGATTTCCTCTTCTTTACTGTCTCAATTGAGCCCTCATAAAATTCTACTACTCGTTTATCCTTTACAGTAGGAGAACATCTACTACTCAAGGAACTAGAAGAGGAAGACAAAGGTTCCATAGGAATGCTTTGACAAGAAAAAGATGTCGATGAAGAACATGGAGGGTATAGTTGCTCCACAAATAGATCAAAGCTCACGTCATGGGTACCATTGAAACCCCCAACCAAGGACCGAAGCCAAAAATCACTGTCAACATACAGTTAAGTCCCATCAGAATGCAAAAACTTGAAACGAAAGGAAAGTGGATCCAAAGAAGTCCATCGATCACACACTTGATGCTTTAAAAATTCTACGGTACTTTCATGTGTAACACGGCAGGAAACTATATCTCTTTTGAAACAAAGATTAACTAAACAGCTTGAATCCATTCCCCCCTGATAACATAAAAACAGAAGAAATCACAAAATAGGACAACACATATTTCTGACATTCTCCGTCTAAAACAGACGGAGAATGATCATTCTGAATGAAAAATGTTCATTCTCCGGTCAATTCTAACGGATAATGATCATTCTCTATAATCGTTGCTCAGTTAATAATCTTCATAACAAATTCAAATTCAACAAAAAAATTGCGACTGGACGAAGATGATGTATGAATTTCTACATATCTAAACTCTCACCTTGTTTTAAGATCTATAAAAAAGAAAAGAAGATGATCTTCTCTCCACAATTGACCTAATCGCCGAAAAACTTCAAATCACTCCACGAAGAAGAAAAAGAAGATGATGATGACGATGATGATGAGCGAAGTTCGACTGAAGAAAATCACAGTGAACAACGAACGATATTTGCGATCTCTGCTGAAGATGAGAACAATAGAATTCAGATCTCTCGTGAAGAGCAATCCAAATCTGAGTTTGAGAAATCAGAATCATAAATATATGACCAAATTTGCGCGAAGGGGTATTTTTGGAACTATACAAATGACAATAGAGCATCTAAATGGAATCTTATAATATTTAGCGGAAATATATAATTATGGGCATTTCATAAAACCCACCCTGCGGGTGGGTTTTTCATAAAGCCCAACCCCGAAATTGGGTTTCACAGCAATTTCCATATATATATATATATATATATATATATATATATATATATATATTACTTTACGTATGGAGGGCCCATTCTGGAAGTTTCGTCTCGGACCCCCAACAGCTCAAGCCGGTCCTGTATGGAAACTCAAATATGGAAGAATGATAGGGTCCGACCAATCTACAAAGATAAGTGAATCTTTGACTAAATCTCAAATATTAACAAAATCTACAAATAAGTAACTTGTCTCAAGATAACCTACAAATTCCAAAGAAACCCTTCTACACACCAACATTGGTGTCGACTCAAAAGTATCAAAATTTTGACTTAAACCAAACAGTTCTGGGACCAGAATTCTGTGAAGAAATAAAAAGAATTGAAAAAAGTTGCTCTCCAATCTCTATAGAAGAGTTTTTCTTTATAATAAGTCATCTTAACTTCAACCATCTTGCTCTAATTATGTGAAGAAATAAAAAGAATTGAAAAAAGTTGCTCTCCAATTTCTGTAGAAGAGTTTCTTCTTCTTTATAGTAAGTTAAACATACATAGTTAATATGGAAACTCAAATATGGAAGAATGAAAGAGTCCGACAAATCTACAAAGATAAATGAATCTTTGACTAAATCTACAAATAAGTAACTTGTCTCAAAATAACCTAGAAATTCCAAAGTAAACCTTATACACACCAACATTGGTGTCGACTCAAAAGTCCCAAAATTTTGACTTAAACCGAACAGTTCTGGGACCAGAATTCTGGTCCCTTATTTCCAATAACAATAATGTAAACTATACTACTTCATATTTATTCATATATTGCAAAAACTAAGCTCGAGATCTCTATCCATTCTATTAAATCTAAACCTTGTTTCAAGTCATTCTGCTAATTCCTCTTCTTAATCAACTGATCAAGCTAAAACTATAGAAATACACCATGAAACCTTATCTTTAATACCTAAAGCTTGATTTTAAAACCTAAATGCTCAGGTACATCATTGCTTTGGATAATTGGCGACTATGTTTGTTAGAACGATTACACTCCTACTTTTATGAATAATATACTATGAGTGTGAGATACTTGACAACTTACACATAGTTTTGTATTATATTACATATGTTATTTTACAATATTTTTAAATTTCTATATTAGTGGAAATTATAGAAGCTTGCACACTTTACTTTGAGGAAAGCTATACACTTCCACTTTCTAAAACGTCCCTCGACTCACAGGACTAAAGTTTTAGATATCATAATGCTGCATTAGTATCCCATCCATTCCAATGTTAGTATATTCTACTAGATTTATGTTTTGTATTGTACAATCCCCCACAATTTACATCTACTAGTTACTTTCCCATGTAAAATCATAGTGCCTTTCTTCTAATTGTAGTTGCAACTGCCCACTCTACTTCTTGCAAGTTACAGATCCCAAGTAAGATTCTTCATGTTCCAACTTCTGTGTCGGTACTGTTCTGGTGCAGACTCAGGCGCAGCCACACAAGTTTAAAAGCCTCTCTGAACCTCTGTCAGATCCTATTGCTCCCAATTATAAATTCATCACACAGATCTTTGGCGAGAAATCATTTTAAGCTGTTCTAAATTTCTAATATATGAGGGCTTGCACTAACTCATCCGCCAACTACTCCCAAGACAGAGATATCCTTCTGATCATGTCTTTCCCAAATACACAAATGAGTGGCCTCAAATTTCTGTTTGATTTTATTTTCTTTTATGATGGTTAAAATGTTAGGTATTTTGCAATACCTCTTTAGAATTAGAGGTAGAGAGCAGGATGGGGTTTTCAGGCATAAGGAAATGCCTGACGAGTGCTCCTTGTACCATCCCAATGAATATATCCATTCAAGTTAGGTGGTTCTTATTACTGGAGTCTGGTGTTCTAAAAGGAAGATATGCATAACATATTGGCCAAATTATCGGTAAGAGCACTGTCTATATTATCGAGATGAAGAGACTAGCAATTTCTCTTTCTAGTCGTCCTCAACTAAGGCAAGTGCTACTCCAAAACGTTCCTCCTATGTGTTTACCGGGTGACAGAGAAACCATATGTAACTGAGAAGCTAGTCATCTTAGTTTACCAGCAACATCCCTGATAGACACAATATTCAGTAATGTTTCCATCCACATCAAGATAACATTGAACTGTGTTTCTTAAGCATCCTATTATATTCTATAGATCTCTCTCATTAGAATATGGCTATTACATAATTATACTGACAGAGCAAACTTCTTGATAACATTAACATCACTGCATACATCGTGATCATTTTTCTAGGTGACTCCCTTCACTTAAATCCGCCACCCCAACCAATCCCTCTTTAACAGTTGTATTAATTAAAGCTGGACACGGTTTATGAGTATTGGAGACCATTAGTCATCCTAAAGAAACAGAAAGGCATCCTTTTCCTAAGTGAAGATACTGATTATCCGTTAAGTGAGAAACAATGCGTCAAAGCAGTACACTAAGCCTCAAACAATTATTCAAGGTCATGTTTAGAAAAAGAAAAAAACAACTCAACTACCACTATAGCAAGAAAACAGAACCTACAATATCAAGCAGAAACAACATATTAAGATTCAGAACCAAATGTAATAAAAATGTTCTCTAGAAATTGATGTCACTTCAAAATTGACTACACTAAAAGTTTCTACCGATAAATATAACCATTTCTTGGTAATTGAAGTCGACCATGCTGTTGACCCATCACTTACATTTTTAATGGGTCAGAATTACTTAAATTAAATGCAGTAAATAAGAAAAACTAGAGGGCTTTACTGATGAAAGGATCCATAAATACCTATACCCCTCTCAAGCACAGATCTACACTTTTCGAGTACTTGTTAGTTTTTTTTTTATTACTTTGGTCTCAGAATCTCAAACGAAATGCTCGGTAGGATACTCCTGCTCATACCCGTTGTAATCATAGTACAGCCTCTCTCCAGGAGATATATCACGACATGCAACCAGTAAGACCCGACACCGACCGTCTACATTATACCTGACACATTTTAGGTTCTGCTTCTTTCTACCCTCCCTGCAAGAAAGGCGTGCCTTTAAGGAATAATAAGACTTTGAGATTTTCAAGGAATATTTCTACAAGAACCCATAAATAACTAATTAAGTTTGGTTTTGGTTGTATGTAGTACACAGTAGTTAATATATTATTATAAACCATACATATTTTGATAACCTGTTAATGCCAATTGATATGTATCTCATGTAAACAATATCTAAACACATTGTGAGTCCAAGATACAACAAGAATACATTTGATAATCCAATAAGTGTAACTTTTTTTTGGGAGAGGGAGAGAGAGGATGGGACCAAGGTGATGCTAGCCAGTTTTTAATTATGCAACTAAAATGTTACCAATAAGTATACTTTCAGTAACAAATATTTTAACAATCCTTATTCTTAATCAGTAGTGCACTGCAAGTTGAAAAATACTTAGGTCAAAAGAAAATGGTTCAAAGTACATTTGATGTTACCAAATGACATTTATTTAGATTCTTTGAAATTTGATATAACAAGAACTTCCTCCTGTGATGGAACAAGTTCATTAATCACATCAACATGGACGAACTCACAAACACAATGTCTTTGGACGACTATCCTCATTTACCTAACTTCCTTCTACGACTTCCAAGTCTTTGGTGAGGCAATAAGTTGTCTCTCCTACTATCCTACACTAGTCGCCATCCTCTCATACTGCACTCGGTTCATCGGTGAGGTAATAAGTGTTGGATATTTTATTTAGTATATAAAAAGTTCAAGTTTTTAATATATTTATTATTTACTATTCTTTTATTATATGGGAGTAGTGGGACCTATCCAGGCTATCCTAGAGAATTGAGAAAGTTTCTCAACTTACAAAAGATTTTTTTTTCTCTCTTATTTGCCTTATATATAAAAAGATGTAATAGTAGATAAGTCAAAGGAGAAAAAAAAATGTTATCCATCCATATCATTTACTAGTTGATTTTCTATCCATTGGCTGATTAGTTTTGGCAGCACAGATAGATTAACGTGCTTTTAGTTTCAGTGCTTAAAAAAAATTCTACCAATCTAAGAAAGAAACTATAGTGCGTGATATATATAACTTCTGTCGATTCAGTTGAGTGAAAACCTTTTATTAATTCTTATGTTAATCCTGCTTAAAATTTTGCGATAGTTGAATAATCTTTTGATAATATTGCATTGTCATTATCTCAATTGTTAGCAACTTCTGTTAGTTAACTTTACGTTTTTTAAAGAAAATAATAATTAAATATGTCGTCCTTATCCCTCTAAATTTGAACAGGATTTACATACACAAAAATCATAATAGAGTTACACATGTCCACGATATTTTGGTTCTTTATTTAACAATGCGGTAAAGATATAGTTATCTAGTAAATTTTCAGATTTAGCATATCTATCAAGAACATTTTATAAATTACATAGATTATAGTTTCTCTGTCACAACTTTCCTAGCTTCATGTTAAATATATCAACTAGTTTTCTTGCTGTTTGTCACCCTTACACCATCAATACTTAAAAGATGCGAGTCTCTTCCCTTTTCTTTTTTGTTTCCTCATTCATTTTCTATACTATCAGATTTCTCTTCCCCAGTATTTTTCCTTTTAGCTACTCCAGCCTCCTGCCTTATGAATTTGAATTTAGATATTAATTTTCATTTCTTGCATACATATGAAAATTGGTTTTGATACAAATACACGTTTGAACATTGAAGTAAGTTTTTTGTGATTTATATGTCAAACCTATGTACAAATGAATATCCAGCCACATATTAATATGAGTATTATTTGTGGAATGCACAAGTTCATCTGCCTTATTGTTGGTCTCTCTAGTGTTAACTATAATATATGACAAGTGACATTTATAAGGACACTAGTTTCTTTGGTAAAAAAAAATGCATTACCAATGGCTATATTCGTTCTACATTGGACTATTTATAATGAGAGAAAAAAAATCGACATAGGGTTAGTTAGCTTCCCCAATGGAGTTCAAAAGCCCTTTACTCAATGACACAATTATCATGAGTTGATCAATTGACTTGCGAGTGCGTTTATAGTCTTTTGTAGGATATTGGCTCAGCTACCTAATTCAATCTTGTTTTATATTTGTTGCTAATACATGGATTGCAATATTGTCTTAATGTGAAGTTATGAACTATTTAACTGATCAATGATGTTTACTAAACATGTCTTTAGCGTGTATGTGTATGTGTATGATCGCTGCAAATAATCGTTGAAGCTTCAACATAACAAGAGCTAAAATTTTGAAATTAAATCTTTTAATGACTTATGGGAGATCTTTTTAGGAGGGTAGTCTTAGATTATAGATGGAGATGGATTAAGCCCAAAAGAGGGTCACCGACAATTGCAACCAAACATTTGTGATTGGATTTCCACGAATAAGGTTCAATGGGTAGAAATAAGCTGAATGGGTGACTGATTTGAGTACTGGCTTTGGAGTTATACTCCTATAGAGAATTGTACTACGGTACATACTCCATCCCTATTCCTGTGATGACAATGCTCATATATATGACCGGTTAGGTTGAGTTCAACTCTTAATAAGTCCAAGGCAAAAAATTTGTGAGGTACTTGATCACATGTACCCTTGGAAGACTTACCTATGTTAGACCTATTGTGACGCGGCGATTATGGGACTACGGCTAATCCCTAGCAACTCTCGTGAAATGGTATTGTTGTGCATTGCCATCTAAAAGCACCAACCCGCTTGACCAATAACCTCAGCATATAATGTGTGTAGTGGCACATATGGTTCAAGAAATCTTGTTCAAGGTTAAGACCACTATGATTCTTCAGGTTGCAACAATTTACACTAAGCGTATGTTCATGACCGGAACTATCTATGTCTATTACATGATATATATATATATATATATAGCCCCCTTCTTATACGGGATAAGTTTACGGGAAGAGTTTACGAGATAGAGCAATTTCTTACGGAGAGAAAAGAAACTCAAAATATCTGGCCGAAATATACGTATGTTTCTCTTCTGAAATTTATTTCTCTTTAATATTTAAATCTCTACTCTCTACTCTTAAAAAGAAACATATCTCTATCTTAAAAAATAAGGCTTATCTATCAATTTAGTTTTAAACATAGAGGAATTTATTTATTTTAAAAAATAGAGATAGATAAATTATTCCATTTATTTTTTTAAATAAAGATTTTTTTTTAAAAAAAGAATCTATCCTTAGAAATAAATATACCTTTAAAAATTATATTTAAAATATTAATTTTAATGTTAATCTTAATATTAATGTTGATATTAATTTTAATTTTTTAATTGTTACATTAATTTAAATTTTAATGTTAATGTTAATGTTAATGTTAATGTTAATGTTAAAATTAATTTAAATTTGTTTTTAAATAAATTTAAATCTAAATCTAATTTAATTTTAATTTTAATGTTAATGTTAAATTTAATTTAAATTTAAATTTATTTTTGTTTTTAAATAAATGTAAATCTAAATCTAAATCTAAATTTAAATTCTAATCTTAATTTTAAATTATATTCTTAATCTTAATATTAATCTTAATCTTAATTTTAATATTACATTTTAATGTTAATGTTAATATTAATGTTAATGTTAAATTAAACTTAATGTTAATGTTGAAATTAAAATTAAAATTAATATCAACAATAAAGTTAGCACCAAAAAACTAACATGAGAAATAATATTAAAATTAACATTAATATTAAGTATATTTTTGAATAACATTTTAAAAAGATATTTACGTTTAAAGATAAATTTTTAAAACAATCCATCTCTACTTTAAAAAATTATAAAATTAACTTTTTTATCTCTATTTTTTGAATAAATAAATAAATTTCTCACTATTTGAAAAATAAATAGACTTATCTTTAAGGTAGAGATAGGTTCCTTTTTAAAGGAGAGATCTAACATTTTTAAAGTGAAAGAAATAAAGAAAAGAACCATACGTATATTTTCTCATCCCGTAAATTTGTCCCGTAAGTTATTCCCGTAGGAGAAGCTTTCTGTATATATATATATATATATATATATATATATATATATATATATATATATATATATATATATGTGTGTGTGTGTGTGTGTGTGTGTCCATAGCTAATTTTATTTCTTTAAATATTTACAAAACGTAACTTGGGGGGCGGGGGTGTTGGATATTAGAATAGGTCACGGAGAGATGAGAAAGTTTCTCAAGTTACAAAAGACTTTTTCTCTTATTTGCCTTATATATAAAATATATGATAGTAGATAAATGAAATAGAAAAAAAGAAAATGTTATCTATCCATATCATTTACTACTTTTTTTTCTATCAATTGGTTTATGGGCAGCAAAGAAGTCTTTATTCTTATTGGATCTTGCTCCAATAAGAGATTGTCGGTATTCGAGGCTGGAAAGATATCCTCCAACTGCACAAGAACAGGAAATGTTTTTTCATGATAGAGTTTACTCGCCTCAATCCCCAACAGGTTTCTAACTTTATCTTATTGGTTTCTAACACTAATCTTATTTAATTAGATGATAAAATCACTTCACTCACATTAATGTGCTTTTATGACTCGCCTCAATGCTTCAAATTTTTCTTCTGACAAGTAGTTCCAATCTATGACTTGCAAGTCTTTGGTGAAGCAATAAGTTGTCTCTCCTACTACCCTTACACTGGTCACCATCCTCTCATACCTTCTTAATCACATCAGTATAGATACTATACATGTTTCATTTTACATCCCCCTATATCATGTCCCTGAAATCCCTATCACGCGCCTTCTTAAATCTATAAATAATATTGATTTGTATTCTTCACTTTTTGACCCCAAAAATTTGGATAAAAGGATTTGTTGCTGCTGTTGTTGTATTTTTCACTTTAAATTTCTCCATCAATGTCGTTAACAAATAAGTAAAATTCAAAGTTAAATGCTTTGACACAAAACATATTGATTTATGGATATTAATGCTCCTCCCCAATAGGGCCATTGTATGGCTCAAGTTAATTTTATGCTTGTTAAGATAACACTGTTAATACTCTTTATTCTCATCATATAGTTGCAGAATACATTTACTCCATTCTTCTTGGATTTTTAGAGAAGGACGGGATCAAGTAGATCCCAGCCGAATTTCATTCTTCATGGATTTTCTTAGGTTTTCATATGTTAATCACAACAACCATTTATATCCAAACACATTCATTATTTCATACCTCAATAGGTACGCTGCTAGATGTTTTCTGATTTACATTTTCGTTAAAGCATTTTTAACTTCACTCACCCAAATTTTTCTACATAAGGAGTAACTTCTAAGTTCTAACCTTGCAATGTTGTTTTATTCTACTTTCTTTCTTTTTTTCTTTATAGTTGTAAGTAAGTTTATTTTCTTACGGTACACAACTTGATATGTTGCACCACAGAAGAAGAAAGTCAACTATGCAGATTGTCTCAATTTGACAGCTTTGCTGTAACCTAACAAAATTCCCCTTCTTCAAGCTTTGGAGCAGCATAGGAAAGATGGGCATTGACCCTATACAGGCAGGTTGTTTTTAATATGTAATTGGCAGCTTAATCCTAGGTAGCCAAAGGTACCACAAGTCATATAAGATAAGTAATCAATAATATAAAGGGAAGTAAAAGGAATAAGTTATTCTATGCTAAGTTGCTGACATATATATCAAAGAAAAAAACCTCAACAATAGAATCATGTTGCTTACTGAATGTGGTTGTTAATTCCATTGATGAAGCGGCCGATGTTTCCACGCTTATCAGGGCAAATTACTAGACTCTTTGATGAGTTTGTCGCTAGGAGAAGGGTCATCATGCTGTCACAATCATCATGTTCACGATTTCTTAAGTAATCTACATCACCAGTGTACTCAGTGATATAGGTCATGTCTTTTATGTGCCCATCAGCCTGTACCGTAAAACTGCACTGACAAAATTATCATTTAACTTTCACGAAAAGAAATGAGTAACTAGACCAGAACACCAAGTGAATGCAATATACCCTTCGCGAGAATCAAAAACTACTATGAGAGGAGGGCATTCTCCTCTTTTATACATGGTCCTGCATAGCTCAAAGGTTTCTTTATCATCTCTCGCAAGGACCTAAAAGAATGTGGATATAAAAATATAAAAACACCCCAAACACAAAGATAGCAGGGGTCACTACGGAAGTGGACAAAATACTGAACCTGCATGCCACCCTTCTCTAAAGCTGCCTGATTAGCGTATCTAGAAGCCATTCCAGGCATGTAAGTCAAGTCATTGCTGAATCTCATCTTCAATGCTGTTAATGCAGTCGCAAGAGAACCCATTTGTTCAAGTCTTCGCTGTGGATCTGCAGTTGGGATATATGGCAATATTCTCCTCCTCTTCTTAGACAAAACCAAAGGCATGGATCTTCTCCTGCGTTTCTTACAACCTGAACAAAACAAATTCAACAAAAGAATGGATTGACGACATAACTCAATGGTCCTCACCCATAAGAGACAGCACTATAGAGCACTACTGCAATACTAAGTTGGCTATAGGTACTGTTTTTAACAATTGAAATGTTACAAAAGAAAACGATCTTGTTAAATTATAGATCAGAACAGGACCAGAAAGCATGATAACTTAAAAAGAATGATCATGACCATACGTGCATGCTGAGTAGTTGTCTCTGCCGAGCTAGTATTGGTGATAATGCCGAGAACAAAAGCAATAGCGGCAACAATAATAAACTTTCTCACCATTTCTTAGGGAACATCCAAGTTGATGGAGTTGCTAGGTCTAGGAGAAAATAAGTAAAACGCCACATGGATTAGAAACATATGAGAGAAAATGCTATTTGCTCGTGTTACTAAATGTATGAAAATAACTCATGTAGCTGATCCCAAAACTTTGGGATAAACGCTCTTGTTATGATTGGCCAAACCAGGTAATAGAACTGTAAGACTAGCGAGTAGCAACTACCATATAGATGAGAATAGTTCCTGATTGGCTTCCACTAAAACCATTACAAAATTGCCAAGTCTTGGCTTTCTTGAGTATTTGTTCGTGAATTGCTTGGAACTAGTACAACAAAAATGGAATATACTTTAGAAAGAGTAGATAGGTGGAACAACTGATCTTATGAGCAAATACCCAAGAGGGATCATTTACATTATTACATAGGTCAGCAATCCATAATAGATGTGAGGTAGACAAGGATGTTGGTCATAGAACTAAAACAAAATGGTTAAAAGTTGAGTGTTTCTGGAGTACTGTGATTGAGTAAGTAACTCAAGAAGTAGGGGATTAGGAGATGACCATAAGATCATCATATGCTTTATCAGTGCATGTAGGGCAATCAAGAAAATAACCCAACAAATGAGTAGATAAAGGAAATGTTGAGATGGATGAGCAGCAACCAGGAAAAGGTAGAACATGGATTACATGCTTCACATTTTAGAGTCAATTTCGGTGGGAAAATGAGAGCAGTTATTTGTCGTCTCTACTTATTGGGTGTCAACTTGCGGGAGCCAATTTATCCTCTATCAATTGTAAGCTTAAGTTTTCTTTTAATTTTTTACATGTTAAGTGGGTAAAATGTACATGGTGCTATGTAAGGATTCAGATATGGCAAACTCTGAGAGATTAGTTTTGATGAACAGAGAACCGTATTCATGTGTTCCTATAATAGCCAAGAGGAACATTATATATATATATATATATATATATATATATATATATAGAGAGAGAGAGAGAGAGAGAGAGAATAAGGGAGGTAGGGTGCCACCTCACGGGGGGGTGTCTACTTGTCACCCCCCCATGCTATCATCAAGCACATGGGTGCATGATGATAGCATGTGGGGGGTGACAAGTAGACACCCTCCATAGGGTGGCACCTCACCTCCCTCATCCTCTCTCTCTCTCTCTCTCTCTCTCTATATATATATATATATATATATATATATATATAATCACACTTTCTTGACCTTGGTTCCGAAGAAGGAGGGTGCGACCTCCCTCGCCGACTTCAGGCCTATTGCGTGTTGTAATTATCTATACAAGATAATTACTCACCTCATGTGTCGTCGTATGGAGGAGATTATGCAGGACTTGGTGTCTCGGAATCAAGCGGCTTTCATCAAAGGGCGCTCGATTGCTGAGCACAGTCTTCTTGCACATGAGATGGTGAGAGATTTCAACAAGCCGGGGGGGATGAAGGCATGTGTGAAGCTGGATTTGCGGAAAGCCTATGACACGGTCAACAGGGACTTCCTCTGCCACCTTATGCTTGCTATGGGGTTTGATGAGAGATGGGTGGCAAGGGTGAGGGAGTGCACATGCTCCCCCACATTTTCGGTCCTCATTCAGGGTACTCCATATGGATGCTTCTCGAGCAACAGGGGACTGCGGCAGAGGGATCCTCTCTCTCCGTATCTGTTCACTCTGGTGATGGAGTACTTCACTTGTATGATGGACCTAGCGGTGCATAGTAGGAAGATTGTTCCTCTTTTCAGACAGGTCAAGCCGGTGGTGTCTCACTTGATATATGCTGAAGACCTCTTGGTATTCCTGCATCCATCTATGAGGGAGATGAGGGCGCTTTCAGATATTATGGAGGAGTTTGGAAGGTTGTCCGGTCTGCAGCTGAATAGGGAGAAGAGCAGGGTCTATTTCAGCTCTCTGTGCACCCTCAAGGAGGAACGGGCCCTTGCTCTGGGAGTGGAGAAAGGAGAGTTACCGGTGAAGTATCTGGGGGTTCCGTTGACGGTCAATTATGCCAGGGACCAGGATTGTCTCAGCCTGGTGAATTTTGCCCAAAGGAGAGTGGAAGGCTGGCAGGCAGCTGGACTGTCCTTTGGTGGCCGTATTGAGCTGGTGAGGTCTGTTATCTCTGGCATCGCTATGTTCTGGTTGCAGTCGATTCAGATTCCGGTAGCTACCATAAGGAAGGTGGAGTCCATTTGTGCTAATTTTATCTGGAGAGGAGGTTTGCATGCGATCGCTTGGGAACAACTCTGCCGGACCCGAGAGGAAGGAGGAGTGGGGTTGCGACCTCTTCGGACGGTTAGGGAGGCATCTGGGGTGCGGATGGCGTGGCGGTTCATCAAGGGAGGTTCCCTTTGCGCAGAGTGGCTGGCTAGCAGATATGTGCGACGGATGAATTTCTGGACATGCAGGATTGATAACAATTTCTCGGTCTCATTTAAGGCTATACTCAGGTGTAGACCGGTTCTACAGTCCACTATATGCAGGATTATGAAAGATGGGGCGAATACTGATCTCTGGCTGGACCCGTGGATGGGAAATGGCTCCCTTCTGGAGATCTTGGGGGCACAGATGGACAGAGAGGCGAGCAGGGGAGTGAAATGTAGTCGGATCATCAGGGATGGGAGCTGGAGGCCTGAGGAGTATCTATTCACGGCTCAGTTTGGAGAGGCGATTCGTCGGATCAATATCGATACTAGCTAGACTGCGGACTCATGGAGTTGGGTTGATCCTGGTTCGGTTGGAGGGTCAGGGATATTCAGTTTTAAAAGTTGCTATAATCTGGTTCGGACTCCACATGACAGGATTGCGGAGTATGACTTTATCTGGACGAAGGGGATTGCCCGCAAAATGCAGCTTTGTTCATACAGACTCCTCCTAGGCAAGTTGATGACGCGGGACAGACTTATTAGGTTTGGGATGCAGATTCCAGACCCGAAGTGTGTACTCTGTGCGGGTGATGCGGAGTCTATGGGCCACCTATTCTTTGAGTGTCCGTAGACTTGGCACATTTGGGAGGAGCAGTGCATGCGATCGTTGGGTGGAGTTGGCAGTGCCAGAGATATCCGGGGGATCCTCAGCTGGATCAGAGACCGCCGAGACATGGACCCTGGTTGGGCCAAGATGGCTAGAGTTAGACTTGCAGCATCAGTTTGGCATGTCTGGAGGGAGCACAACAGGCGTATCTTTGAAGGACTGGCTACTCCGCCAGTAGGAATTCTACATAATATAGAATTCGATGTATCTGTAATGGCCCCTTAACTGGGAAGGGAGATGTGAGAATAGTGTATTGTAATACCTTTACTGTGATTTGCGTGGACTAAAATTTACCCTTATTCCAAATATATATATATATATATATATATATATATATATATATATATATATATATATATTTGGAAGAAAGGTAATTGTTATTATGGCTAGAAGGCTACATCCCTGCCCGAAGGCCATATCATGACCCGAATACCTCCTCCACCAACATCGCACTTGCATCACACTGCACCACATCTGCACCGCACTCGCAACTGGGTCGCATGATCGCATCTCGTCCGCTCCAGGCTGCACCCGCACCCACCTCACTCAAACATCAAAGAATTTAAAGTGCTTCCCCGTTGCTCAAACCTGCAACGTCTGGGAGGGATATGCCTCACTCTAATCACTTGGACTAGAGTCCTTGCAACAGGAACATTATATATATATATATATATATATATATATATATATATATATATATTTACGGATAATATTTAAATGGCATCCTAGTGCCAAGGGACTCCTTCCTGTAAGGGTTTGTGCAGGAACAAGATATACACAACCTACCCACAGAATTTCTGTGATTCGAACCTACAACCACCAGAATGAAAGCACCGAACTTACCATTCTGCCAAATAATACCCTCTTTCTTTTTTTAAGCTATAAGTCATATTTTCTTCTTCTCTTTGGGTTAACAAGAATTGAGACTATACATTTTTTGGTGGTAGTGCACCCCTCTCTCCCAACTTCTATTACAGAAGCTCTCTTCCTCATTCGAGGTTTATTATAATTACTTTTTTCACTAAGAATTACTTTATTGCAAGATTATCGCCATCACTAGAGTAGACAAAACATTGCGACATAGGAGCACATGTTGGTGTTGCTGATTACTTGTTTAAACTCGTAGTTTCACACACACACAAAAGAGAGCGCAGCAAAGTGTGACATAACACATTATTTGAGAGAATATATTCTGCACTGCAACATAGTAATGCATTTACATAGGTTTCCCTGGATGGATGGAAGGACTCTTCATTATTAGTAGTAAGGATGGAGAGATGAGTCAATCCAACAAGCCTGAGTTCAAATCAATCTGGCGAATAATGCCAATTAATAAAAACTTAAAACCATGATTTCCTGTTAGTGCTAGGGAAAGGAGTAGATCAAAATTCTAGTATTAATCAAATTGATTCACTTGGAGAATGGATACTGCCAGTTGTAACCTTAAAGCTATTATGAAGCAATGAATATGCAACGCTAATTCATAGCATTCTTTACTAGGAAACGAAACATATCTTTATGTAGAATAAGTAACGGGAAGGTTGAGTTCAAAACTTCAAATTGATCAAGATACATAATGTTTGTTAATATAATAAGCAACTGGCTGGAAGTAACTGAATATCAGAATTGTTACAGAAAGGCACAAGTATCCTTCAATGTTTACAGTAAAATGGCAAGAAAGGAAAGCAAAAGTTAATATTTACTGGTTATTAAATAATGGAACGTCCTTCTCACTCTTTCGCTTAATGTGTCATAGAGATGAATTCCCCATAGCATAAGTCTTGACCCTCCCAAGACCCTGTATTAGCGGCACTTGGACCCCCTTTTTAGTGGTAGGTGGCCTACCGGCCAACTGACCTTTCAGGTTTTATGAAGGTGCGTTCGCTTATAGTTTCCTTGATGGAATTTAACAAAAGGGGCCGACATAGGATGACTATAATATTCTTTTTGTCAATTCGTTATAGGCTTTCTTGTTCACCATAGCTGCCTTCATTTTGATGGGAGAAAGCTTGAATGAGGAAAGGGATGTTTGGCGGTTACAAAATTCACCTTTCCCTAATTCCTCAGAAGTAATTAATTCCAAGCAAATGATTTTTTATTCCTTATTATCAATCTAGAGCAGAAGTTGCCACATAGGAGCAAATGTTGTTATTCTGGATGTGTTTGCTGTAAGTTGCTGTACAGACAACCACTGGATCATGTGAACACAAATATATATGTTAAAATATCTTTTATTGCTTGACGTTATTGCAATATAAAAACTCTTTGACATATATTCATGTATACGGATAAACCCTTAGGTAGCATTTGGCAATGGGTTAAAGCCTAAAGGTAGTATTAAAAGGCTTTAACTGTACTAAGGTTGCCAGACAACTTAACTATTAGGAGTAATGATAATCGTGAGAACACGTGATTCGGAGTAATAAAGTGGCATTTAACTCGCTCTACCTCTTACTTCACCCCCAGATACCATGGGTTAAACAGGAATAAAGAACAAAAGTATTTAGGACTTTGTCAAAGTAATGAGACCTCTATTGTTGCCAAACATGAAAAAGTATTGAAGTTATTTGTTAATTCATTGCCAAATGCCCAAAGTTGTCCGAGTATTAAGTTATAAGGATTAAGAGAGTTTCACATTATCCACCCTGTTAAAAGGACTTGTTAACCTTTCGCCAAACACTTACCATCGAATGATATATGATCCAATCCCACAAGGTGAAATTCAGATCATTTGGGGATGTTCCAAGATTTATCCCTTCATGCAAGAAGGGGGGGGGGGGGGGGGGGGGGGGGTTGGAATTGGACTGAAATTCAAGTACTTATTGGTTGTGATTCTCTTCTCTGATTGGACAATGCAAGTCCTAAGTCATCCGTAAACAAGTTACCCTAAACAACTTGCCACCTTATGCCAACCTTGTTACTGTAGCCTTATGGGCAACAAAATGAATCCTTTACAAGCGTCGGGGCAGTATTAGGAATGCTTACTACGAAGCAAGTGAGAAAATTAATATAGCACTATGGCACGGATGCATTTAGATCCATCATCACCTACTACTCCATAACTGTTCCTTGATTGCTTTAATTTAGATTGCATGACAAAAAAGGTAGGAATATGTATCCGATAACTGATATTCTAGGTTTTCATACAAGACCTCTATTGTTCAAACCATTGTATCTAGAAGATTGGTAATAGCATAGATGCTGGGGACCCCCTACCTAGCAGCCCCAAATATGGTCTACTCCCAATCCATATCTTACAATATGAAGTTCAACACAAATATTATAGAACTATAAGCTAGCCATAACCCCAATAGCGTATTGATTAAGTATACCCCCTCGTAATACGTATTGAAGAAAGCATTATACCATGTACTAGTATCAAAGGGGCTGCTTGGTTGCAAACATTTGAGCTGAAAGTGTGGAAATCTTTTAGCTTGCAAACAGCCAGGCTAAAATCCGGTGTTTGGCTGGAGTGAGAACTGCCGACATGAACTTGCATTTTTGTGGCTGCAGTTCACGTCGGATGCAACTGGCGGAGTTTTTTGTTGTTTTCACATCCTCTTTCATATGCAAATGTGGAAGGAACTTTTTTTAATTTGCTACCATTTTTTAGGTGCAACTACTTAATTTTCGGTCACAACAATTTTTGTTACTAGTTCTTAATTTCCTAATGGCTTCATTTTCGACCACTAATGTAACTTAGGAATACTTTTTTGGTAATATGCATAAATTAAAAAAATTAATTAAGGTTATCATTAATTACTTACTAGTAAAATTAAATCAATTTTTCTTTTGGTGAATAAATACTAGTAGGAGGTAACCACGTCTTATTCAAGCCAAACATAGTAACTACAAAAAGTTACACTTTCCAACTCACTTCAACAACTTATAAAATTTTCATACACGCGCATACGCAATGCGTACGCAAACTCTCCACTTTCAGATTTTTCATTTCCCACCACTTCGCCGAACCAAACAAACCCAAAGTAAATTTTGACCATGTAATGTGGTTTATCTCAGGTTGTAACAATAACCAAGGTTCGAAGCCTGACTATCAATATATCATAACTAAACACAAGTAGTTATATATATATATATGTGTGTGTGTGTGTGTGTGTGGGGGGGGGGGGGGGGGGGGGGGGGGGGG
>JANAVB010040417.1:3267278-3438112 GCA_029216955.1 Iris pallida
GACGGCTAAGTGCAAAGTGCGCCAACAAAATGCCATATTACGTCTCATGAGCCCTGAGCCCGAGTCCGAGCCCGAGTCCGAGTCCGAGTCCGAGTCGCTAAGCTCCAACGGGGCTTAGCTCCTATGGAAATAAATTTCCCAAGAGCAAAACATAAATGCTTTAATTGTGATTTTAGCCTTTTTCCCATTAGAAAAATACCACATGGCAAACCCATGTGCACCCCACACCACATGTGCATCTCCAATAATAGCAAAGCTAATATATAGAGATACAAACCATTTGTTTTTTCCGATGTGGGACTAAACCTTTCTAAAGGAAAAACCAAAAATCCAACAATCCCCACATATCTCTATATATGGATATAAGTGTTCCCCACAGTAACTGTCCATCATGCATTAGGAGAGATGTCGCTTACGACTTGAATCTTTCCGCATGGGTCAAAAATCAAACTATAATACAAGAATGGACTAAGCCTTGAATTCTGCATCATAGCTGAAATTCTTTTCACTCACATAATGTAGTTACATGTGCTTCTGACTACACATTAAAGGCCCTGTGCCAGTCTGGTTTCAGTGTATAATTTTGGGTGTCTACAAGTTTACCCTCAAGAGACGGCCTGATATCTCTGTCATACACTATAGGTGAGTTCATTATAAAGAGACATGGCATGAAGCGCTTTGCGCTTCCCTTGCGGTGCTACGCCGCTATGACATGGCTTAAAGCCGAGGCCTTACCCCGTACCGGGAACCTCATCGTAGTGTCATACTACAGTAGCATGAGGCAACCGCCTCTTTGTAGTGCCAAACTACCCAGCATGAAGCCTTAGGCTCCCTTGCGGTGTTACGCCGCAACGACATGGCTTGCAAGGCCGAGGCTTTATCCCTAATCGGGTACTTCATGGTGGTGTCGTACCACTGTAACATGAGGAACTCCTCCTCTTTGTAGTGCTGACTACACCCCTCTTTATATTTAACATACAGCATTAGGCTAACTGCCTATTTGCGGTGCTACGCCGCTGTGACTTGGCCTGCAAAGCCGAGGCTTTATCCTATTCCTGGGCAGCACCCCACATATAGGAACCTTATTGTGGAGTCACCCCACTGTAGCATAGAGTTTCACTCCTTGTAGTGCTGCTCTACCGTGCTTCCTGTAAAGCACTCCAGGCATTCACTCTGCCTGAGAACTCATTAAGGCAATTAAGCCAACCTTCCCATATGAACCGTTTTCCGCAGAAAACAATAGTAGACAACAGTGGTTATAGGTCCGTAACCTCTCCATGCCCATTAGAACATGTACCCACCGTTCCTGATATTCTTCCGATTAGTGGTCCTCCCTTGAACCAAAAGCTAGATGCCTAGTAGATAAATCTTTGAACTAATAGTATAAAACTTTATGGTAGGAATATAATAATACAATATCAGAATGCCTTCAAGCCCATTTTACAAGCTGTGTCATTGACCAGCTGGCGCTTGAGGCCCTTGGTGAACAGATCCGCCAGGTTCTCCTGACTCCGAACATCAATCACTGCAATAACACCTCTCTTGATAAGATCGTGTACTGCCCTGTGCTTCAACCGCATAGTCCTCTTCTTCCCGTTGAAGAGGTCATTTGATGCCACCATCGCAGTCGCCTGGTTGTCGCAGTATATCGGTATCGCCGATATTTGCGCCCCAACCAATGGAAGATCATACATGAGCTCCCGAAGCCATTCTGCTTCCTCGGCTGCTGTATCTAGTGCAAAGAACTCAGATTCTATGGATGACCGCGAGAGCATAGTCTGCTTCTTCGACTTTCACGATATAGCAGCTTCATCCATTGTGAAAATATATCCACCTGTGGACCTCTCGCTCTCCACCTCTGAGCACCAACTGGCATCACTGAAGCCTTCCACTACCGACGGATCTCCGCTGTAGTACAGTGCATATGTCTGAGTCTTCTTGAGATATCTCATAACCCGTTTCACAGCTTTCCAGTGTTCAGCACCTGGGTTGCTCGTGAAACGACTCAGCATTCCCACGGCGAAAGCTATGTCAGGCCTTGTGGCAGTAGTAGCATACATCAAACTTCCCATTACGCTTGCATACTCCAGCTGCCTGATACTTTCCCCTGAATTAGGCTTCAGCTTCAGATCACACCTGTACGGCGTATCGATCCCTGGAAGATCCCGATACCCATAACGAGTGATCATTTTCTCAATATAATGAGACTGTGACAGCGCTAGTCCAGTGTCTGTCCGGATGATCTTGATCCCTAAGATCACATCAGCTTCCCCCAAGTCCTTCATACTGAACTTGCTTGAGATGAATTTCTTTATCTCCGTGACACAGCTAATATCCGTACCTAGGATAAGCATGTCGTCCACGTACAGACAAACGATCACACCTTTTCCATCAGCGAACTTCGTGTTAACACACTTGTCCGTATCGCTGACCATGTAACCATTTGACCTTATAACTTTGTCAAATTTCTCATGCCACATCTTGGGAGCCTGTTTAAGACCGTACAAAGATTTCACCAACTTGCAGACTTTGTCTTCAAGACCCCTGATGACAAATCCCTCTGGCTGTTGCATGTAAATCTCTTCGGTCAGCTCGCCATTTAGGAAAGCCGTATTCACATCTATCTGATGTATCACCATCTTATGTATTGCTGCGAGAGCAATCAACATTCTGATGGTGGTCATCCGGGTTACTAGAGCATACGTGTCAAAATAGTCAATCCCCTGCTTCTGAGAAAACCCCTTGGCTACCAACCTAGCCTTGAACT
This sequence comes from Iris pallida, assembly GCA_029216955.1. Lineage (NCBI taxonomy): Eukaryota > Viridiplantae > Streptophyta > Magnoliopsida > Asparagales > Iridaceae > Iris > Iris pallida. The sequence goes on from JANAVB010040417.1 coordinate 3,270,046, forward strand.
TGTCAATAGTTCCGTCTGCTTTCATCTTCTTCTTGAAGATCCATTTGCATCCGATGGATTTCGCTCCTTCAGGAGGATCAACCAACACCCAAGTGTTATTTGAGATGATGGAATCAATTTCATTGTCAATCGCCTCCTTCCAGAAAACCGCGTCTCTGGTCTTCATCGCCTCATCATAGGTAAGCGGATCAGCTTCCACATGATAGGTGACAAAGTCACTTCCGAAGTCCTTCGGCCTCCTCACACGCTTAGCTGACGGCTCAGTTTGTTCTGGTTCAACCGTTGTTTCAACAACAACATCTTCTTGGACCACATCTTCATTGAAGACTTCAGTTTCTTGCGCACCCTCATTGTTCTCCGGAATATTCGCAAGAACAATATTCTTGTGCCGTGCAAATTTGTCTTCAAAATATTCTGCGTCGCGAGATTCAATGATATGATTTGACTCTATATCAAGAAATCTCCGAACATCACTCTTCTCGGCATACCCCAAGAAGATCGTCTTAGTAGTCCTTGTCCCAAGCTTCTGAATCTTCAGATCTGGAAGCTTGACATATGCCAGACACCCCCACACTCGAATGACACTCAAGTTAGGTCTGACTTTGAACCAGAGTTCATGAGGAGTAATGTCAGAAGTTGCATGAGGCACCCTATTCAGAATAAAAGTGGCCGTCAATGCAGCTTCTTCCCAGTAGCACTTAGGAAGACCAGCAGTCAACAACATTGAGTTAATCATTTCTGTTAAAGTTCTATTCTTCCTCTCTGCTACTCCGTTTGATTGAGGAGAGTACGGAGCCGTAGTCTCATTGACAATTCCATGTTCTTTGTAGAACGATGCGAATTCATGAGACCTGTACTCCCCACCTCGATCACTTCTTATCCTTTTGAGTTGTTGTCTAGTCTGCCACTCAGCTTCGGCTCTGAACTCCTTGAACTTCTCGAATGCTTCGTCTTTAGCCTTCAGCAAGTAGACGAACGTATACTTTGAGAAGTCATCGATGAAGGTTATGAAATACTTCATCCCGGCCTTTGTAGAGAACTGTTTGAAGTCACAGATATCGGAGTGAACCAACTCCAGAAGATCTGTACTTCGATTAACCCAAGGAAAGGGTTTCTTTGTGATCTTCGTTTGAGCACAAACTTTACATTTCTCTACCTTACCCCCACATTTGGAGATAAGTCCTAGACTAGACATTCTGTTTATTCGTTTACAATGAACATGTCCTAGCCTATTATGCCACAACTCAAGAGTATAAGCAGAATGAGTGACTTCATTAATTACATTAATTATATTGGACTGATTTATAAGCTGAATCTTGAACATTCTTTCGGTATAAAAAGCTTTCCCGAAATATATTCCCTTGATAGACATCACCATCTGGCCAGCATTGATGTCCATCCTGAGGCTTGCATTGCAGAGTAGGCCTCCCGTAGGGGTGTAGGTGGTGAACCACTCCTTACTGGAGCAGACATGGCAGGAGGCTCCAGTGTCTACCCACCAGTCAGAATCAGTCCTTACTGCATCAACCTGTGCAATCATAGCAACTACGTCAGTGATCATAGATACCTTACTAGGCTCTCCTTGCTCTGATTGCTTGGTCTTTGCTTTGCACTCATTCTTAAAGTGGCCCTTCTTGCCACACTTGAAGTAAGGCATTTCAGACTTCAGCTTCTTTTTCTTGATAGAAGTTTCCTTGACTTTTAGATTGTCAGGGTTCTTCTTCTTGCTGTGGAAAGCCGCCTGCTTTCCCTTTGGTTCCTTGGTCTGAACCAGATTGGCGTTAGCCAATTGCTTGGACAGTGTGTCCACCTTCAGTTGAGCCCGCATCTGGTCCTCAACATAGATTTCATGTAGGAGATCTTCAAGGGTGATCTCCAACTTCTTCCTATGCATGTTTGCATAGAACTTGCTCCACCCAGCGGGGAGCTTTGAGACAATCCCTCCAACAACAAACTTGTCGGGGAGGGGGATCGCCTCGTCTTCCAGCTTCTGTCGCAGTTTCAGGAACTCCTTTACCTGCGGCAGCATAGACTTTTCGTCCTCAAAGAACCACTTGTGATATTTTTCAACCACAAATATTTTACTGCGGTTCTTGTCTTCTTCATAGAGTTTTTCTAGAGACTCCCATATGTCTCTAGCGATATACTTCTTAGAATAGGATTCTGCTAAGGAATCCTCCATAGCATTCAGGATAAGCAACCTGCAAATGCTATTCTCCCTTCTCCACTTGGCCTGAAGTTTAGTAGCCGCAGAGATTGCGATGGCAGACCCAGTATCTGGAACGGTAGGTTCCTCTTCAAGAAGCACGTGATCCACGTCTCTGAGTTGAAGAGTGAGATAAACCTTCCTCTTCTAGACTTGATAATGCTCTCCATCAAACTTCTCTAACTTACAGAAGTCAGTGTTTAGGAGTGAAGCATTAATGTTTTCCATCGTAGCAATAAAGCTTTGAGGTTGTTATTGTCGGAGCACAATTTTTCGATGGAAAACTGAGAATATGAAACAATTGTAAAAACAATGTTCCAATACAACACTTCTAGGAAGGTTGCGCAAGGATAACGAAGATCTAAAAAGATATCGTTATGATATTACGAGAATCTAAAAAGATTTCGTAATCACAGCAATCAGATCGTAGTACTTCTAAAAAGAAGATACAATCAGAGTTACTGGTAGCAACGAAGAAGGTGACTGGCGAAAGATGGAAGAACACCTGCTGGGGTGAATGATCACCGTTGCTCAAAGCTTTATTCGCCCTACGCGTACAGCATCCAGGAACCAGCAAGTTCGTCGGAGAACTTGGAACACTCCTGCTCTTCTGACTCCTCGGACGGATACGAACTCCCGTGCAAGAGCAACGCTGGTACGACGCCTTTCCTCTCTCTCGAAGGCTGCAGATCAGAACTGTGTTAAAAAACACGTCTGAAATCTCTGTTTACTTGTGTTAAAGAACACTTCGTAAACTTTCTGGTGGCTTCTCTTTCTGTTCTGTAACCTGTGAGAGAGGAGGAGGAGGCCTTAGTGCAAAGTGCGCCAACAAAACGCCACATTACGCCTCATGAGCCTTTGAGCCCGAGTCCGAGCCCGAATCCGAGTCCGAGTCCGAGTTCGAGTCCGAGTCGCTAAGCCCCAACGGGGCTAAGCTCCTATGGAAATAAATTTTCCAAGAGCAAAAAGCATGAATGCTTTAATTGTTAATTTTAGCCTTTTTCCCATTAGAAAAATAATCCCGCATGGCAAACCCATGTGCTCCTCCACACCATATGTGCATCTCCAATAATAGCAAAGCTAATATATAGAGATACAAACCATTTGTTTTTTTCCGATGTGGGACTAAACCTTTCTAAAGGAAAAACCAAAAACCCAACAACATACAACGTAGTGTGCATAAAGTCATGTACTTTATGTTGGACATCGCAAAAAAAAAAAATCTAATCTGAAATTTACAGGATAGGAAAAGAAGCCCAGGTTTAGGTTTCGTTACTTTTGTGAACCCAATTTAGACATATTCTAATATAGTGATTGCCGACATCAGGCCCAACACCCAATGAGTTACTCTTAAGCCCAATTCCAAATTTTGTTTGACTACTGGACCCTGTATGCATATGGCGACCCATTCAGTATATAATTTATATTTATCAGGAACAAAAAAACAGTTACTATAGAAAAGGATACCTCAAACAAAAAGTTCTTTTAAGAATGGAATTTAAATTAAAAAAAAGTTTCTTTTAAGAAGACATGTTTAAAGTGGCATTTTCTCCTATGAAAACCCAGCTATACAAAATATGTTTCATGTTTTCTATATGAGAAAATTTGAGTGGCATCCCACTTTGTTTATCCTTATTTAAGGTGTATTCCACCACTTTATACTATTGTAATTCACCCTCCACTTTTGACGGATTTCATCCAAAATCAACAGTCAATGCGTTTGACCGATAATTTTGGACGAAAATACCCTCCAAAAAATAAGCCCAAATCATGCCCCCCTCCCCTCCCGCTCCGCTGCCGTGCCCCCGCCCCGTCGCTGCCGCGCTCACCATCACCACCACCACTACCACCACCTTCATCATCACATCACCACCACAGTCACCTTCACCATCATCTTCGCCAACACCACCATCACCACCGCTGCCGTACCCTAGCTCCGCCCCTCCCGCTATCGTCACCAACACCACCATCACCTCCACCACCATCACCTTCACCACCACCACCGCTTCTCCCCCCCTCCCCGACCTCGTCGCGGCGAGGTCGGAGAGGGGGGGAAGCAGCGCCGAGGTCGGGGAGGGGGGAGCAGAGACGAGGTCGGAGAGCTGGGGTGGGGAGCAGCGGCAAGGTCGAGGAAGGGGCGGAGCAGCAGCGAGGTCGGGGAGAGGGGGAGCAACGGTAAGGTCGGGGAGGGAGGGTGGGGAGCAGCGGCGAGGTCAGGGATGGGGGGCGGAGCAGCGGCGAGGTAGGGGAGGGGTGACAGCGGCGAGAGACACGAGGAAGAAGACAACAGGTCGGAGGTATTTTTGTCAAAAAAATTGGGTCAACCCAGTTGACCGTTCATATTGGACGGAATCCATCAAAAGTGTAGGGTGAATTACAATAGTGTAAAGTGATGGGGTGCACCTTAAATAACCGTAAACAAAGTGGAGTGCCACTCAAATTTTCTCTTTCTATATTTATTCATATTATACATGGTACTTGATCGGTCCAAGGAAAAGGTTGTCATACCCGAAACTAATTTTTGTTGTCCCTTGACTCCTATTGTAAACCGATTCTAGATGGTCACATGAAGGATTGACCAAGTCCGAAGTCTTGTTTAGCTTATCCATAGGTCGGTTCTACGTGTAGCGCCCCTATTAGCTTATCCATAGGTCGGATTAAACTTGCCGTCTAAATTTTTGTTCTTATCCAAGAGTCCACATAAAACATAGAGACATTTTCTCAGCTCGAAGTCTAAGAACCGAGGGATGCCAATGGTAATCAATATTAATAACCGGTTACTATTTTATTTATGGTTCCTAACGTAACTTCTTGATGATTTTCTTTTGGCTTAATTGTACTTTGCTACCCTCAACTATTCCGCGTTTTCAACTTGATACCCTAAACTTTTTTTGTAACAAGTTGATACCTCAACTATTATTTTTTTTTCAACTTGATACATAATTTTTTCACTACTAAAATATGCTCTATTAGCGACGTTATTTAGCGACGGAATAAAATTCTGTCGCTAAGCATATAATATAGCGACTCCCTTCTATTGATGTCGCAAACCGTCGCTGAATAGCACGTTCAACGACACTATATACACTACGTCGCTGAATAGCGACGTCCAGCGACATATTATTAAAATATGTCGCATATATTAAAATTTTTACGACGGTTAGCGACGTCGACTGGTGACGTCGCTAACTATTTTACTTAGGGCACGTTGTGCTCTTTTTTCCTTCCACTCGAAATTTTTTCCCCCCTCTCCAATTTTCTCCCCCTCCTCGAGCTCCTCCGGCGACTCCCCCCCCCCCCCGCGATTTCCTCCGGCGATTCCCCCCCCGGCGACCCCTACCCCGTCGTGCTCCTCCTCCTCCTCGAGCTCCTCCTCCTCTTCGTCAGGTAAACCCTAACCTAACTCCTCCTCCTCCTCCTTCTCCTCCTCTCCCACGGACACACACACACACACACACACACGGACACAGACACACACACACATACAGAGACACAGACACAGACACACACACATACACACACGGACACACACGGACACACACACACACACACAGACACAGACACAGACACACACACACACACACACACACACACACACACACACACACACACACACACACACACACACACACACTCCTCCTCCTATATTGGATTCGAATATAGGAATGGGCTGTTTAGACTGAACAGTCCTGTTAGTTTAAATTCTGATTTTAATTCCTTGTTCTCAAACTAATTTTGATGATTAACTTTCATGTTAAATACTTTCACCTGTGTGTTAGCTACTATGGTTAGGATTTGCATTGGACAAATAGGAATTTCGAAATAAATTTTGGATTGGTTTGGGGTTAATGAACTGTCACAAACCTGGAAACCATTTTCCTGAGAATGGCTCACATCAGTGAGTTCACATGTACCATACACATCCACATGAACACTGAATTTCATTACATACATTACACTAGCTGCTTTTCCCTGTTAACACATTGTTTTCCCTGTTACATGTCCACTCTCTACACACACACACCCTCATTTGACACACTGTTTTCTAGGTTACAAATACACACACACACATACATGTACCACCACACAACACCCTAGTAGCTAACTGCCATTTTTGACACACACCTACGTCTAAACCATTTTTGACACATACACAAAATGAGAACAGTCCCATATACATTACACACATATGCAAACCTATCACATACACCCTATCTATATGCACCATGTACTCTACACACACATTGCCCCATTGACACAAAATGGTATCACATCCAAACACACACACTTGACACACTAGCCTATACTTGTCCACACCTATTTGTTGAACTGCCATGTACCATACACCCATACCCACACACAGGTTAGCACTATTGATAAACATAATGTTTGATCTAGAAAAAAAATAATGACACTTTGTTTTGAATAATAGAGGAAATCTTGGTTTGCATGCACAATTATATTATAAACCTTATTTCGATCCACAATTCTTGGTATAATTAGTTCATTAGGTTTGCCAATACTTTTGAGTGCTTATATCCGAGGTTTGCCATCTTCATTTTCGAGATTTGACTGTCTAGATTGATACTGATCCATCCTTTGATCTCTGAACAACTATGAAGGTTTGTAGTGTAAGGGTTTCTTGATTGTGATGAATGTAGAGAATGTGTTCTAGTTTCATTATTGATGATTGTTGTTTAACAATGTTTTTTGTTGTTGTTGTCTTCATGTTTGTTAAATGGTCAACAGTGTATCCATCTTTCCAAGTTGATTGGCATTCTTTAGTCTGATCAGTTTGCTTTGGTAACTCACTATTGCTCATTACTTGGTACTAGTTTTAGTTGATTGTGTTTTTTTAAGACTAAACAAATGACACCAAGATATTACTTGTGTGTATGAGATAGCTTGAGTTGACTTTGGTCATTATTGGTACTTGAATTATAGGTTAGGCTTATATAGCCTTGAATGGTGTGTGCTAGCTAGTATGGGCTAGTTAGGGCCTAGTAAGATATGAATTATAAGGTATTGGTATTGGGATACCAATAGCGATAAGGTAAAGGATACCTTGGTAGGTAATGACTAGAAATAGGATATTTGACTTAGATTTGACCTTGTTTGACCAAGGTTGACTATTTTGACTGAAAGTCAAAGTAGAGTCAACATCTGACCTAGATTGGACTAAAAGTTGACAAAGTCGACTATAGGTCAACCCTTGACCTACTTTGACCTTGTTTGACCTTGTTTGACTTTGTTTGACTTAGCTTGACCTTGTTTGACTTAGTACAACCTAGTTTGACCTAGATTGCATATCATTGTTATTAGTAACTGTCCGCTACTAATGTGTGTCCCATAATAAGACATAATATACAAATTTGTGCCTATTGGATAATGTGTGTCCATCTTTGCAGAATTATTTCCAAATGGATATGAATTACTACTTGCGGAATCGTTCATGGATGTACAATCGTCGTCCTGATGATATGTGTGGTGTGCGGGATGAATACATAGCGAAAGTAGAGCAGTTCCTGCAGTTTGCTAAGGCGTTCCCTCAGTACATGGACGGCACCAAAATTAAGTGCCCGGGTATGAAATGTCATAATGTGAAATATTATCCAGAAGTGAAAGTGACATATCATTTGTACTCGAGGGATTTCACGCCTAATTACTATCAGTGGACCGCACACGGAGAACTTGTGTCTTTAGCATCAGAGCCGGAGCCTTATGTTGAGCCATATATGCATGCGGGACCTAATTTTGTTACAGATAATCACTACCAAAATTTATCGTTTTAGCGACGGCCACATCCGTCGCTAAGACGACGGTAATTACAATTAGCGACCGATTACCGACGGATATTGACCAAAAAATCCGTCGGCAATCAGCTCGTCGCTAATAACCTTCCGTCGCTACGTTGTCGTCACATGACGGAATAGCGACGGATATTCGACGTCACAATACGAAGCATTAGCGACGCATTTCCGACGGACTGTCGTCTACTTCAGCTTTTAAGTACTGAACTGTGTATGCTATAGCGACGTAAATTTCCGTCGAAAACCCGTCGTAAGAGCGTATCAGATCGTATCATTCCGTCGCTAATCCGTCGCAAGTCGTCGGTAATTAACGACGAATTTGCGACGGTAATCTGACGGACTATCCGTCGAGCAGGTTCTGGAAAAGCTTGGCATTTCCAGCACCATGGCGACGGAATAGTAGTCGCTAACCCGTCACTACCGCGACGCCACAGCGACGGATTGCTGACTGATTATCCATCGCCATGGTTCTGAAAATGTCATGCATTTCCAGAACCATGTCGACGGATTTTCCGTCGCTCCGCTGTCACTATTTCCAGAACCATGTCGACGGATTTTCCCCCGCCCCAAGCCTGTCGCCCAGGCCCCGACGCCCCCGCCCCAAGCCAGCCGCCCAGCCCCCGACGCCCCCGCCCCAAGCCGGCCGCCCAGGCCCCGACGCCCCCGACGCCCTCGTCCCAAGCCGGCCGCCCAGCCCCCGACGCCCCTGCCCCAAGCCAGCCGCCCAGCCCCCGACGCCCCCGCCCCAAGTCGGCCGCCCAGGCCCCGACGCCCCCGCCCCAAGCCGGCCGCCCAGCCCCCGACGCCCCCGCCCCAAGCCAGCCGCCCAGCCCCCGACGCCCCCGTCCCAAGCCCGAATGTCCCCAAGCCCGCCGTCCCTGCTGCCACTACGTCGACACCGCGACATAGAGAGAGAGAGAGAGAGAGAGAGAGAGAGAGAGAGAGAGAGGGGATTACCTTCGGAAGAGAGAGAGGAGAGGACGCCGTCGCCGTTCACCGAAGTCGCGCGCGAGAGAGAGAGACAGAGAGAGAGAGAGAGAGAGAGAGGAGAGAGATTGAATTTGGGAGGAATGCCAAAAGTTCCCTCCGCCTTTTCATTTAAGTCTGGAACGTAAATGTAGCGACGGAATAGCGACTGCTCGTAATCCGTCGCCAGGTAGTCACTAATATTGATTATCCGACTGAATATCCGTCGCTAAGTCGTCGAAAATATGTCCCACCAATTTCCTACACAAATCCCACCAAATAATCGACTGTGTAGCGACGACGATAAATCCGTCGCTATAACACCGACAGTCTAGCGACGGATGTACGACCTTTCCTCCCCCTAAAATTAAAATAAAAATGGCAAATGCGTATAGTCGAAAATCAGTCGCTGAGCGGCCACGAGACCGTCGCTAATACCGACGAAAAAATTTCGTCGCTAAAAAATCGTCGCTAAATGAGTGTATTTTGGTAGTGAATTATGCATACGACGACGGGTGAGTGAACATGGTTTTCGACGCTGCGGGGCCTAGTTTCGTTCATGATGCACCTGAGGAGGCACCGAATGCCGATGATACACAGTTCATGGAGTTGCTGGAGAATGCAAGGACTCCATTGTATCCTGGTTGTGAGGATCATTCACCGTTGGAGGTGGTTACAAGACTGTTGAGCATTAAGTCAGATTTTAACATGTCGTAAGAATGCTACAACCGAGTGTTGGAGTTGATTATAGAGATCTTGCCGGCGGGTGCTAAGTTGCCTAAAGACTTCTACCGGTCTAAGAGGATGGTGAGATCGCTCTGGATGGGATACGAGAAAATTGATTCCTGTCGCAATGGGTGCATGCTGTACTACTGTAACGCCCCAGTCCCATAATATATAGGACCAAGAACTTGAACATGCCAGCTGCACATATACGAAGAATACTCCAATATATAGAATCCTCATATATGTGCATAAGCTGTAAATAAAATAATCACAGGCCAGAATAACATAACCTAATCTCATCACAGCTCAACACAGAAGAATATAGAGTCCAAATAATAAATAAGAGTATCAAAAGATAGCTGGATGAACATGCTCACTCCAAACAGCTATAAAAAAATAGTCTCACAAGATCGGAGTCCAACCTCCGCAAAAATAGAAAGAAAAGAGATGTAAAAATGATGTCCACTAATGTCTCAAATAAGAATAGACTAGAAATAAGTAGGAACTGACTCGGTATCAATGTAAGCTGGATCCAGAGCTGCTCCTTACTCCTGTGGAAAGTCGTCTAATCCTGGAGAGATAACCAGGTCCTCAGAGGGACGTAACAAGATACAAGAAAATACCATGCCATAATAACTGTGATATATAATATAAAGAAAGAAATATGTATGCAATCAGGTGCCTAACCAGTCTACAGTGATAATGCAATAAGAACAAACTTTTAACGCATGGACAGGATCAGAAAGATCAGGAATCAGGACCGTATCTCCCACTGGAGATAACCGGCAATCAGGACCGTACCTCCCACTGGAGATAACCGGCTAGCAGGACCGTACCTTCCACTGGAGATAACCGACAATCAGGACAGTGCACATATGACCCATACGTTAAGGAACTGTTCTTCCCTCCAATGCCTATTAGAGTCACATCCATGACTCATATGTACCTCTAGTAACTGCCAAGTCTACTAGCATGCAATCTATTGGCATTTACTCCTATCCGTCGCACGCCTCATACGTATCGGTGGCCGACTGACTACGCGAGTACTTGTCCTACATGTGACTCACATTACGTAATACAAAAAGTGTCAAGGCCGTATGAGATAAACCAATACCTCAACATCAATGGCTGGTCAATAAACTAAGTCAATGCAAGAGGAATAAATAAAGCGAAAAAAATAACCGATAGAGTCGCTTACACCCAAGTGTGACTTGGACGCACAGTTTAAATATCGAGAAATAAGAAATGCTGAAATAACAACTGAAAATAAGAAATATAATAATCACAGAGTAAGGTGGCAAGGTATCTTGCCTGATGGTGCAAAGTGGCAAGTCCAGGTAATCACAATGTCAGCCAAGAAACGTCATAATCTCCAAACAACTTCGGACGCTGAAACAAACATAAAAAATATACTTGGTATAAAAGATATACCTAGGAAATGCCTGTCCAAAAGTCTAATTCTGGAACAGGGGCAAAATCATAATTTCGGGTCAAAACGATGTCCGCCGTTGGACCCGCTTTGCACCGAAATGCGTGCCAAAGTCTATGGTCTCTAAAGTCGTCATACTACATGTCTACGGTTTCAATTTGAGGAGAGAAACTCAACGGTATGTCCAGTTTTGGATTCCGATGAGCCGTGCACAAAATCGCCCGTTTGAGTGGGTCGCGGGTCCGCCAAAAATGGGTTCCGATTCGACCTTCTCAGAATTGAACCAAACTTGGCACACAGGACCAGAATTTCGATCCGGATCTGTTGGCGCAAGTTTCGTCTCAATTCGACGACTGTACACGAAGTTATGGGCAAGTTTGCAAAACGTCGATACGGGGGTATCTCGACGGATACGCGTTGATTTCATCGCGCACACACGACGAAACTGAGTTCCGTCAGTTCCCACACGTCGGTAACATCCATATGCGCCTTTCGATGCATATAGTACGCGGCCACGTCGCCCGGTTTGTCGGGGCGTACGTCGTATCGGACAGAATTCTAAATTTTTAGTATTTTTAAGACAGTTTTTCTCTGAAGTTCATTGATCCGTAACTTCCTGTATATTACATAAGAATTTAATCTAACAGATGGGTTTCCATCTCATATAGGTTAACTAGGACTTTCCAAATTATTTCCTACAATTTCTCAATATCTGGGCCGAAATCGCTCTTCCAAAATCAGAGTTTGGGGCGATTTCTCGGGTTCTTTTTCGAGGATGTTTCCCCTACTTTCCCGAAAATTTTACGGAACTACCTGTGCATTAGAAATTTTTCTAATTGCTAAGGTTTCGAGATGGTTATGTTGTCTACGCATAGAAGTCGACAGATCGACTTTTCGTCGAACAGATTCAAAGAAATCGAAATCGAAAGATGGGTACCTGGGTTCTGAAATAAACAGGGTATCCCCTGTTTCTTCTCGGCTAGGCGCGGTTGTCCGACGATCCAGTCATCGTCGACGTCGAGCAGGTGCGCGGGGGTGTGGGGGAGGAACTGGAGTCAGATTTCGGGCTGGGAACGAAGTTTGACGGACAATTTTTCCAAGAATCCTAATTCCCGAAACTTTTATGGGGTGTTTAAATTCCTAATTTAAATCGGATTTCTGATTTGGATGGGATTTTGAATCTGAGTCTATCTGGAAGAGAATCTCGTAGGAAATATCTAGGGATTTATTTAAAAATTTTCGGATGGGATTTGGTTTAGATCAAATCTCCACAATATTTTTTTTTTGTTACCAAGTTGCAGCTACTGCTGCGTTTCGGGAAGAAAAAGGGAGGGGGGGTCACTGCGGAATACTGTAGCCCGTGGGCTATAGTAGCTTAGTTATTTTATATACAACTTTTTTTTACTACTTTTAATCATATGACCCCATTGTCATAAGCACAGTCCGGCCGCCCCTTTGGGGTGTTGGCCGGGCCCATTTGTTTTTTTTAACTTATACTTATATATATATAAGTATAAATATATATATATATATATATATATATATATACATATATTTTTTTTTATATATTATATATATTATATATATTTATATTTATATATATATATATATATATATATATATATATATATAAAAAAAATATATATATATATATATATATATATATATATATATATATATATATATATATATATATATATATCTTTTAAGCTAAAAATTCTCAAAAATTACCAATTAAATTCCTAAAAATCCTAGATTCTATCATATTTCTTATTTAATGGAAATACTAACATGCACGCATACAATAATATAATATCTATATACACACAAACCTTATTTATACTATTAAACTAGTAACATATAAATCCATCATTAATAAATTACATACAAAATTAATTTAAATTAAAAAAATCGATTATAAATTATGGGGGTTTACATCCTACCCAACTTAAAGAAAATTTCGTCCTCGAAATTAAACTAGGGTAGGGGGGTTGAGGGATAAATAGAGTGGTTTACGGTGGGGATATAACCGCACGATTTAAAGTGGTACCTTGGGTTTATTCACCTTGCATCATCTTTCAAAAAAAATGAGTAAAAGACAAGGTTCATAAAGAATTCATAGACGATGCTATTGAGCACGAATACGAGGTCCATAGGCTATGAAATAATTCAAATGAAAATTGTCAAGGCGGTCGCAGATGAGGCTCTGGGACGAGTTTGACTATGTCTTCATCCACGTAGAATAATATGTGAAGGCGAACCAAAATGTACTAGGTTGATCAAACCATCATGCACCGGTTCTGATTAGACAATATATTAGTGGGTGCGTACCCAATAAATCATGTCATGATTAAGCTCGATGAAGAATAAGCTTGCAAAAACTAGACTATAATTGCGGTATTAGTCAAAGTGGTCAAAATATGTACGCGGTATTGGTGATTTGAAGGAAAACACAATTTGTTCAAGAATCTAAGCTGTGTCCGGTGTTCGTGCTTATCCAATCATTCTACAGTCTAATTTCTATGGCCCAGACTAAACTAATGGGATATGGATCTTATGTCAATCCATGATAATAGGAAATATTGCGATTAAAACCGTACCTGCTATGACTTCTCCTTTTACTCCCACATTCTCCACTGCCAGCGAGAAGGCCTGTCCATAGTTCTGACTGAGGTCCCGAGCTCTAGTCCTGTCGTGCTGTACTGGCTGGGGAAGTAATGGTAGTCTAGGTGATCCTGCTACTGGCCCGGGTGCTGGTAGTGCTGGAACTGCCGGTCTCGGGGCCTGCTGGGCATAAACTAGTGACTGCTGCTCTGGACACTCTCTCACCTTGTGTTGTAAAGAGCCACATCTCAAGCATGCTCCAAGTCGAGTTCTGCAGTCATTTTGGAGATGCCCTGGCTTTCCACAGAAATTGCAAATAGGCTTCTGATAAGGCGCAGACCTCTTCTGATGTTGTCCTGTAGCCCTTCTGATAGGTCCACTCTGTGTCGATCCCGTAGGTGTAGCTGCCAGCGTATGGCGTCTCGGGGTCTGCTGCTGCTCCTTGCGAAGAATCTCCTGAGCACGAGCTTCTTCCAGGACAGCTGAATGTGAGACTCGAGACTGGGTAGTCGTATAAGACTTGAGCTCTGGTGCAAGCCCCTGGTGAAATCTCCTCGCCTTCTCTAACTCTGTTGGAATTAATCCCGCACCAAATCTACTCAGGCGATTGAACTATGAGTCATACTCATCAACTGTCATATTTTCTTGCTTCAGATGAAGGAACTGGTCGTAGAGACCATCTCGAACATGAATAGGGAAGAACCTTTCATAAAATAAATCATAGAATTGCTTCCAAGTGGTCCCAGTACCTAATCGTCTCTCTTTCGCCTTCCACTAGTGGTGAGGATTATCTTCTAGCAGTAGGTCCACTGCTGTCATCCAATCTCGAGCTGGCAACTGGGATGCCTTCAGTAGCTTCTCTGTACTAATAAGCCACTGTGATACCTCTAGTGGCTTCTCCGTTCCACTGAAAGGCTTAGGGTTCATATCTGTAAAGTTCTTGATAGAGCCTTCATAAGGATGCAGAGCCGGTGCTGGAGCTGGTACTGGAGGTGGTGGTGGAGGACTAGCTAATGCTGCCATCATCGTTTGTCTCATTAGCTCAGTCTACTGCCACTGAGCCTGTATCATGGTGTACATAAACTGAGTAGTAGGGCTCCCATCAGTCGGTGGTGGAGGCATCTGAGGTCCCGACTGTGGAAAAAACTACTGTAGGAATGGTGGTAGTGGAGGTAGTGGTACACTCCCTTCCGGTGGCATGGTAGTGGTCTGTCCAGCCTGGCTGCCTAGGGGTGCTACGATCTCTGGGTACTCAGTCGTCGGTGTCGTAGTAGGCTGCGACTGTCCTGGTGGGTATAGTGTCACTGGAGTCATGGGAGGATTCTGTCCCTCCGGGTTGGCCTCTTCGCCAGATGTGAGGGCCAAGGCAGAAGAATGTCCGCTTCTTAGATTCATACTGTTGGCACGAAGAATAATGGGACGATATTAGGAAAGGTTAGATATGAGGTAAATCAAATAATCAAGGAAGTTTCAAAAGATTGGAAGTCAGGAGGTAGTAGTAGTTCTGGATGAGATATTCCTATTCCTATATGCAGGCTTGTTGGGCACAGTCATGTAACCCAACAATATTAAATCGGACCTGCATGGGCCACAACAAAAACATGTAACGCCCCAGTCCCATAATATATAGGACCAAGAACGTGAACATGCCAGCTGCACATATACGAAGAATACTCCAATATATGGAATCCTCATATATGTACATAAGCTGTAAATAAAATTATCACAGGCCAGAATAACATAATCTAATCTCATCACAGCTCAACACAGAAGAATATAGAGTCCAAATAATAAATAAGAGTATCAAAAGATAGCTGGATGAACATGCTCACTCCAAACAGCTATAAAAAATAGTCTCACAAGATCGGAGTCCAACCTCCGCAAAAATAGAAAGAAAAGAGATGTAAAAATGATGTCCACTAATGTCTCAAATAAGAATAGACTAGAAATAAGTAGGAACTGACTCGGTATCAATGTAAGCTGGATCCAGAGCTACTCCGTACTCCTGTAGAAAGTCGTCTAATCCTGAAGAGATAACCAGGTCCTCAGAGGGACGTAACAAGATACAAGAAAACACCATGCCATAATAACTGTGATATATAATATAAAGAAAGAAATATGTATGCAATCAGGTGCCTAACCAGTCTACAGTGATAATGCAATAAGAAGAAACCTTTGACGCATAGGCAGGATCAGGAAGATCAGGAATTAAGA
This sequence comes from Iris pallida, assembly GCA_029216955.1. Lineage (NCBI taxonomy): Eukaryota > Viridiplantae > Streptophyta > Magnoliopsida > Asparagales > Iridaceae > Iris > Iris pallida. The sequence goes on from JANAVB010040417.1 coordinate 3,286,001, forward strand.
CCGTATCTCCCACTAGAGATAACCGGCAATCAGGACCGTACCTCCCACTGGAGATAACCGGTTAGCAGGACCGTACCTCCCACTGGAGATAACCGGCAATCAGGACAGTGCACATATGACCCATACGTTAAGGAACTGTTCTTCCCACCCAATGCATATTAGAGTCACATCCATGACTCATATGTACCTCTAGTAACTGCCAAGTCTACTAGCATGCAATCTATTGGCAGTTACTCCCATCCGTCGCACGCCTCATACGTATCGGTGGCCGGCCGACTACGCGAGTACGTGTCCTACATGTGACTCACATTACGTGATACAACAAGTGTCAAGGCCGTATAAGATATACCAATACCTCAACATCAATGGGTGGTCAATAAACTAAGTCAATGCAAGAGGAATAAATAAAGCGAGAAAAACGACCGATAGAGTCGCTTGCACCCAAGTGTGACTTGGACGCACAGTTTAAATATTGAGAAATAAGAAATGCTGAAATAACAACTGAAAATAAGAAATATAATAATCACAGAGTAAGGTGGCAAGGTATCTTGCCTGATGGTACAAAGTGGCAAGTCCAGGTAGTCACAATGTCAGCCAAGAAACGTCACAATCTCCAAACAACTCCGGACGCTGAAACAAACATCAAAAATGTACTCGGTGTAAAAGATATACCTAGGAAACGCCTGTCCAAATGTCTAATTCTGGAACAGGAGCAAAATCGTAATTTCGTGTCAAAACGATGTCCGCCGTTGGACCCGCTTTGCACCGAAACGCGTGCCAAAGTCTATGGTCTCTAAAGTCGTCAAACTACATGTTTACAATTTCAGTTTGAGGAGAGGAACTCAACGGTATGTCCAGTTTTGGATTCCGATGAGCCGTGCACAAAATCGCCCGTTTGAGTGGGTTGCGGGCCCGCCAAAAATGGGTTCCGATTCGACCTTCTCAGAATCGAACCAAACTTGGCACACAGGACCAGAATTTTGATCCGGACCTGTTGGTGCAAGTTTCGTCTCGATTCGACGACTGTACACGAAGTTATGGGCAAGTTTACAAAACGTCGATACGGGGGTATCTCGACGGATACGCGTTGATTTCGTCGCGCACACACGACGAAACTGAGTTCTGCCAGTTCCCACACGTCGGTAACATCCATACGCACCTTTCGATGCATATAGTGCGCGACCACGTCGCCCGGTTTGTCGGGGCGTACGTCGTATCGGACAAAATTCTAAATTTTCAGTATTTTTAAGACAGTTTTTCTCTGAAGTTCATTGATCCGTAACTTCCTGTATATTACATAAGAATTTAATCTAACAGATGGGTTTCTATCTCATATAGGTTAACTAGGACTGTCCAAATTATTTCCTATAATTTCTCAATATCTGGGCCGCAATCGCTCTTCCAAAATCAGAGTTTGGGGCGATTTCTTGGGTCCTTTTTCGAGGATTTTTCCCCTACTTTCCCGAAAATTTTACGGAACTACCTGTGCATTAGAAATTTTTCTAATTGCTAAGGTTTCGAGATGGTTATGTTGTCTGCACATAGAAGTTGACAGATCGACTTTTCGTCGAACAGATTCAAAGAAATCGGAATCAAAAGATGGGTACCTGGGTTCTGAAATAAACAGGGTATCCCCTATTTCTTCTCGGCTAGGCGCGGTTGTCCGACGATCCAGTCGTCGTCGACGTCGAGCAGGTGCGCGGGGGTGTGGGGGAGGAACTGGAGTCGGATTTCGGGCTGGGAACGAAGTTTGACGGACGATTTTTCCAAGAATCCAAATTCCCGAAACTTTTATGGGGTGTTTAAATTCCTAATTTAAATTGGATTTCTGATTTGGATGGGATTTTGAATCTGAGTCTATCTGGAAGAGAATCTCGTGGGTAATATCTAGGGATTTATTTAAAAAAATTCGGATGGGATTTGGTTTAGATCAAATCTCCACAATATTTTTTTTTGTTACCAAGTTGCAGCTGCGGAATACTGTAGCCCGTGGGCTACAGTAGCTTAGTTATTTTAGGCTAATTATAAGGGCACATATTTTTTTGATCGGGGCTAGCCAGGATTAGGGCTAGCCAGGTTTTGAGAAAATTTTATTCGGGCTGTCCAAATTTTTCATTCAGGGGCTGTCCAAACCCCACACCCCCAAACCCGAAAAATCACTCTCATTTCAAATTTTTACTCTCTCTCTTCACAAACCCTAGCTTTCTTCTTCTTCTATCCATCTTCTTCTTCTCCACCATTTTTATTCTCACATCTTCATCAAAACCTTAGTTTTTTTCTCATCATCATCATCTTCTTCTTCTCCACCATTTCCATCATCACCATCTCCATCAAAACCCTAGTTTTCTTCTCTTTCCCAATTTCGATGGCACCCAAAAAATTAAATAAACCCTAAAATGTATGAAAATAAAGGTTAAATACTTATTTCCTCATAAAGAATGCATGGAAATAAATCCTAAAATGCATATTTCACTCTATTATCAAAATTGAAATAAATCCTAACATGTTTTTTTTATTCGGAAATGTCGACTTTAGGACTGCCAGAAATTTTGGCAGTCCTGAAAGAAACTTGCTGTACAGCAAGTATCTTTTAGGACTGCCTCAATTTCTGGCAGTCCTCAATATGTCTAGGACTGCCAGAAATTGTGGCAGTCCTGTTGTAGAGCATGTCCCTTTCAGGACTGCCACAATTTCTGGCAGTCCTCATTACTTCTAGGACTGTCAGGAATTGTGGCAGTCCTCATTACTTTCAGGACTATTACAATTCTTGGCAGTCCTCATTATCTTTTATACCTACCACTTGGATAGCCCTGAGTAATTTTTTCAGTGGCAAACTTGTAAATAATGGAAAACTATCACTTGGACAGCCCCGATCAAAAAAAGCTGTGCCCTTATAATTAGCCTTATTTTATATACAACTTTTTTTTACTACTTTTAATCATATGACCCCATTGTCATAAGCACAGTCCGGCCGCCCCTTTGGGGTGTTGGCCGGGCCCATTTGTTTTTTTTTTAAACTTATACTTATATATATATAAGTATATATATATATATATATATATATATATATATATATATATATATATATATATATATATATATATATATATATATATATATATATATATCTTTTAAGCTAAAAAAAAAAAAAAAAATATACATATACATACATATATATATATATATATATATATATATATATATATATATATATATATATATATATATCTTTTAAGCTAAAAATTCTCAAAAATTACCAATTAAATTCCTAAAAATCCTAGATTCTATCATATTCCTTATTTAATGGAAATACTAACATGCACGCATACAATAATATAATATCTATATACACACAAACCTTATTTATACTATTAAACAAGTAACATATAAATCCATCATTAATAAATTACATACAAAATTAATTTAAATTAAAAAAAATCGATTATAAATTATGGGGGTTTACAACTACAAAGACGACAAGGACGCAGATGTGTGCAGATTTTGTGGTGCTGATCGCTATAAGACAACTAGTACAGGAAGGTCTACCGGTGCAAGAAGACCGACCGATTCAATGCACTACTTGCCTTTAACGCCGCGGTTGCAAAGATTATTTATGGTGAAAGAGACAACCGAAAATATGAGTTGGCACATGCGAGAACAGATTGAAGGAGTGTTGGATCACCCATCCGATGGAGAAGCGTGTAAGCACTTTGATCGAGTGTATCCTGATTTTGCTTCAGATCTGCGTAATGTCAGGTTGGGACTATCTTCTGACGGTTTTACTCCTTTTGGTCATTCGGGATCCCAGTATTCATGCTGGCCTGTGATTGTCACTCCATATAACCTACCACCTTGGATGTGCATGAAGACTCAGTATATGTTTCTAACCGTTATAATTCCTGGTCCGAACAATCCCAAGAAGAACATTGACGTGTACTTACAGCCTTTGATAGATGAGTTGAATCAGTTATCGGAAGTAGGCGCTAACACGTACGATGTTTCCAGGAAGCAGAATTTTCAGATGAAGGCAACCCTTATGTGGACCATCAATGACTTTCCGGCCTATGAAATGTTATCTGGATGGAGCACTCATGGCCGTCTCTCATGTCCGTATTGCATGGACCGTAGTAAGGCTTCCCGCTTGAAACACGGAGGAAAATCGTGCTTCCTTGATTGTCATCGGCAATTTCTGTCAAAAGATCATCCGTTCAGAAGGAACATGAATGTATTCCATGCCGGCATTGTAGAGAAGGGTAATCCACCGCCAAGGTGGTGCGGAGCCACGATATGAGAGGAGGTTAAAGATTTTCCAAGTGCTATCGAAGATCCTACAACTGGGTACAAGTGCGATGGATTTGGTAGAGATCATAACTGGACAAAGAGGAGCATATTCTGGGATCTGCCATACTGGAGTACCAATCTGATCAGACATAATCTTGATGTCATGCATATTGAGAAGAATGTGTTTGATAACATAATTAATATTGTGATGGACATAAAGGAAAAAACGAAAGACAATCCCAAGGCCAGGTTGGACTTAGAAGAAATATGCAAGCGCCCTGCGTTGTATTTGATACATCAGAATAGAAAAAAGTTCCAGCCGAAGTTAATTTTCTTGCTGGACAAGGAGGATAAAGTGAGACTTTGTCGGTGGATCCAGGGCCTAAAATTTTCAGACGAATATGTGTCAAATCTGAGAAGATGTGTCGATCCGAAGGAAAATAAATTGACGGGTATGAAGAGCCACGACTGTCACGTATTTATGGAGGTTAATTCCGATTGCATTTCGGAAATTCTTACCGCAGGCAGTTTGGGATCCATTGATGGAGCTTAGCATATTCTTCATGGATCTTTGTTCTAAGAAATTGCTCGTTGATCGTCTAGAAAAGCAAGAGAAGGACATTGCGGTAACACTATGCAAGCTAGAGAGGGTGTTTCCTCCTGGATTCTTCGACTCTATGGAGCATTTGTCGATTCATCTATACTATGAGGCACGTGTTGGTGGGCCCGTCGAATATCGATGGATGTACCCGTTCGAGCGACATTTGAATCACCTAAAAAGAAAGGTAAAAAATAAGGCACGGGTCGAGGGTTCTATTGTGAAGCCTATGTTCTAGAGAAGATTACAAACTTTTGTTCGATGTATTTCAAGCCTCATGTTGCAACTAATAGAACGAAGGCTTCCAGAAACGACGACAGAGATCATGAAAGTAATGATATAATACTGAAGGTATTCAATACTTCAGGAAATCCATCGGGTAAAATGAAGAAGAGATATCTGAACGATGATGAGCTAAGGGCTGTTCAGGTGTATGTATTACTCAACTGCGACGAGGAGGAAGTAGAGAAACTGGAGAGGTAAGTAAATAATACGTCTACATTATTTTAATAGTATTGATTATTATACTATTACATTAATTGTACGATGTTGTTTTTAGCATATTTAATGATGATGTGAGGTCAGGTAGGCCACACATAACAGAAGAAGAACTAGAACAAGAAATGAGACGTTATTTTCCATCATGGTTGAGTGCATATGTAAGACTTCAGAACTCTGTAATTACCTTTCTGTATATGCACTTGATTGAGAATGAGCTTAATTGCTTCTTTCGTGGTATTTAGGTCGATCGTCTATACGCAAGACTTGAGAATGAGTCTATTAGAACGCTAGCCAAGGGACCAATTTATGCTGCAAAAATATGGCCAAGCTACTGTGTTAATGGATTTAGGTTCAAGTCAACAACTTGCCCGATCAGAGACAACTTTGTGGATCTCAACTCCACCAAAAACAGTTGTTTGTGTATCAGATCTTCGAACTACAAAGATGTTGATGCGGGCAACGATTTCTATGACGTGCTACGGGAGATCGTGGAGCTGACATATAGTTATGAAATAGAGCCTGCTAAGATTGTGTTATTCAGGTGTGATTGGTTCGATCCGATTGAAGGTCAAGGTTGGAAAGTAGACAAGCACGGTCTTGTTGATATAAACTATTGGCGTCGATATCAAGCATATGAACCATTTGTCCTATCAAGTCAGGCTCAGCTCGTGTACTTCACAAGTTATCCTGAACGGGGAACAACAAGGTCGGACTGGTGGGCAGTATGCAAGACCAAAGCTAGAAATACCTTTGAGGTTGACGATATAGCTTATCAACAGGATGAACTACCTCTTGTAACAAATATTATAGAAGTGGACACGACGGAAGTTCCTCATTACACATTTAATTATGTAGAAGAAGTAGAATTATCTGAAGAGGAAGATGCAGATGAAAGTGAAGATGTAGAGGAGGAAGAAGAAGAAGAAGAAGAAGAAGAAGAAGAAGAAGAAGAAGAAGAAGAAGTAGATGAGCTAAACGAACTAGATGCATTTTTAGAAGAGGATTAAATCTGTACGTTTGTTTTATCATCATATTTGACACTTTAGTGACACTTCTATCATATAAATCGGTGACACTTCAGTGACACTTTATTGACACTTTTATCTGTGACTATGATATTTTTCAAAAATCTGTGATGTCTATCATATAAATATGTATTTTTGTTTTATTGTCATATGTTATTATCAGGTATGACTAGACCAGGAGGACGACGCGAAGGATTCTACATGAGGCAGTCCCGTCAGCCTCGGCCTGGGGATGGAGAGGGCAGTTCCGTACCCTCATCCTCATCTCCGAGTACGCCAGTGTACCGTTCTGTTCCCGGTCCCTTACCGGGACAGGGCAGTTCCAGCAGGTTGGCGACTCCTTCCTCGTCGTCCAGCCTTCCTGATCCTGCGTCCAGCATCCCTGATCCTCCGTCCAGCATTCCTCCTGTCGACGGCTCTATGGAGGGAGCCCACGCCGAGCATATGGAGGACGGCGATCAAACTGATCCTGCCCAGGCAGGAGGTGAGAGCGACCCTCCATGCGCTCCCCCGGACGAGACGCGTATGGAGATTTAGACGGACGGGCCTATGAAGTAAGTTAATTAATTAATATATATTTCTCAAATGATTATATGTACATATATATTCATGAAAAATTATTATTGTACAGATATCGGCCTTCTGCAGTACAGAGACAGCTGGGGGTATTTCTGAGGCAGAACTATGGTGGGCCTTGGATTAACTACTCAGATGCTCCCGCATATAGGAAGGCCTTTTGGTTCGCCCACTTCAAGGTAAAAAATATGTTTATTTTTAAATTTTAATAATCATTTGTGTATATTATACAAATTTTGTATTTTACTTCTTATAGAGGACCTATTTCTATCTACCACACCGGACGGCGAGGATCGAGGGCCAATTTTCTATCGTCGCAGCCAAGCTCATCCGTGATGCGATCCACGACCAGAAGTGTAGTGATCGCTCCGGACAGCCGATCCATGGTTGGATCACGCCAGAGCAGTGGGCTGCGATGAAGGCTAGATTCAGCGAGCCCAAGTACCAGGAGCTGTCTGACAAGGCCAAGGTGGCACGGTCGAGCGCCGGTAAGTGGTGTGGTGGCTCCATTCTGATGACGGAGCATTTTCGTCGTCTGGTACGTTTTCTATGACGGATATTAATTTATATATAGTTCGATAGAATATTTAATACTAGTAATAGATAATATATTTTAACAGGTAAAAAAGGGTGAGGACCCGAACATGGTGACCGTCTTCCTGGTCACCCATCGGAGGGCTGGGGAGTTCATTGACGAGAGGGCGACGCAGGCATATGTACGTTCTATTCTTTATATTAATTTACTATAATTTAGAAAACAGAAAAATAGATATCAATATAGACTTTAGCAAACACTTACACGTTAGCAAACATGTTCCAGGCCGAGTTTGTTCGGCTACAGGAGGAGGCGGCTGCTGCTGCTGCTGTTGCTAGTGCACAAGCAGAGGGAGGGGCTGGTACTTCCTCCCAGCCGCCTACAGCTCCATCGCCGGACGAGCTCTGGATGACCGCCGTTGGCGGTCTTCAGAAGGGTACGTACTACGGTACGAGATCCTACGACGTGTATTTGGCTTCGAAGTCATCCCGGGCCCCCTCTGTCAGTGTGCAGTCTCCGGCTTCGCAGGCGTCGTCACGAGCTGAGGATGTTCGTCATCAGATCGAGGAGCTGCGTCGTGAGTTACAGCAGCAGATTTTTGATGCGGTCGAGCGACGATCCGACCCTCCGGTCGTCACCGGACGATTTGATGCGGTCGAGCGCAGTATACAGGAGCTGATGAGTCTGCATCAGGCTACAGCTGTCAGCTTGCACACGCTCATCGAGTCTACGCAGTGCACAGAGCGTAGACAGGTCGAGCTGGAGGGATCGCAGAGGAGCATGTCTGCCTCACTCACTCAGGTTTCGGCTTCGCTTGAGACGAGTACTGAGAGGGTGGTGAGTACCCTTGTTGTTTATGGTGAGCGACTGCGAGAGCTGGAGCAGATACGTCCTCCCGGTCCATCGACGACACCGACTCCAGACATTGCACTGCCTCCTACTGCCCCTACGGTGCAGCTCACCCAGGAGCAGTATGACTACATTCTATCCCAGTTGCACGGCAGGGGTCCGCAGTGATTTCATTGATTTTTTTTATGACTTGTATGTATTGGTCCTATGGGCAAATTGTTTATTGGTACACTTTCGTTTATACACTTGGTGGGAAATTTTTTATCTTCTATTTTTATTTGACTCTATTGGATGTTTGTGAGATGTGTGTCTGTGATATTTACTTTGCACTGCCTCCTATTTTTATTGTGATATTTACTTTGTGATATCTGCGACGATGATGACAAATATACCTACGCTGGGTTATAAGCGATGATCTGATATACAAAGGAGGTGCTGTCAAAATTTTAAAAAAATATAATGTGTATTTTTGTGATGATGTGTGTCTGTGTTTACATTGAATGTGAAATACAGTGTTCGGAACCATCGACAGTTTCGATTACTGTTGTATGTTTTATCTTCGATAGAAAGAGCAACAATTCAGGGTGTACTTTTGAGAGCTTCATTTTTACGTCCTTCACTTTCTCCGGACGTCGTAAAGGTTCCCGAGAAGGTGAAGGACGTGAAGAGGAAGCTCTGAGAAGTGCACCCTGAACTGTTGCTCTTTCTATCCAAGATAAAACATAGAACAATAAGCGAAACTGTCGATGGTTCGAACACTGCACTTCACACACACTGTAAACACAGACACACAGCATAACAAAAATACCAATTATATTTTTTTAATTTTTTTTTATAATATCTGCGACGTATAGCGACGTTCCGCGATGGACAGCGACGGAACGTACACGTCGCTATACGTCGCTAACTAGTGACGTAACGTCGCTAGCCGTCGCTAAACTGCTGACGTGGAAAATGACAACCTGTCAGCGGACGTCGCTAAATTTGTCGCTAGACGTCGCTAAAGTGCACACGTGGCTGCCATGCCATGTCATTATATATAAAGTTTATGGCGTCGTAACGTGGTCGCTCTACGTCGCTATTTTGGCGACGTAACCTTACGTTGCTATCTGTCGCTTATTTTGCGACGTCTTGCGACACTATTCATGCCATCGCAAACAGCGACGTTCTGCGACAAAATTGTCATCTGCGACATGCTTATACGCGACACCCAATTTTCGTCGCTAAATACGTCGCAAATTTGTTTTAGCGACGGATTTTTCTTATTTAGCGACGTCTTTTGACGTCGCTAAAATGGATTATTTTTTTAGTGTTTTAAAAATCCCAAAATGCCCTTATCCCTTCCCTCTTCCTTTCTCCCTTCCCCCCTCCCTCCCCCACTCCGGCCACCCCCTCCCTACCGCTCCGCCTCCCCTCCGGCCACCCCCTCTCCCACGTCCGGCCAACCCCCCCTTCCGCTTCAGGCGCCACAGCCGCGGCGGCCGGCGGCGGTGGCGCCGGAAGCGGGAGGGGGGGGGGGGGAGGTTGGCCGGACGCGGGAGAGGGGGGTGGCCGGAGGGGAGGCGGAGCGGGAGGGAGGGGGTAGCCGGAGTTGGGGAGGGGAGTGGGGGTAATTTTAAGGTTTGAGCAGGGGTATTTTCGTCCCAAATTTTTTTGGGTATCAACTTGTTAAAAAAAAGTTTAAGGTATCAAGTTAAAAAAGCGGAATAGTTGAGGGTAGCAAAGTGCAATTAAGCCTTTTTTTTCTCCTCTTCATAGTTCGAGCACTGTGGATTGTTCTAAGAACTGTAATTGAAGATATGTCAAAATAAAATTAGATTTATATTTATTAATCCGTTCAAAGTTAACATAGTTATTTAAAAGCAAAAAAACATTTTTTATTAGATATAAAGTTAAGATAGTTATTTATTAGATATAAGGGAACCGAAATATGTTGAAATCTGGTTGACAACTTGAAGAGAAAAAAAAACATTTTTGTTAAATACAATGAAAATGAAATACAATGAAAATGAAATCTGGTATCTTGTTAGAAGAAATTGGAAATAGTATATGGTTGCTGAAATTATAGGAATGAGAAAAACTGTTTTTGTTCATGTGAATAATTTTTGTTTTATTCTCCTATTATCTATTATTTGATATCGAAACACAATAGATAAGTAATCTTTTTGTTTCAAGTTCTTGATCCTGTAGAAGAAAAATGTCTGATTATAGTTTCCTGCAATATCTGACAAAAAATGTCAGATTATAGTTTCCTGCAATATCTGAATTGTGTCATCAACAACACAAACATTATCGAAGAGAGAAAAATCTTAGTTAATTGTTATATCAAATAAACATAAAAATCTTAGTTAATTGTTATAACAAATAAACATAAGAAGCATTCAATAAACATTGTTTAAGAGGGAATTTTTTTAGTTAATTGTTATAATAGATATAGCACCTTAATGTAGATACAGTAGATTGATGTAAAAATATGTGCAATGATCGTGTATGAATCATGAAACAAGCATGTCAACATGCATCTTTTATTTCCAGTTATGCCTATAATCATGTAGTGAACTCTGATAACATAGAACTAATTAAGGACGGTCTAAAAAAAAATAGGTTTATTTCATTTAGAGATTTCAAGGAAATATCAAATTATTTTCAATAATCAAATTTCCTACTTTTAATATGTAATGCGACTTGTTCTAATATGCAGCCTGTGACATAAGAGAGGGTTTTTCTTTTAAAATCGTGATTAATAATTAATTAATATATTTATTTATTTTTAATGGCGTAGAACTAAATCACGTTAATTAGAGTTATGATTAATTAATTAATTAAAGGTTGTTTTACTTGTTGCATATGAAATTAACTATAATACAGGGGTTGATCGTAAGTTTTTGTTAGGCTGGGCTTGAATTGGAGTTGGTTCAGGCTGGACTGGGCTGGACTAGGCCCAACTACAAAGTGCTAATGTGTTCAGAGAAAATGAAGGAAAATAAAAATGAACTAAAAAATAGAAGGAAGAGAAATTTTTTATACTAGTCACCTTCACGCGCGTTGCACGTATCAAAAAAAAATCAACGATAGTAGTAATAAAGTATATAAAAATTTAAATTATATTAGAATTTTTTAAATATAATTCCAGTATGTTAATATGGTTTGTTATGATTATTTTTTAAATTATGGTATGTGTTTAATTAGATAATATTATGTAGTTAGTTTAAACATAATTTTAATTGGGAAAATTTATGAAATGCCCAAAAATTTAAAAAGTTTTATGAAAAACCCACCCCAAAAGAAACTTTCATCGCGTGCCCAACATTATCTAAAATATATAAAAAAGGGGACGGCATGACCTTTTTGCCCTTCTAATTTATTAAGAATATCCACAAACCCAGCAACTCTTCAGAAAAACGGTTCGATTCCAGAAGAGGGAGAATTACATACAAACCCACCAACTCTTCAAAAAAACGTTTCGTTCGCTCCCTCTTCTTCCATACTCTGTTCGCTTTCGATTTTAGATCATCTCCTCCAAAAATCTTAGAAAATTCCTACAAGAAAGCGCCAGCGAATCTCCATTCGCAAGTTTCACACAATGTCGCAATCATCATCAATGGATGTAAACCGAGTTAGAGAAGACGGAGAACAAGTGGATGTTGGAAAACAAAAGAAACAAGGGATGAAAGTTAAGAGGGTTGCTCGTAAACGAAACATTACAAAAGAAAAAGAAGTGCAAGAAGAAGTAGAAGAACAAGAACACAGAGAACAACAACAACAAGAAGTAGCAGGAGGAGAAGAAGAAGATCAAGAAGAAGGGAAAAAAAGGGTAAAACTTTGAGTCCTGTTCATTCTCCGTTTATATTGACGCGGCAAATGAGAATGATCATTCTCCGTCTATAAAATACACGGATGATGCCCTTTCTGTGTCATTTGAACTAGAAATGGCCATTCTCCGTGTTAAAATATACGGACAATGGCGTTCTTCCTTGTATTTTGACCTAGAAATGGTCATTCTCCGTGTATCTAACACGGAGAATATTTATTCTCCGTGTTAAAACACACGGAGAATGTCATTATCCGTGTGTTAATACACACGGAGAATAACCATTCTCTGTTTTAAAATACACGGAGAATGGAATTTTCTGTGTATTTTGTCCTGAGAATGAGCATTCTCCGTGTTTCTAACACGGAGAATGTTATTCTCCGTGTTAAAATACACGACGAATGGCATTTTCTTATATTTTGTCCTGAGAATGAGCATTCTCCGTGTATCTAACACGGAGAATATTATTCTCCGTGTTGAAATACACGGAGAATGGCGTTCTCCCGTGTATTTTGACCTATAGATGGCCATTCTCCGTGTTTCTAACACGGAGAATGTTATTCTCCGTGTTGAAAAACACGAAGAATGGCATTTTCTTTTGTATTTTGACCTAGAGATGGTCATTCTCCGTGTATCTAACACGGAGAATGACCATTCTCCGTTTTAAAATACACGAAGAATGGAATTTTCTGTGTATTTTGTCCTGAGAATGAGCATTCTCCGTGTTTCTAACACGGAGAATGTTATTCTCCGTGTTAAAATACACGGCGAATGGCATTTTCTTGTATTTTGTCCTGAGAATGAGCATTCTCCGTGTATCTAACACGAAGAATATTATTCTCCGTGTTGAAATACACGAAGAATGGCGTTCTCCCGTGTATTTTGACCTATAGATGGCCATTCTCCGTGTTTCTAACACGGAGAATGTTATTCTCCGTGTTGAAATACACGAAGAATGACATTTTTCTTTGTATTTTGACCTAGAGATGGTCATTCTCCGTGTATCTAACACGGAGAATGACCATTCTCCGTTTTAAAATACACGGAGAATGAAATTTTCTGTGTATTTTGTCCTGAGAATGAGCATTCTCCGTGTTTCTAATGCGGAGAATGTTATTCTCCGTGTTTCTAACATGGAGAATGTTATTCTCCGTGTTAAAATATACGGAGAATGGCATTTTCTTGTATTTTGTCCTAAGAATGAGCATTCTCCGTGTATCTAACACGAAGAATGTTATTCTCCGTGTCAAAATACACGGAGAATGACATTTTCTGTGTATTTTGTCCTGGAATTGAGCCATTCTCCGTGTTTCTAACACGGAGAATTAATTCTCCGTGTTAAAATGCACGGAGAATGGAATTTTCTGTGTATTTTGTACTCAGAATGAACATTCTCCGTGTTTCTAACACGGAGAATGTTATTCTCCGTGTTAAAATACACGGAGAATGACATCCTTGTATTTTGACCCGAAGAATGACATTCTCCTTGTATTTTGACCTAGAACTGGCCATTCTCCGTGTATTAACACGGAGAATGACCATTCTCCGTGTCAAAGTAAACGGAGAATGCTCATTCTCAGTGTTAAAATACACGTAAAATGACATTTTCTGTGTATTTTGTCCTAGAAATGATCATTCTCCGTGTAAAAATAAACGGAGAATGTCATTCTCCGTGTATAAATACACGGAAAATATCATTCTCCGTGTAAAGATACACGGAGAATGGTATTCTCCGTGTAAAAGTACACGGAGAATGATATTCTCCGTGTATTTTTACACGGAGAATGGTCATTCTTCTTATTATAATAAAGAAGAATGTTGACATAAACCTAATTGTTGTTTTTTTAGGAAAAAAAACTGTCAGGAACAAAGAAGAAAGACTTTTCCGTGCAACATTTACCCCAATACTCTCTCTTATGGATGAGGTGAAGGAAAAGTGTGGCCATTTGCCTGAAGCAGTTATTGAAACCATGAAGAATGTTGGATTCTACAATTTCATAGATGTATTCTACAGATCCAAGGTGAAAAAGACAGAACTATCTAAAGTCACACAAGGTCTGGAGAACTTGATGGGGACTTACTTAGAAGAAGATGGCATTGGATATTTTCAGTTGAGCAGCAGTGTCAAGGTAGCACCAACTGCTGATGAGATGGCAACCATTTTTGGTCTGCCAATGAATGATGATAGGGAAGTTGATGAGAAGTATCTAAAGATCATCACTGAAAAACAGAAGACCCCACCACCAGCAGACTCATTCAGCATGTGTACAGAACACTTCAAAAGATTGCTGACAAATTCCAAGGGAAAAAATGCAGAAGTATCAAATGCAGAAGTTAAGAAAAGGATCTTAGAGCTGTTGGGGGACAGAAATACAAGTCCTGATGAGTTGGCCAGGTTAATAATATTCAACTTGTGCCAAACAGCATTCTTCACCAGAATGGGTGGGTCGAACTTGCCGTACAAGTTCTTCGCTCTGGTGGAGAGCATAGATGTTATAAAAAGCACCTGTTGGCCACGAATTATTTTGGGGTACATCATGGACAGCATAAAGAGGGCTGTTACAAAAGCTGAAGATGGGGACATTGAGATATCGTACAAGAAGATTGAAGGTTGTACGATATATTTCTTGTATTGGTTTGCAGAGCACAGTCAACTGTTGGAAAGGAAGTGCAAACCAATAAGCACATACCCGAGATTCTACACATGGGATGGGAATAGAATCTCTATATTCCTCAAAAATGAATATCAAGGGGCTCAAACGAATTCTGAATTGATATTCAAAGATTTCGTTACATTGACTGTTGAAGAAGTAGAAGACCCAGCAGAGCAGCATAGTATAGAAGGTGGAGATAATGCTGTTGATGAAGAAGAACCACAAGCTGAAGCCCAAGCACCAGCAATAAACATAGCTGAGAATGAAGATATGTTGCGTGTCTTGGAGGAGAAA
This sequence comes from Iris pallida, assembly GCA_029216955.1. NCBI lineage: Eukaryota > Viridiplantae > Streptophyta > Magnoliopsida > Asparagales > Iridaceae > Iris > Iris pallida. The sequence goes on from JANAVB010040417.1 coordinate 3,301,125, forward strand.
TCTCAGCTTATCGCTGAGAATGAGCAACTCCAAGAAAGAGCCCAAAAACTAGAGGCAGATGTAGTCCAACAACGTGCTGTGGAGCTCGTTACTGATGGCTTGGAGAAGGAGTTAGACTCTATAAGGAACGAGAAATCACTCCTTATTGCTGATAATGAGAAACTCCGTAGAAGAGTTGAAGAACTGGAGGCAAAGGGGTCGGAACAGGAACTAGACTCCCTTAGAAAGCAGAAATCTGAGCTTACTGCTGATAATGAGAAGCTTCGTCAACGTGTTGAGGAGCTACTTCTAAAAGGTAAAATATTCTATTTTTTCAAAATTTTAATTTGTAATTATGTGTATCTAACACGGAGAATGTCATTCTCCGTGTCAAAGTACACGGAGAATGACGTTTTCTGTGTGTTTTGACTTAGAAATGATCATTCTCCGTGTTTCTAACATAGATAATGTTATTCTTCGTATTAAGATACACGAAGAATGTCATTATCCGTGTTAATACACACTTAGAATGAGCATTCTCCGTGTTAAAATACACGGAGAATAACATTCTCCGTGTTAAAATACACGGAGAATGACATCCTCCGCTAGTATTTTAACACGGAGAATGACGTTCTGTATTTTGACCTAGAAATGGCCATTCTCCGTGTGTTTTTTGACACGGAGAATAACATTCTCCGTGTATAAATACACGGAGAATATCATTCTCCGTGTAAAAGTACACGGAGAATGGTATTCTCCGTGTAAAAGTACACGGAGAATGTCACTACTTATATTTTGACCTTGAAAAGACATTCTCCGTTTAATTTAACACGTAGAATGACATTCTCCGTGTATTTTTGACACGGAGAATGTTATTCTCCGTGTATCTTAACACAGAGAATAGTCATTCTCCGTTTATGTTATAGGAGAATGCCCATTCTCCTTGTAAGTCTAACAGAGAATGATCATTCTCCGTTTAGCTTAACACGGAGAATGACATTTTCCTTGTATTTTGACCTAGAAATGACATTCTTCGTGTATTTTTGACAAGGAGAATGTTATTCTCCGTGTATCTTAACACGGAGAAGGGACATTCTCCGGATTAAAGTAAACGGATAATAATATTTTTTATTATTTTTAAAAAGAAGATTATATAATATTGACATCACACCTCTTGTTGTTGTTTGTTTTTATATCAGTGAAAGAAACAGACAATCTCAGAAAGGAGAATGAAAAGCTCATTAGTGATAACAACAAACTTCTAGAGGAAGTTGCATCATTGAATGACGAAATCAAACAGAAGAATGATACAATTGTTAACCTTGAAGCAATGGCCAAAGCATTGCAGCTTGGGGAGACTAAAGAAGTTCCTCAAAAATATTACACAAGAGCAAGAGAACCAGGAGGGATTAAAAAACAATCAAATGCTCCAGCGGATGATGATTTTACCACATTGGAAAAGAACAAAATAGCTGATGCTACAAGTAAGAATGTAGCTGCTGGTCGGAAAAGAAAAGCTCCTTCCAGTACCAATAAGAAAGTAACTTCTGGTGAGAAAAGAAAAGCTCCTTCCAGTCCCGAGAAGGTAGACGATAAAAAGAGGATGTCAGAAAATGAAGAACTTGAAGAAGATTCTCCTCAAACAGCCAAGCTAGTGAAAGAAAGAAAAATGCTGATGTAATATCAAAAACTCAGGCTTTGGAACCAAGCAGACGATCAGCTGAAGCATCTATACAGGAGCATCGTATACCCAAGAAGGATGACTCCAACGTAAGTATTCTAAACTTGAACCAAATTCTGTACAATTCACAACGGAGAATGATCATTCTCCGTGTATCTAACACGGAGAATGAATAATCTCCGTGTAATTCGGACAGAGAATTGTCATTCTGAATTCATAACGGTCATTCTCCGTCCAATTCATAACGGAGAATGTTTATTCTCCGTGTATTTTAACACGGAGAATAGTCATTCTTCGTTTATCTAACACGGAGAATGTTATTCTCCGTGTTAAAATACACGGAGAATGGCATTTTCCCTTGTATTTTGACCTAGAGATAGCTATTCTCCGTGTATCTAACACGGAGAATGACCATTCTCCGTGTTAAAATACACGAAGAATGGCATTTTCTGTGTATTTTGTCCTGAGAATGTTCATTCTCCGTGTTTCTTACATGGAGAATGTTATTCTCCGTGTTAAAATACACGGAGAATGACATTCTCCTTGTATTTTGACCTAGAACTGTCACGACCCGCACCCACTGTGAGGGTACGAGTACGTAACAGCGCCCAGCCTACGCCGCAGTGTCGGTGGTAGAACGCTGTTCTAAGTCTCTAACTAACCATTATCTCATGCGGTATATAATGTACTCATCATGGTCAACTCCGAACGGAGGACAAGTATAAGATATGGTGTATCTCAATCACAGTCTAAGCACGATAAGATAACACAGAATTGTAACTAATAGTTTGAAGACAAAAATAAATACTGAAATAATAACAACATCTGAATAATCTCAAATACATCTCAAGTCTCAATTCTATACAACAAGATCTAAATGAAAATAATGCAAGTCTACTAAACTAAATCCCGATCACTCCTGAGTGTCGGGGCCATAGGTAGCTAAGCCATCTCCTCAGTAAAATGTAGGGCATGTGTCCTCAGGGCAATCATCTGTAAAATTTTTAACAGGTCCAGTCAGGACAGGAGCGAGCACAAAACATCTCACGCAGTTCATATCGAGTTAGGAAATATAAAGCATGCAATAGAGTAAAGTACATCAAACGCTGAAGGAAGAAGATATATGAAAAACAGTAGAGATTTGATAACAGGAAATATCTAAATATGATAAGTAAGAACTGTAAGGAACATGTGATTTTAGAGTACAATCTGGTTATGTAAACGGGCTAGAAAAATGCAATGGTAACTCCATTGTACGTGGGTGTATAATAGACATATACAATAGTTATACAATATTGTACAATAGGATTTGAGTACATAACCAATTCTACTCCCCCTCCCCAATCAATACACAAGGATCTACTCCAGTTACGTTATCTTATACAATAGTGTACAATGTTATACAATGGATGTACAATGTTATACAATAGTGTACAATGGTCTATCCCTTGGGCTCATGTGATAATGAGAGTACAATATACACAATAAGTATACAAGGATATGGGTATTCAATAAATACAATATGGAAGTAAAACGTACATCACAATATGTATTTAGTGAATACGAGGAGATAACATCTCAAAAGAAGATCCATATAGTACCAATCCGTGATAACAGTCGTGTCAGCATCAAGTACAGTAATCTAGAGCAAGAATGTAAATCCATACAAGTATGAAACGGTCAGAGAATGTACTCGCCTGATACTCTGAAAAGAGTAGTGTAATGTCAGATGTCTGCACCAGAGTCACAGTGTCCTAAACAGAGTAATACAGGTTATAATATGTTTAAAATAAGACAAATGATGTTTATGATGCAATCTAGATGATTCTAAGTCAAATCTAGGTCAACCAAAGTCAACATCTAGTCAAACTAGGTCAACTTTTAGACTATCTATCAATATCCCTATCTAAGTCATATGTATATACTAGTAATATACCTTCTAGTTTACCTTAGTCAAATACCCTTACCCTAGTCATTTCAAATCTTACCCTTAGGCCTAGGTATCAACCTTATCCCCATACTCTAGTATCTAGGTATTCCTAACCCTATCCCATACCTTTACTCTAAATTAGGAAATTTACATTATCTATCCAAGGTAATTACTTGCCTTATTTAGATAGGTAAAGTCATCTCTTAAATAGGTTATAACATCTTATCTATCAAATCCTTACTTAGAATTTCTACTACAATCCCCATTGCTATTTTCACTTAAGACCTAATACCCTATCGCACTAACATGATCTATCTAAACTCAAAACAACTGAACCTAAAATAACTTATGTTAACCCTTAATCTTCTAGGATACATACCTCTGAAACTCAAGATATTAAGATACATTAGTACACAAATTCCTAATCCCCTACAATCTAATATTCCTACCTCAAAATCTCACTCAAGCCTAAATCCTAAAACTGGATACTAATAGTACTTCATGCCCTATGATACAACCAAAATCAATGGCTAAGATGGCCAAACTGCCCTGCTATCACTGCTGCTCATATGTGGCACTAGGGAAGCTATTTGCAGTTGCAAACAGTCCCCTCTACCACTCTCTTGCTGCTGCCACAAGAGGGCAGCCCACTGCCTTGTAATGTAGGACCAATATGGCCTGCAGGGAGAGTACTCTCCTCCCATGCCACTGCAAAATGCTAAGGCCACTGCTATTTCCTAACCACTGTCTATTTCACTATGCTCCTGAACATTCATAGCAAGTCTTCTAGGGACACACCTATCCACAGAGCTCCTTACTGTCATTACCTAACCATGCTCTCACCCTCACAAAATAACTTACTCTCTAACTCATCAAGTCTAACCCTCACCATCTAATACATATATAAGGCTAAAAAATAACTATTGAATGACTGAACACCAAAGGATGAAACAGTCCATATAAACTGGACTGAACAGTGTCATGTGAATGTGAACCATTCAACATTCCTCTTAGCCTCCCTCTGAACATGCTATCCTGGACAGTGACCAAGCTCCTAGCTGCTGCTATGGCCTGCTGCTGCAATGCAATGCAATGCAACCACTGCTCCTACTGTCCACTGTCCCCCTTCTACTGCTACTGCCTAAACCTGGGATACAAAACCCACCTGGTCAGGGACTCTCTCCTTACCAAAATTTTGATAAAAAAAAATAAGAATAAAGCTGGGTTCAAGTCTCCCTAACCACTCCAACTAGGATTGCCAAAACCTGAGACACTATTATGCAACCCAAACAACTTCTATGAAACCTGAGAATCAAGGAAAACCCAACTCCATCCAAAACTTAGTTTCCAAACATCAAACAAACTTCAGGCTTAAATAACCAACAATGTGTGAAGATGTGTGTGGGTTATGTGAGAATGTGTCATGTGTGGCACACACAGGCTTGAGCATCTCAGGTTGTCTAATAGTTCAAAAATCAGTTCAAACACCAATTGACAGTTAACATATTTAACATTAAACCTCCAGTCAACTTCCTACTAAAACCCAGATTAACAGTGTTTCAGGAATTCCTATGACAGGGGTTATAACTCAGTGTAATAGGATAATGAATTCAGTGTGTGTAGATGAATGGGCTAGGGTGTGTGTGAGCATAACAGTGTAGAGTGTCCTGTGACATGGGTATTCTCAGATTTTGAAGGGTATGTGTGTGTGTGTGTTCAATTGTGTGGCAGTAACCAGTGGTAGGAATCAGAGAGTGAACATGTGGTTCAAAGTGATGTGTGTGCAGGACTTAGGATAGGGTGTGTGACAGAAATCAGTGTGATATATATAGGAGTTTCAGTTCATTACAAGGTGTGTGTCAAGGTGCAGGAAGGAAAAATCTGTGTGTGTACACATGTGTGGAGGGTGTGTGAATACATTGAGTGTACAGTGAACATGAAATGGCAAGAAAACAAGTTGTGTGTAAATGACATGTTTCAGTCTTAGGTTTAAAGGGTATTCAAAACAGTTAGCTAATAGTGCAAAGATTAGGGAATATCAGTTTACACATCAACAGTCCATCCCACACTCGAAATTCCATTTCTAGATCACAACCTAATCTATCATGCCAATCCTAAACAGCAGTATTTAATACATTGTATGAATCTAACATGCATTTGAATCAAAAATCAGTTTAGATAGGATTTAGTTTTCAGAAATGCAAAAACAGGAATGTGTATCAGGAATTAAGGGATTTCCTCAATCAATTACAAACAACCGAACTAATGTGTAAATATAATCTAACATAGATAATACAACATAATTAGGATCAAATTAACCATTAAATTCACCAATTAAAACATTCAAACTTAATTCAAAACAGAGAACAACAGTACACGCACACGTGCACTGGACTGCACGCAGCGTCGTGCACGTATGCACGCGTGTCCCGTGCGTGACACAGGCCACGTGGAGACACGTGGCCATGCATATATGTTCGCCAGGACTAGGAGAACATGCTAGGGTGTCTGCAACATGTCCACGACACGCGTGTCCTGAGCACGAGACACGTATCGGAACGTGTCTCACCCGCGTGCAGTGTAGTGCAGAAATCAATACGGGCTCGTTTTTGTGTCCGACACGAAACAAGGTGTCGTGAAACTTGGGGAGTGTCTTCTCAGTCTCTGCCCCAACCTCCATGCCAAGTTTCGTGTGTCGAAACGCTGTGTCCAGGGAGAAATAGGACACGGGTAGCAGGACAGCGCACACGCGTGTCGTGCATCGTGTCCGCACCCAATTTTGATACGAAATTGACACGAAATACACATCAGTCTTCACAAAAGTTAATACAAACATCTAGATCTACAAATTCATGTAATTGGTTTTACAAAAATCGAAAATAAATTCCTTAGAGGCATTTAATCAAACACCTACAAAATAATACGACACGTGTCCGATACGGACACCAAACGGACACGAATTCCACCCAAATTTCAGGAACACCTAGGGGACTCCTAGATCTAGCCCTATATGCAAAGAAAACTGAAGTTTAAATCAATTTAAGGGGTTTTACCTATGTGTGCAAAAAGCTTAGAAAAGCTCCAAATGGGGGATTCTTCCTCTTGATGCCAAATGCTCCAAATTGTCCCAAAGCTGGGATTAAATTCCACATTCAGAAAATAGGAGGAAATTAGGTTCTAATTCAAGAAACTAGAATCAAAAAGGAATTAAAATGGATTTATGGGGATTTTTGGAAGAGGGACAATACCTTTCTTTCTCCAATGTTGAAATGAATGAAAGAGGGAGGCAAGCCCTAGAGAATAAGTGTTTATATAGGGTGGGGATCCCTATGGCTGGTCATTTAGGGTTTGGTTAGGGTTAGGGCTTCTAGTTATGGGCCATGGGCCAAGTCATGATCAAAATAAATTATTTAGCCATAAGTCATTTCATGAAACCATGAACCATGACTTAAATGTACTAAACCAAATCCTCCATTCTAAAATTAGTTTCTAATGACTAAATGTAGGTTAACCTAAGTTAGACTAGGGTCACCATGGCTAGGGTTAGCTTCTAGGCTAGCTCACTAGGTCTCAATCAAGTCAACCTAAAATTCACCAATTCAATAAATCACCAAATAATTCAAATAAGTCAAAATGACTAAAATACCCCTGGGCTAAAAATGATAATTAAATCATCCTAATGACATGGTTAGGCTCTAGGTCATGCAGTCTCTATGGTTTCACTAGCTGCACACCAAAATCACAAGTCATGACTTAAAACAGTTTTTAAATAGTTTAAAAATAATTAAAAATCACCAAAAATCATAATGTGAAATAAATATCAATAAATAATAATTATAATTACAAAATTTCAAAAATACTCTCATCTGAAAAATTGGGTGTTACAATCCTACCCACCTTATAAAAATTTCGTCCTCGAAATTAAGATGATCGCACCTCTCCTAGATCAAACCCCCAATCAATCAAGTCGAAGCAATACAATCCTACTGGTCATGATTCCACAGTCTCGAGCAGGGTAGCTACACTATCTAGCAATCATAAGCAATATCCTGGCAGGTACTAAGGGAATCACACAACAAGATGGAAAGAAGAACAGGAAGACAGACCTGCTAACCCGTCACCCGTAGCGTCGGTCTACTCGACTGTCAGCACAGAAGCCCTGCCCCTCTGGGGTGTATCCCTCTGTTGGTGCGGGGCACGGTGCTGCACTACAGGTGGCCTAGCTCCCTCTATCTAATCCATGACACTTAAGTAATATTCACCCTGATATTCTACTCAATTTCTCTAGGGCACCATCTATATGGTATCTATCCTGCAATCTAAAAATCATACCCGTCTATCCAGAACCATGTCACCAGAATCCTTGTCACAGCAGTAAGTATGGCTGAGATAATCCATAGAGTCCACAACTAATGTACATACATCTAGAATAATGGTATTTAAAATTTTTGCATTGCCGCTAGCTTGGCTGCGAAAACTTTAAATTCCCACACCCGAGAAATACATCCAAAATCGGACTCTATCTCATCGCCCAACCAACTGATATGGCCGTAGAAGACTCTAGATTTCATGACTGAGGCAACCTAGCCCATAATGTTATTTTGGTAGAAAATCAAGTCAAATATGAATACCAAGAATCAATTTCAACGATGAACAAGGAAGATAGACAGATACTGTCAGAATCAAATTTTGAGATAGTTTATAACAAGATTCTCAAGGGTCATCCCAGGAATCTTCTCAAGTAGTCCTAACTGTGATTGAGTGCCTCTCCGGTAAAGCCTATCTCTCAATCCTAAAGCAGGCTCGCAGCAGTACAACTAAGTCGCCGTACTACCACGATAACGCACTAATGCGACTCTCAACCTGCATGGGCCACCACTAAAAATGTGTCACGACCCGCACCCACTGTGAGGGTACGAGTACGTAACAGCGCCCAGCCTACGCCGCAGTGTCGGCGGTAGAACGCTGTTCTAAGTCTCTAACTAACCATCATCTCATACGGTATATAATGTACTCATCATGGTCAACTCCGAACGGAGGACAAGTATAAGATATGGTGTATCTCAATCACAGTCTAAGCACGATAAGATAACACAGAATTGTAACTAAGAGTTTGAAGACAAAAATAAATACTGACATAATAACAACATCTGAATAATCTCAAATACATCTCAAGTCTCAATTCTATACAACAAGATCTAAATGAAAATAATACAAGTCTACTAGACTAAATCTCGATCACTCCTGAGTGTCGGGGCCATAGGTAGCTAAGCCATCTCCTCAGTAAAATGTAGGGCATGTATCCTCAGGGAAATCATCTGTAAAATTTTCAACATGTCCAGTCAGGACAGGAGCGAGCACAAAACATCTCACGCAGTTCATATCGAGTTAGGAAATATAAAGCATGCAATAGAGTAAAGTACATGAAACGCTGAAGGAAGAAGATATATGAAAAACAGTAGAGATTTGATAACATGAAATATCTAAATATGATAAGTAAGAACTGTAAGGAACATATGATTTTAGAGTACAATCTGGTTATGTAAACGGGCTAGAAAAATGCAATGGTAACTCCATTGTACGTGGGTGTACAATAGACATATACAATAGTTATACAATGTTGTACAATAGGATTTGAGTACATAACCAATTCTACTCCCCCTCCCCAATCAATACACAAGGATCTACTCCAGTTACGTTATCTTATACAATAGTGTACAATGTTATACAATAGAAGTATAATGTTATACAATAGTGTACAATGGTCTATCCCTGGGGCTCATGTGATAATGAGAGTACAATATGCACAATGAGTATACAAGGATATGGGTATTCAATAAATACAATATGGAAGTGAAACGCACATCACAATATGTATTTAGTGAATACGAGGAGATAATATCTCAAAAGAAGATCCATATAGTACCAATCCGTGATAACAGTCGTGTCAGCATCAAGTACAGTAATCTAGAGTAAGAATGTAAATCCATACAAGTATGAAACGGTCAGAGAATGTACTCGCCTGATACTCTGAAAAGAGTAGTGTAATGTCAGATGTCTGCACCAGAGTCACAGTGTCCTAAACAGAGTAATACAGGTTATAATATGTTTAAAATAAGACAAATGATGTTTATGATGCAATCTAGATGATTCTAAGTCAAATCTAGGTCAACCAAAGTCAACATCTAGTCAAACTAGGTCAACTTTTAGACTATCTATCAATATCCCTATCTAAGTCATATGTATATACTAGTAATATACCTTCTAGTTTACCTTAGTCAAATACCCTTACCCTAGTCATTTCAAATCTTACCCTTAGGCCTAGGTATCAACCTTATCCCCATACTCTAGTATCTAGGTATTCCTAACCCTATCCCATACCTTTACTCTAAATTAGGAAATTTACATTATCTATCCAAGGTAATTACTTGCCTTATTTAGATAGGTAAAGTCATCTCTTAAATAGGTTATAACATCTTATCTATCAAATCCTTACTTAGAATTTCTACTACAATCCCCATTGCTATTTTCACTTAAGACCTAATACCCTATCACACTAACATGATCTATCTAAACTCAAAACAACTGAACCTAAAATAACTTATGTTAACCCTTAATCTTCTAGGATACATACCTCTGAAACTCAAGATATTAAGATACATTAGTACACAAATTCCTAATCCCCTACAATCTAATATTCCTACCTCAAAATCTCACTCAAGCCTAAATCCTAAAACTGGATACTAATAGTACTTCATGCCCTATGATACAACCAAAATCAATGGCCAAGATGGCCAAACTGCCCTGCTATCACTGCTGCTCATATGTGGCACTAGGGAAGCTATTTGTAGTTGCAAACAGTCCCCTCTACCACTCTCTTGCTGCTGCCACAAGAGGGCATCCCACTGCCTTACAATGCAGGACCAATATGGCCTGCAGGGAGAGTACTCTCCTCCCATGCCACTGCTGAATGCTAAGGCCACTGCTATTTCCTAACCACTGTCTATTTCACTATGCTCCTGAACATTCATAGCAAGTCTTCTAGGGACACACCTACCCACAGAGCTCCTTACTGTCATTACCTAACCATGCTCTCACCCTCACAAAATAACTTACTCTCTAACTCATCAAGTCTAACCCTCACCATCTAATAAATATATAAGGCTAAAAAATAACTATTGAATGACTGAACACCAAAGGATGAAACAGTCCATATAAACTGGACTGAACAGTGTCATGTGAATGTGAACCATTCAACATTCCTCTTAGCCTCCCTCTGAACATGCTATCCTGGACAGTGACCAAGCTCCTAGCTGCTGCTATGGCCTGCTGCTGCAATGCAATGCAACCACTGCTCCTACTGCCCACTGTCCCCCTTCTACTGCTACTGCCTAAACCTGGGATACAAAACCCACCTGGTCAGGGACTCTCTCCTTACCAAAATTCTGATACAAAAATAAGAATAAAGCTGGGTTCAAGTCTCCCTAACCACTCCAACTGGGATTGCCAAAACCTGAGACACTATTATGCAACCCAAACAACTTCTATGAAACCTGAGAATCAAGGAAAACCCAACTCCATCCAAAACTTTGTTTCCAAACATCAAACAAACTTCAGGCTTAAATAACCAACAATGTGTGAAAATGTGTGTGGGTCATGTGAGAATGTGTCATGTGTGGCACACGCAGGCCTGAGCATCTCAGGTTGTCTAATAGTTCAAAAATTAGTTCAAACACCAATTGACAGTTAACATATTTAACATTAAACCCCCAGTCAACTTCTTACTAAAACCCAGATTAACAGTGTTTCAGGAATTCCTATGACAGGGGTTATAACTCAGTGTAATAGGATAATAAATTCAGTGTGTGTAGATGAATGGGCTAGGGTGTGTGTGAGCATGACAGTGTAGAGTGTCCTGTGACATGGGTATTCTCAGAATTTGAGGGGTATGTGGGTGTGTGTGTGTTCAATTGTGTGGCAGTAACCAGTGGTAGGAATCAGAGAGTGAACATGTGGTTCAAAGTGATGTGTGTGCAGGACTTAGGATAGGGTGTGTGACAGAAATCGGTGTGATATATATATATAGGAGTTTCAGTTCATTACAAGGTGTGTGTCAAGGTGCAGGAAGGAAAAATCTGTGTGTGTACACATGTGTGGGGGGTGTGTGAATACATTGAGTGTACAGTGAACAGGAAATGGCAAGAAAACAAGTTGTGTGTAAATGACAGGTTTCAGTCTTAGGTTTAAAGGGTATTCAAAACAGTTAGCTAATAGTGCAAAGATTAGGGAATATCAGTTTACACATCAACAGTCCATCCCACACTCGAAATTCCATTTCTAGATCACAACCTAATCTATCATGCCAATCCTAAACAGCAGTATTTAATACATTGTATGAATCTAACATGCATTTGAATCAAAAATCAGTTTAGATAGGATTTAGTTTTCAGAAATGCAAAAACAGGAATGTATATCAGGAATTAAGGGATTTCCTCAATCAATTACAAACAACCCAACTAATGTGTAAATATAATCTAACATAGATAATACAACATAATTAGGATCAAATTAACCATTAAATTCACCAACTAAAACATTCATACTTAATTCAAAACAGAGAACAACAGTGCACGCACACGTGCACTGGACTGCACGCAGCGTCGTGCACGTATGCACGCGTGTCCCGTACGTGACACAGGCCACGTGGAGACACGTGGCCATGCATATGTGTTCGCCAGGACTAGGAGAACACGCTAGGGTGTCTGCAACATGTCCCCGACATGCGTATCCTGAGCACGAGACACGTATCGGAACGTGTCTCACCCGCGTGCAGTGTAGTGCAGAAATCAATACGGGCTCGTTTTTGTGTCCGACACGAAACAAGGTGTCGTAAAACTTGGGGAGTGTCTTCTCAGTCACTGCCCCAACCTCTACGCCAAGTTTCGCATGTCGAAACGCTGTGTCCAGGGAGAAATAGGACACGGGTAGCAGGACAGCGCACACGCGTGTCGTGCAGCGTGTTCGCACCCAATTTCGACACAAAATCGATACGAAATACACATCAGTCTTCACAAAAGTTAATACAAACATCTAGATCTACAAATTCATGTAATTGGTTTTACAAAAATCGAAAATAAATTCCTTAGAGGCATTTAATCAAACACCTACAAAACAATACGACACGTGTCCGATACGGACACCAAACGGACACGAATTCCACCCAAATTTCAGGGACACCTAGGGGACTCCTAGATCTAGCCCTATATGCAAAGAAAACTGAATTTTAAATCAATTTAAGAGGTTTTACCTATGTGTGCAAAAAGCTTGGAAAAGCTCCAAATGGGGGATTCTTCCTCTTGATGCCAAATGCTCCAAATTGTCCCAAAGCTGGGATTAAATTCCACATTCAGAAAATAGGAGGAAATTAGGTTCTAATGCAAGAAACTAGAATCAAAAAGGAATTAAAATGGATTTATGGGGATTTTTGGAAGAGGGACAATACCTTTCTTTCTCTAATGTTGAAATGAATGGAAGAGGGAGGCAAGCCCTGGAGAATAAGTGTTTATATAGGGTGGGGATCCCTATGGCTGGTCATTTAGGGTTTGGTTAGGGTTAGGGCTTCTAGTTATGGGCCATGGGCCAAGTCATGATCAAAATAAATCATTTAGCCATAAGTCATTTCATGAAACCATGAACCATGACTTAAATGCACTAAACCAAATCCCCCATTCTAAAATTAGTTTCTAATGACTAAATGTAGGTTAACCTAAGTTAGACTAGGGTCACCATGGCTAGGGTTAGCTTCTAGGCTAGCTCACTAGGTCTCAACAAGTCAAGTCAACCTAAAATTCACCAATTCAATAAATCACCAAATAATCCAAATAAGTCAAAATGACTAAAATACCCCTGGGCTAAAAATGATAATTAAATCATCCTAATGACATGGTTAGGCTCTAGGTCATGCAGTCTCTATGGTTTCACTAACTGCACACCAAAATCATAAGTCATGACTTAAAACAGTTTTTAAATAGTTTAAAAATAATTAAAAATCACCAAAAATCATAATGTGAAATAAATATCAATAAATAATAATTATAATTACAAAATTTCAAAAATACCCTCATCTGGAAAACTGGGTGTTACAAGAACTGGTCATTCTCCGTGTATTAACACGGAGAATGTCCATTCTCCGTATCAAAGTAAACGGAGAATGATCATTCTCCGTGTAAAAATACACGAAGAATGACATTTTTTGTGTATTTTGTCCTAGAAATGATCATTCTCCGTGTAAAAATACACGGAGAATGTCATTCTCCGTGTAAAAATACATGGAGAATAGTCATTCTCCGTGTTATAATATACGGAAAATAGTCATTCTCTGTCCAATTCATAACGAAGAATGATCATTCTCTCTGTTGGAGTTACTTTTTTACAATTATATCATTAGCCTATATTATTAACATAATCAAAACTAAATTTATGTGCAGTGAAAATGTATACCAATGCTTTCCAACTGCTCCAGAAGATTGTAAAATAAGAAGAAGGAACAATGATGTTACCTTGCTCTTTAATGCAAAAGAAGTACAAGACATATTAAATATGGAAGAAATAGAGGCCAATGTTATGAACTTCATAATAAAGATTATAAACAAAGTACAAGCCGAAACAAGACGTACCGTTCAGTCAAGCTCGCAGGGTGCACAATGTAATTGGTTTGCAATCATGATGCCCCATTCATTGGTAAGAATCAAAACTGAAAAATAAATATTAATGTGTACACCTACTAATATTGTTGTAAAAAACTAACTCATGATTTGTTTTTTGTTTTTTGTTTTGTTTCTTCTGGAAAACAGCGTACCGTTAAGTTTGCCGATGTAGAAAACCCAACATCTGGAGCATTGTACAATTTCAAAGCTGATATAGAAGATTTTATCATGGAGTTGGAGGATGACATCGAATGGTTATTCGTGCCACTCTTCCGTGAAGAGAATAAACACTATACACTACTGGCATTCAACTTCAGCTCCTATGTTTGGACACACTACAACTCATTAAGGAAAAACACGGGCGCTAAGGGAATCGAGGATGCAAATTACATGAAGAATAAAATCGAGCCAATTGTAATGAAGAAGATTGCATTGATGAGGGAGAAAAGCCCAGCAATTCAGGAATATGAAACAACAGAGCTCAAGGTTTGTAAAGATTGTCCACAGCAACTATCACCCAGCTGCCTGCTGCATGTTGCAAATTATATTGAAAACTTGTCGAAAGCTATATTTGATTTACAAAAGAAAACAAACAAAGCAGTTCATGATATTATTGTAAAGAGCAGGTTAACTTTGGCTAAGCTTTTGCTTATGGTTGACTGTGCAATTCCTTTTGTATCATAAAATAAAATGACAATATAAATTGGCTAAGAAATTCCTTATATATATTCTGTCTGTCAGGTTTCTTTTGTAATATATTTGTTGTCCTTTGTAATGAAACTCAGTTTTTCGAATAATTTACTTTGTTCTATATATGTAAATCTGTTTTGTTAAAGTTCTGTTGTTTGATTCTGTGTTAAAATACACGGAGAATGACATTTTCTTTGTATTTTGACCTAGAAATGTCATTCTCCGTGTGTTTTAGACACGGAGAATGTCATTCTCCGTGTATTTTGACACGGAGAATGATCATTCTCCGTATTAATACACACAGATAATGTCATTCTCCGTGTTAAAATATACGGAGAATGACATTTTCTGTTTATTTTGACCTAGAAATATCATTCTCCGTGTATCTAACACGGACAATGATCATTCTCCGTGTTAAAATACACGGAGAATGACATTATCTTTGTATTTTGACCTAGAAATGAGCATTCTCCGTGTTTCAAACACAGAATGTCATTCTTCGTGTTAAAATACACGGAGAATGACATTCTCCTTGTATTTTGACCTATAAATGACCATTCTCCGTGTATCTAACACGGAGAATATAATTCTCCGTGTCAAATTAAACGGAGAATATCATTCTCCATGCTTCTAAAACGGAGAATATCATTCTCCGTTTTAAAATACACGGAGAATGGTTATTCTTCGTGTTAATACACACGGAGAATGACTTTCTCCTTGTATTTTGATCTATAAATGACCATTCTCCGTGTATCTCATACAGAGAATGATCATTCTCCGTATTAGATACACGGAGAATGGTCATTCAATGCATTATAAAATAAGAGTATAACGGATAATAAGTTCTTATGCTGTTAGTATATATGTGAAACATCAGATATGCAGAGTTCAAACTATTACCATTGATATCAAAAAATATAACATATGTATTCAAAAAACAATTATATAAAAGAAGGAATATATGTGTATGTATTAACGAGGGGGCGCTGCCCCATCGAACACCGTAGCAGCACGTGGAGGCAGAGGACAAGTGGTGCGATTGTGATTGCATAATTCAAAACAATTTTGGCACCTTATCTTTCTCTTCTCTTTTCCCTTGTTCTCATATTTGCTCTTGTAACGGTCCGCCTTTGGACGTCCAGGACCACGTTTCGGAACAGGGGGTAGAACAACATCAGTGGGATTATTTTCAAACTGTTTTTCACAATCTGGAACTGGAGGAATAGCACATGAATATAACTTCTGGTAATAATCTGATGTCCAATACTGCTCCACAAAGTCGTAAACAGATTTATCTGAACCAAGTCTGATGCACTGTATTGCATGGCTGCATGGGAATCCATATACCTTCCATCTACGACAACTACAATGACAATCAAGAAGATTCACCATGTGGGAGGAAGTATCTGCGATCACCTCAAATTTGAAATCACCAGACCGATATACCCTATAACACATGCCATTATCTGTAAGCTGCTTCAGCATATCCTCAGCGTATGGAGTCAATTTGCTATTCAAACCAATTGCATCCTTGTGGCGATCCGAAATCATCTTCATCATCTTCACACGGATGACATTTACAATTGCTGATATAGGGAATTTCTTCTCAGCCTTTATCCATGCATTGAATGACTCTGCACAACTAGAAGCAATCTCACCATATCTATATCCCGGGAAGAATGCATTTGACCAGTGTTCAGGTTTTTGTTTATTCATCCAATTCACAACATGACCACAATTCAGATCATAAATCTTCTTGATTGCTTGTCTATACCCACCTTTATAGAGAAAAACAAATAATTAATAAAGAATTAGGTCAATTCACAAAATTATGAAAAATAAGTGCATTCTCCGTGTTTAAAATAAGGATAATAGTCATTCTCCGTTACGGAGAATGGTCATTCTCCGTGTGACGTAAACGGAGAATGAACATTATCCGTACTATGCAAGACGGATAATAGTCATTCTCCGTTCAAAAGCTAACGGAGAATGATATTCTTCGTTCTATGCAAGACGGGTAATGGTCATTCTCCGTGTGACGGAAACGAAGAATGAACATTATCCGTACTATGCAAGACGGATAATACCATTCTCCGTTCAAAAGCTAACGGAGAATGATATTCTCCGTTCTATGCAGGACGGAGAATGGTCATTATCCGTGTAATACGTACGGAGAATGACTATTCTCCGTCTTACTGATGCGGAGAATGGTCATTCTTCGTGTTAAATTAATGGTAAATGCATAGAAAATGTGCATATATCTGTCTCATTAACACACCTGGAGTTAGAGCATATACTGCTTGCCTCCAAGCTTCAAGTACATGCGGATACACTCTTTTATTTCCTTTCTCTTTCAGCGGTATGTTATTCTTCATGTGATAATAGCAATAGCTATGGTAATCATTAGGAAACACTTTAGGGACTTCAGAAACTAGACCGGTGCCTTGATCCGAAAGAAAAATAATACGCCTACTACATCCAACAACATTCTTTAGATTTCTAAGGAACCATTCTCAATTGTCACCATCTTCGCCTGAGACTATACCGTATGCAAGAGGGTAGAACTGTTGGTTACCATTCTTCGCTGTAGCAGACATCAAACATCCTCTAAACCTCCCTGTAAGGAAAGTAGCATCCAAATATAGCATTGGACGACAATATTGAAAGCCTTCTACGCAAGCCCCATATGAAAGAAAAAGCCGCTCAAACCTCATTGATGAATCATCTTTCTGGCAGTCGATAACGGAACCATTATTGGTTTCCTTTACCTTGTTGACATACCAACACAAGTCACTGTAAGATCTAACATCATCTCCGTACATTTCCTGATGCACCAGCCTAATTCCGTGGTATGCCTGTCCATATGTAACAGATAAACCGTAGTCGACCTTGAAATCATCGACAACAAATTTTGCGCACTTTTTAGGATGCATCCGAACAATGTCACTAACCAAACTTTTCACAAACTTTGCTGGAACAACCAGATTACCTTTATCCATATAGCCAGCTCCATAATTATGTTCTCCCATATACCTCTTCACCTCAAAATTTGATTATCTTTCGAAATAGATATAGCATGGAAGCTCCACAAACAAGCATGTGTCTTGTAATTCTTACAGCAAACAGTATACCTCCCCGGCTCAGATTTCAAAATGTGGAATGGATGACGAGATTCAAAACATACCTTTCTAACAGCATTCCTAACTTCTTCAACACCATTTAGAAAAATCTGACCAACACCAGTAATTGATCCAGGCCACATATCCGATTTCCTCTTCTTCACTGTCTCAGTTGAGCCCTCATAAAATTATACTACTCGTTTGTCCTTTACAGTAGGAGAACATCTACTCAAAGAACTAGAGGAGGAAGACGAAGGTCCCATGTGAAATCTTTGACAAAAAAAAGATGTTGATGAAGAACATGGAGAGTATATTTGCTCCACAAATAGATCAAAACTCACATCATGAGTACCGTTAAAATCACCAACCAATGAGCGAAGCCAAAAATCACTTTCAACATACAGTTCAGTCCCATCGGAGTACAAAAACCTGAAACGGAAGGAAAGTGGATCCAAAGAAGTCCATCGATCGCACACTTTAATCTTTAAAAAATCTACGGTACTTTCATGTGTGACACGACAGGAAACTATGTCTCCTTTGAAACAAATGTTAACTAAACAACTTGATTCCATACCTTCCTCCTTGATAACATAAAAACATAAGAGGTCACAAATAGAACAATAAAATTGTCGTCTAATAATGATTACTCTCTGTCTAAAAATAACGGAGAATAAATATTCTCCGTTCGGAACTAACTTATAATGATCATTCTCCGTTTAAAGTAAAACGGAGAATGATATTCTCCGTCTAAAACACACGGAGAATAGACATTCTCCGTCTAAATATAACGGAGAATAATTATTATCTGTCTGTAACTTATGGATAAAGCTCATTATCCGTATAATGATCATTCTCCGTCTAAATATAACGGAGAATAAATATTCTCCGTTCGGAACTAACTTAGAATGATCATTCTCCGTTTAAAGTAAAACAGATAATGATATTCTCCGTCTAAAACACACGGAGAATAGACATTCTCCGTCTAAATATAACGGAGAATAATTATTATCTGTCTGTAACTTATGGATAATGCTCATTATCCGTATAAAAACATACGGATAATGATCTTTCTCATAAGTAATTGTCATTCTCCGTTAAAATATAACGGAGAATGTTATTCGCACAAAATAACAAGATTAAATATCTCTCTAACATTTTCTAAGTTAATAATCTGCATAAATAATTCAAATTCAGCATAAATTTAGAGATATACGAAGCTGATGGATGAATTTCTACAGATCTGAACTCTCACCTTGTTTTAAGATCTATAAAAAGAAAAGAAGAAGATCTTCTCTCCACAATTGACCTAATCGCCGGAAACCACGAAGATGATGATGATGATGATGATGATGATGATGATGATCGATGATGATGAAGGATGATCGCCGTTCAACTGACGAAAACCACAATGAACTACGAACGATTTTGCGTCTCTGATAAAGATGATATCAATGGATTTCAAATTTCTCGTGAAGAAGAAGAATACGAATTTCCCAATCCAAATCTAAGTTTGCGAATTCAAAATTATATATAGATGTCCAAATTTGCACGAAGGGGTTTTTGGAACTATGATAATGGCAAATTTTGTAAATACAGAGCATATATAGAGAATCTTGAAATATTTAACGTGAAAATACTTAATTCTAGGTATTTCATAAAAATAATCCAGCGGGTGGGCATTACATAAAAGCCCACCCCGAAATTGGGTTTCTCAGCAATTTTCAGATTTAATATATTCTAGTATTGTGTAATTTTTATTTTATTTTACGTGAGGAGAGAGGATTAGGATATCCATACAGAAGTAGTTAATTTTAAAATTTTATTTTATTTTTAAAACAAAAATGATTGATGATACATACAGCTTAGATGGTTTAAGATTGAGCCATTCTGAAGCTCCTTTGTAATAGTAGAGATGAATGTGTGTGACAGGAAAATTGAAAAGTAAAAAAGAAAAAAGAAAAACTTGAAGCGAAACAGAACAAAAAAGAAAAAGAAAAAGAAGAAACCCCTCCTGGGCTGAGGTTCCTTAATAAAGTCGTAGACAGGTGGAGAGACATATCACATGAATTTGTCTTGATTGATAATTTTGACCATTGGACTTAAGTCGAGTTTGTTCCCCTCCAAGCTAGCTAGGGAGAGAGAGTCATTAATGATGTCGAGCATGTGCACGAGAAATTAATCGATCCATCGATGGATGGAGTGTACAATATGCTTAGACTTTGTGGCTCAGTTTCCTCATCTATATATATCTAGTTGTATATGCATGATATATCTTCCACTATATAACGAGGCTTCAAAACAGCTCAAAAGTGAGCCGTCTAAGTCGTCATTATATTACGGTCCATTTAAAAAAAATTATGTAAAAAATGATTTAAAAAGTTTATATTTGTCAATGTGGGAAATCGAACTCAACCAAACAAGAAAAATACCCTACACCTTAACCACACGAGTTAGAAGAAATATTTAACTATATATATTGGTTTTATATATATATATATATATATATATATATATATATATATATATATATATATATATATATTTTATATATATATATATATATATATATATATATATATTGGTTTTATTTTTTTATTTTTTTATTAAGTAAAACCAATATATTATATATATATATATATATATATATATATATATAAATAAATATATATATATATATATATATATATATATATATATATATATATATATATATATATATATTGGTTTTACTTAATAAAAATAAAAAAAATAAAAGAAACATATTCCTAATCTAACCCCCAACCCAGCTCCCCCACGACCCAGCTTTCTCCATATTCCCCCTCCTGCATACTCTCCCCACCACTCCATCACTCTCCTCCACCTCTATTTTTTCTCCTTTTCACCTCTCTCTCACTCACTCCAATCTCTTCCTCTCCATCCCCATCACTCCACTCCCCTTTCCCAGAGCCCTAGACCTAGCCCTAGCCGGCCGACCGGAGCCCTAGCTCCGCTGACCCGACCCTCGCCCGACCGCAGCCCCGCGGACCCCATTTGCGGCTGCTTAGCCGCGACCGCCCCGGCCGCCTGACCAGCGGGCAACCCCCGCGCAGCGCCGGGCACCCGCGCCTCCCCGCGGTCGCCCCGACCGCTCGGTCCCGAGCACCCCCGCCCTTTCTAACGCACCCCACCGCGCCGGATCCCGACGCCGCCGACCCCCTCTGCGCGTGCCCGCGGCCGCCCAGGCTGTCACGACCCGCACCCTAGAGTTAGGGCACGAGACGTGGGTACGTCCAGCCTACGCCGCAGTGTCGGCAGTAGAACGCTGTCCTAGGGCACAACATCTAACAGTTTAAGGTAATAACAGTTATACTCCCCGAATGGGGGTGACATAACAGAATATATCTCAATCACATCTAAGGTAGAATACTATAAGATAGAATGATATAAAAGATGCGAGACCCAAATCCACAGGAAATACAAATAGAGAGAAAGCTAAGTGCCTATGATAAACTCCACTGACAACCAGAAATAATACAGATCCAAATAAACAACTCAAATCTCCAATACAATGAAATAAGATAAAGCTATCTATGGAGCAACAGTCTCTACAGCTAAGGGATCCGACTAGAAGTCCGGATCGCAAGTGTCCTCTAAGGCTGTCCCATAGAAAGTATCTAAGCAGGCCTCCTCCTCGTCCTCTGTAAAAAATTTAACAGGTCCAATCAGAACGGGAACGAGCACATATCTCTCAAACAGTTCATAACAGGTTAAGAGTATAAAGCATGCAATAGAGTAAAATACAGGAAATGCTGGAAAAGAAGTACGGGAAAACGGGAGATATTTTGTAACAGAAAGTAAATACATGATAAGTAAAGACTGTAAGTGGCTAAGTGATTTAGAGTACAATATGGTTATGTAAACGGCTTAGGGGCACATGAATACAACTAAGAGGTATATGAATACCTACTGGGGATAATGATCACATAACCAATTCTACTCACCCCGCCCCAATCAATACACAAGGATCCATTCAAGTTACGTTATTGACACATGAATACAGCTAAAGATACGTGAACTCATGTAATAAGTAGTACATGAGACACATGATAGTACATGAAAGCACATGAGAATATGTAAATACATGAACTAGTACGAGTACAAGGAGTACCTGATGCACATGATAAAGTACATGAACATGAAATACCCGATGCACCCGTAGAGGGATAACATCTCAGGAAAGGATCCATATAGTACTAATCCGTGAAGATACGTGTCAGCATCAAGTAAAGTAATCTAGAGCAAGAATATAGTCCAGACAGGTATAAAAAGATCAAAGAATGTACTCGCCTGCTATCTGAATGTCCAAGATGAAAGTATTGTCCAAGGAGTGGTGTCTGTCTCCTATAGAACAGTACAAGTCACTATGAGTCTAAAATGATAATAAGATGCAAGCCAATGCATTCTACATGAATCTAGGTCAATCTAGACCAAAGTCAACTCTTGGTCAACTCTGGTCAACCCTAAAAGTCAAACTAGGTCAAACCTAAGTCAAATAAGTCTATACTAGTCTAGCTAGTCTATTCTAGGTCTAACAACGCTATACAAGTCCAATCTAGACTCACTAGGCAAACAGACACACCCATAGGCCATAGGCTATATCACGCCTATAACCCAACCCATATCACATATACATAAGTCAAATTTATATCTAATACACACATAGATATATTGATATAATCTAATATAGAAATACACATCCTAATAATGTATCTAATATAATATAGAATACACATATATATAGGATACATATAAGTACATGCCACATACCCATAAATATACATGTGTATATATACTCATACATAGAGAAATATGAAAGGGGATGTGGTGGTGACATGTGTGTGTGTGAGTGAGAGACAAGAGTGTGTGATATAACATGTGTGTGTGTGTGTGATACATGGCATGAGGGTGTGTGTGTGAATGAAATCTGAAACAATGGGTGATATATAGTGTGTTCCTGTGTGTGTATCATGTAGGAAACAGTGAGGGTATTACATTGAATGGTAAACCTGTGCACAGTGCGAACCTGTGTGCAGTGTCATAAGCCAAGGAAAACAGGGAATCATGTGTGTGGTGTTCCTGAACCAGTGAGTGACAATAGGAATAAATAAATCTCAGGTTATGGAAATGAAAACAGTTGACAGGAAAGGAAAAGGAAATCAGTTCGAGCATACTATAGTGAAAGCTGGAAAATGTAACAGTGTACATACTTGTCAATAGGAAAACAGGGAATACAGTAACATGTAAATCATTTCAGTTATCTAATACCCAAATCCCATCTGACAGTTAAACATGAATCACACATTCATTTCAGTTAAAGGAAGAGTAAAATCTCAGGTTTTAGGAAATCCAGTGAAGTATTGAGAAGAAACCATTCTCAGACCAATAAGCCTATTGAATTGAAATACTGCATTAATATGAATCAACAATCATGTGGGAATCATTAATCAGTGAGAACCATTACTAAACAGGGATTTAAAAGTTAGGAAAATGGGAAAACAACCAAGTATCAGTAACCAGTGTAGCATGTATCAGCCGAATGGCATTAACCCAACATTCGAATCAAAATTCACATCAACAACTAAACTATCATGTAAACCTAATCTAACATATATCATACATCATATTTGGATCTAATTTAGCAATTAAAAACATGAATTTAACATTTAAAACTGAATGTAAACAGAGAACACAAAACAGTACACTGGTACGCACAGTGTATTCCCCATGCACGTACGATTCCGTGTCCGACATGACACGAGAGGTCGTGAAACTTGACACACGTGGTGTCAGTCACTGCCTCTTTGTGTGTGTCCAATACCACGTGTCCATGTGTCATGTCCACGGCACAAATGACCCCGAGCAGCAGGGGAGCAACAGTGCTCGTGCGCGCGTGGTGCACCCGCATGTTCGTATGTCCAAACCGACACGACACAACACAGGAATCGACTCAGGACACTGGGATCCCCTAAGCAAGATTAAAATCTAATTTCCTATTCAAATACATTCCTGAAATCAAATCGAAATGCCTTTGGGGTATTTCGTCAAACACATTCATGTATCCACTGATACGTGTCCGATACGGACACGTATTGGACACGAATCCTAGGGTTAGCTATACCTACAGTTAGGGTAGGCCTAGGGCTTCCTAAATATGCAATAATAACAGAAATTTATGGTGTATATTTGAAATTACCTATAGGTTTGCAAAGTATCAAAAAGCTCCAAATGAGAGTGGATCCTCAAGCCACCAAACTCCTTCAAATTGCTCACACTCTGAAATTTCTCACCACAAACAGCAAGTAAAATAAATTTAGAGCCTATTGCAATTGATTTGAGGAAAAAAGAAATTAAATAGGAATTTCTAGGAATTATTGAAGTTGGAGCATACCTCTTTTTTAAACTTGAGAACTTTCTAAAGGAGGCTAGCCCTAACTTTGAGGAGGCATTAAATAGATGGGGGATTAGGGTGGCCGGCCATAGGGTGTTGGGCTAGGGTTAGGGTTGCATGGTGTTGGGTTGGGCCTCTATGGGCTTAAGTCATAAATCATGACTTGTAAAACCACAAGCCATTAACTAACCTATTCAAATCCTAATTTCCCCAAATTAAATCTAATGACTAGGATATCTCTAACTTAGGTCAAGCTAGGGTTACACACTCTAACCAAGTAGTCATGGTCTAGGTTAGCTTCTAGGACAGTCTCCTAAGTCACCCTGAGTCAAAGTCAATAATAGCACCAAATCAAATATACTAAAAATCACTTAAAATTTTAATAATTAAACTTAATACTAAATAATTCCAAATAATTCCAAAATTTTAAAAATGACCAAAAATACCCTCAAGCTAGAAATGTGGTAGTGACAAATCTACCCCCCTTAAAATAATTTCGTCCTCAAAATTAAAGGCGAAACTAACTGCTGAGAAGGATAGAAAAGTATACCTCAAGGTCCAAAAAGATAGGGGTACCGCTCGCGCATCTCATCCTCCCGCTCCCAGGTAGACTCTCCTGGAGAATGATGCCTCCATGCGATGCGTACCAAGGGTATCACCAGGTTCCTCAGTGCCTTCTTCCGGCGATCCAGAATCTCCACAGGCTGCTCTGGATAACTGAGAGTAGGTCCAACCTCAATCTCCGAATGATCGAGCACATGGCTATGGTCAGCCACGTACCGTCTCAACTGTGATACGTGGAATACGTTGTGAACTGCCACTAGTGCAGGTGGTAAGTCTAGCCTGTATGCCACGTCACCGACTCTCCCGCTGATAACGAAAGGGCCGATGAACCGCAGCCTAAGCTTCCCACCTCCACCAAAACGTATCGTACCACGAGTCGGAGATATCCGCAGAAAAATCATGTCTCCAACCTAATCACAAGCAAGGTCTTAAGTTACTAAAAATCAAACACGATCAATCAAACAAAACAAAAAAATACAACCTACTTCTAATCCTATCTCTAAATCTGTACCTCAAACTCCGACGACCTTCGATGGCTATCGACCCAGTGCCGATGTCTGTCCTGCGCCACGCGAAGTCTGTCCCTGATGAGCTTCACCTTCTCGGCTGCGTCAACAACTATCTCTGGTCCCAGTAAAGCTCGCTCTCCAACATCATCCCAAGATAAGGGTGTACGACACCTACGCCCGTACAGAGCCTCAAAAGGTGACATCTCAATGCTGGCCTGATAACTGTTGTTATATATATACACATATATATATATATAATCTCTCTCTCATCCTCACCTTACTCTCTCTCCTACTCTCTCACTTCCCACACAAAGGACAACCCCCCTCACCCATGTGGCCGACCTACCTCTCCCACTCTCTCTCTCCATTTTCTCTCTCTTCTAAGTAATATATTTCATCCTCTCTCTCTCTCTATATGATGTACACTCACACACATATATTAATCCCCACTCTCTCTCCTTAGTCACCACAACACACCCAACTCCCCCATCACTGTCAGCCGAACAACTCTCCCCCCTCTCTTTCTATAATATCAAAAAAACTCTCTCCCTCTCTATCTCATTAATATCTCTCTCTCTCTTATTATATTATGTATACTCACACCTACATATCTCTCTCTTTCACTATTTCCTCTCCATTCTTCATACAGCAGCAGCTCTACACCATACCGAGCCCATGGCCGACCACCCCATGGCTGGCCGAGCTCACTCTCCTCCTCCTCCCGACTTCACCTCCTCCTCTTTCTCCCTAGATCAAAACCGACGCACCACCACCTACATCACCATCACTCAAGACGCCACTACCACTCCTGTGCGCCACCGCCGGGCACCCCGCCACCGCAGGGCCACCGCCGTGCCAGGCTAGCACCGTCGTCGCCGCGTGTGCGTGCGCCTGCATGCAGCAGCAGCCGCAGCGCAGCCTCGCAGCAGCAGCGAGCGCGCGGCCGCGCGCGCTGTCGCCGCCACCGGCGCCGTCGCGGTTGCCGCCGTCGCCGGCGATCCTCCCCATTCGGCCAGGCGCACCCCCAGGCAGGCCCCCATGGCCACTGCCTTCCTCCCCGACACGATACATAGGCGATTCGTGCGTTTTGCACGGAATCCCGTCGCCGCGTGCGCGTTTTGAATTTCAGAATTCGCGTCTCGGGGCAGCGACTTTGCACAGATTTTTCGGACAATCCGATGGTTGGATCGGCAATTTCTTCGCTCCGTCTCAATATCGGTATATCCACCTTCACTCCTCTCAAATTTTACCCGTTAATTTTGTCGTTTGATACATCAAAACCGGCCACCAAGTTGACGTTTTAATTGAACTATTTTTGGACAGTTTTGCGACGCCAACTTCGCGGGTTCGTATCTTCGTCGTCGCAGCTCCGTTTTGCTCGCCACCAGTTCCGGTGCACAGCTGGTATAACCCTCTTCCTGCCCCCTTTAGATTTCATTTCAGTTTGAGCTTGTTAGGTCGGTCGAATTCGATACCAAAGTTGGCCGTTCGAATTCGTAGTGTTGCACTTATAAAATTCCATTTTTGAACCCGGGACTCCGGATTCAATTTCTGACACCACCAGGAGACTCGTGGCGTCGTTTTGGTATGTTTTCATATAAAGTTTGCTTGATTTGGAGAACGTGGGCCCTGGCACGTATTTCGGTGCAAAGCGGGTCCTACTTTCTGAGCCAACGGGACTTTTTGACGCCGGCTCATCGGAATCCAATTCTGGATATACCGTTGAGTTCGTATCGTCATTCTGGACTCGTTGACATATAATTTGCTAGGTTTTAGTGGACATTGGTTCCGGCACACATTTCGGTGCAAGTCGGATACCAATATCCGGGTCAACGTGTCATTTTGAGTTCAGCTCATCGGAATCCAATTCCGGATATACCGTTGAGTTCGTATCGTCATTCTGGACTCGTTGACATATAATTTGCTGAGTTTTGAGGACATTAGCTCCGACACGCTTTTCCATGCAAATCGGTTTCCAATGTCCGGGTCAACGGACCAAATTGAGATCGGGTCAACGGAATCCAATTCTGGATATACGTTGGGTTCGTATCGTCATTCTAGATTCGTGGACATATAATTTGTTAGATTTTGTGCACTTTTGTTTCGACACATTTTTCGGTGCAAAGTGTGTCCAACGGCGGACATCATTTTGGCCCGAAATTACCGTTTTGCCCATGTGTCCAAATTGGACTTTTGGACAGGCTATCCTAGCTGATTTGACCATTCTGGACACGTTGGTAATGGTTGTTTCACCATCCGACAACATCTGTAGGTTTTTACCCTATTATTATAATCTTTCTCATTTTGTGGTATTTTTAGATCCATCGATTCCAGTGATTTTACAACCACTGAAATTGAATGTGTTGACCCTGTAGATGTTTGTAGAGACTAGCTTTGACTCTGTTTGACCATGGTTGACTACTTTGACTGAACGTCGAAGTAGAGTCAACATTTGACCTAAGTTAGACTAGTTTTGACCTTGGTTGACCACAGTTGACTATTTTTTGACAAAAGTCAACCGGAAGTCAACCGTAGCCTAAGATTGACCAAAACTTGACCGGTTGACCCAAAGTCAACTGTTAGTCAATGTTAGTCAAGTTTGACCTAGAAGTTAGTATGTCTTTTGACCCTGATCAGCTCTTGTATTATTTCATCTTTAGGTCTGTGGCTTTACTCTGAACCCTGATTCATATTGACAGCAGGACCCCAGGCGAGTACATTCTCTGATAATATTTCTGTTTTATGATATCGTCTATGTTTCTTGTATTTAGTGTAGATACCCTTGTTCTCTTGACACATTGTTCACACGGATTGGTATTTCCCTGGATCCCGTCATGAGATATTATTCCTCGCTCTCCTTGGTATATCTTGTACAAGTCTTTCTTGTTCCTTGTGCATTGTATAGACACGATTTCTGCGAAGGCTAGCTACCCACTCAGAGAATCGCACGTCATGATGTGTCATGGTTGGATCCACTATACTAGTCGGGGGACGGGGAGTATTAGTGTAGATATGTGGTCAAAGCCTATTGTGCACCCCTTGTGCACCTATTGATTGTGAGTATTGATCATACACCCCACGTATGGTTAGCCAGGCCTGTTACTATTGTGCAAGTTCTCAAGCCGGCCACGTATTGTAGCTAGTACTCACACACCTAGATAGGTGATTCTTGATTCTTGTACATGCCATGATCAGTTTTACTTGCCTTGTTCTAGCTCTAGATTTACAGCTTACCTTGCCATGATACTCACATGTACATTTCATGATTTCTTGTATATTCTCTCTATTTACTGCTACATGTTCAATATCGTCTAATTAGAACTGTTATTTGAGATTTGTGCTCGTTCCATCCTGACTGGATATGTTGACAAAATTTTAGGAGTAGTTGTGCCCTCAGTATTGGACTTCATGATGTTGCTAGCGGAGGTGGATCTCACTATTCTTCTATGTGAGTTGTCTGGTAGTTATTCCTTAGTTAGCCTTGTTGTTCCTTCATTATCTTCCTGTCTTATGATCATTATAGATTCTAGTTGTTCTAGTGATATTGTTATTATTTCTTGTCTTATCTTCCTTAGTTTGTGATATGACATGAGTACATTTCTAGTTATGGATTCTTAGATGTTGTAGTTAGTATAGTACACTTGACAGCATTCTACCGCCGATACCGCGGCGTAGGCTAGGCGTGGCCCACGTATTCGTACTCGTATATCCGAGTGCGGGTCGTGACACGTTTTTAGTGGTGGCCCATGCAGGTCAGTCTTTGCAATTAATACGAAGTCGTGGTAGTACTTGAGCTTATCTGTACTACTGCGAGCCTGCCCTAGGATTAAGGTTGAGTCATGAAATATTTTAGGATTTTGGTACTCAGTCACATATTAGGAACTCCTGGTAGGTTCCAGGGATGACTCCTGGGAATCTTATTTCGAACATTTTGAAAATTTTCCAATTTGTTCTTGTCCGTCCTGATTTCTGAAATATCTGTCCGTATCAAACTTTATTCCTCCTTGGGATGAGTTTGTGGACCCCAGAGGGAAAGTATGAGTTGGACTTATTTATCATCTAGGTTGGGGAGAGGATATGATTTACCAACCTCGTATCATGGTCGAGGTTTATTTTAGATTATATTCCACCATTTTCTATCTTGACCTAGGTAATACCCTCGGGACTTTCCCTAAGATTTCCTCTGAACCCTATCTCGGAAGTTGTTTCCGTTGTTTCTATTAACTTACCCTCGGGATCAGTTTGTGATAGTGTTCCTTGATGACATCCTGGTCTACAGCAAGAGTGAAGCAGAGCACGAGCAGCATCTCAGAGTTGTCCACCAGATTCTCAGAGAGCACCAGTTGTACGCCAAGTTCAGTAAATGCGAGTTCTGGCTCGATCGTATTTCGTACTTGGGTCACATCATTACCAGAGGAGGAGTGGAAGTGGATCCCCATAAGATTGTAGCTATCGAGGCATGGCCAGTACCCAGCTCAGTGGCAGAAGTTCGCAGCTTTCTTGGATTGGCCGGCTACTACCGGCGGTTCGTCTCTGATTTTGCAAGGATTTCAGCGCCGATGACCCAGTTGACCCGCAAGGATGTGCCGTTCGTTTGGATAGCAGAATGTCAGGAATCATTTGAGAAGTTGAAGCGAGGTTTGATAACGGCTCCCATTCTCACACTTCCAGATGGGACCGGAGGATTCACAGTTTACTGCGATGCTTCAGGCAGAGAATTGGGATGTGTTTTGATGCAGCATGGGAAGGTAATTGCTTATGCGTCACGTCAACTCCGTGATCATGAGAAGAATTACTCGACCCACGACTTGGAGCTAGCAGCAGTAGTGTTTGCACTTAAGTTGTGGAGGCACTACTTGTACGGAGACAGAGTGGAGATCTTTACTGATCATAAGAGTCTGAAGTATGTTTTCACCCAGAAGGATCTTAATATGCGGCAGAGAAGATGGCTTGAGCTACTGGTGGACTACGATGTGGACTTGCAGTATCATCCAGGGAAGGCCAACGTTGTAGCAGATGCGTTGAGCCGGAGAGCCGGAGTTTATTTCCTGACGACGCAACTAGAGCTATTGGCAGATCTTCAGAAGATGGGAATTGAAGTGATTCTTCCTTCCAATGTGGCCTTGATGGCCAGCCTACAGATTCAGTCCACCATAGTTGAGAGGATCCGGACCGCACAGTTAACAGATTCCAAGATTCAGCGGCTCAGAGCAGAATGCGAGGCAGGGAGAAGGCCAGAGTTATGTATTCATGAGGATGGTACACTTCGACACGGCACGCGTCTTTGTGTACCCAGTGGAGATATCAGACAGGAAGTCATGGCAGAGGCTCACAGTTCGCAGTACTCCATTCACCCAGGCAGCACGAAGATGTACAGAGATATTCGTCAACACTTTTGGTGGAATGGTATGAAGAGGGAGATAGCCCGGTATGTCTCTCGATGTTTGGTTTGCCAACAAGTCAAGGCTGAACATCAGAGGCCAGCTGGACTTCTTCAACCTTTACCGATCCCAGAATGGAAATGGGAGCACCTTACCATAGATTTTGTGACTGGGTTACCCAGATCTCCGGCAGGCAGAGATGCTATTTGGGTCATTGTGGACAGGCTTACCAAGGTGGCACACTTTCTTCCGTTTAGGGTTGGACAGTCGACGGCACAGCTAGCAGAGATGTATCTCAGGCAGGTCGTCAGACTCCACGGAGTGCCAGTCAGCATAGTATCAGACAGGGATACGAGATTCACATCGCACTTCTGGCGCAGTCTTCATCAAAGTTTGGAGACTCGTCTCAAGTTCAGCTCAGCGTATCATCCGCAGACAGATGGGCAGTCAGAACGTACTATACAAACTCTCGAAGATATGTTGCGGTCATGTACCCTTGACTTCGGTGGTTCGTGGGAGGATCACCTGTACCTGGTAGAATTCTCGTACAACAATAGTTTCCAGGCCAGTATCCAGATGGCACCCTTCGAGGCTCTGTATGGTAGGAAGTGCAGATCTCCGTTAGCATGGGACGATGTCGGAGAGAGGCAGATGCTCGGTCCAGAACTGATTTCTCAGACGGTTGAAGTGGTCAGGAAAGTCAGAGATCACCTCCGAGTTGCCCAGGATCGCCAACGCCATTGGACCGATGCTCATCGGCGTCCCTTAGAATTTGCCGTCGGCGACCATGTATTCCTTAGGATCTCGCCTACCCGCGGCGTCATTCGTTTTGGCGTGCGGGGAAAGCTTAGTCCTAGGTATATAGGGCCGTTCGATATTCTGGAGCGAGTAGGCGATGTGTCCTATCGTCTCGCTCTTCCGCCGTCGCTAAGTGAGGTACATGATGTATTCCATATGTCCCAATTACGACGGTACATCCCGGACCCGAGCCATATCCTAGATCATTCGGAATTGGTTGTTGGTACCAACCTTTCGTATGAGGAGAGACCCGTGTCTATATTGGACCAGAGAGAAAAGACACTCAAGAACAAGACTATTAACTTAGTTCGTGTTGCTTGGGGTCATCACTCTCTAGGTGAGTCAACGTGGGAGCGTGAGGACGACATCCGATCGCGATATCCCTACCTGTTTGACTCGTGAGGTATAATGTCTTTCTTATGCCTTACGCTTTCCCTTCCTTGCTTGTATTGTATGATTGTATGATTGAACTGCTTAGTGTAGCTTGTCTGTGCTTAGTATAGCTTGTCGTGGCAATCTCTAGCTCCTTGATTAAATTCCGAGGACGAAATTCTTTGAAGGTGGGTAGAGTTGTCACCCCCATTTCCTGTATTTCGTATTTATGCTCGTATTTGATTTTGGCACGTATTTTAATTTTCTCGACTTGCGGATTTTGGTTTCTCGTAAATGGATTTTGGACCATGGCTTGGTTTTATTTTGTGAAAGTTGGTTTAGTTTGGTTCATCATGAATGGAACACCTTAACCTACACTCCTCCCTCAACACACCACAACTCCCCCACTTTATAACACCACCTACTTTTCTCTCTCCTCTTTATTCTCTTATTTATTTCTTACAAACTTCTTCTTCTTCCTTCTTCCACACAACTCCCCAACCAATAGGCAAGTGCACCTTGCCAACCAATAAGCACCCAATTTTATTTGTCCATTTGATAGATTAGGACATGTAGATCAACATTAGAACTTGGAATTTTGTGATTTGGAGCTTTCATTCTTCTAGATCTAGGTTTTAACCATTTTCGGAAATCCTTAGTTTTGATCTATTAAACTTTGATTTTGCTTGTTTTGATGCTTCCATATGGAAGAGAATTCAATTTTACTCAAGTTAGAACTTTGAAAATCTAGATTTGGTTTTGATTTGACAAAAATATGAAGATTTGAAATTCTTGGTGTTTTTGGACTTGCTCTCGGCCAGGAAGAACAGTCCCCTGCCTTGCGCTTTTTAGCGCATGGCCGATTGCGCACCCTGGCCTGTGCTCTTTAGCGCATGGCCGTTTGCGCAGTCACTTGGCCAGCGCTTTGCGCTGCGCTGGACTGCGCTGGCGCAAGCTAGCCATGCGCAATCCAGCCATGCACAAAGTAACCCCTGCGCAATTCACTTCTGCACAAACCGCTCCTGCG
Source organism: Iris pallida (assembly GCA_029216955.1). Lineage (NCBI taxonomy): Eukaryota > Viridiplantae > Streptophyta > Magnoliopsida > Asparagales > Iridaceae > Iris > Iris pallida. The sequence continues at coordinate 3,334,308 of JANAVB010040417.1, forward strand.
CAATTCACTTCTGCGCAACCCACCCTTGCGCAAACCACCCTTGCGCAAGATAACCCCTGCGCAGTCTACCCTTGCGCAAGACAACTCTTGCGCAGCTCTTCCATGCGCAGTACACACCCTGCGCAGACCTACCCCTGACCCCCTTCCATGCGCAGTACACACGCCTTTTGGCATGAACTTGATTTTGCTTAATATGTTTGGAATAACTATTGTACACAGCATGGTATGACAAGGAACTAGTATAACATGACAGTGACCCGTAGTGGTGCACTCCTGACACGACCAACCTGACTTGATAGTGGCCCGTCGTGGCGCACCCCTGACAAGTACCCTGACATGATTTACCTTGATAACTTGATAGTGGCCCGTGGCGGCGCACTCTTGACTTGACTTGACTTGATAACTTGACTTGTAACTTGATAACTTGACTTGACTTGCCTTGACACCGTGGGTGTTCCTGCTTACTTGTTTGCACAATCCACTTGTCTTGTCTTGCATCATGTCTAGGACGTGACTTCCTGGGTACCACGGCCAGGAACTCGCGCTAAATTGGATTAGGCTAATTATTAGATCAAACTAGAACATGGAGAATTCCCAGTCACAGGCAATCTCGTTATCTGGGCGCTTTAATGGACTTGTAGCTTGCCGACGAGTAGAGCACATTTTCAGCACACTGTCATGTGTTGCACCCTCTAAGTCACCTAAGGGTACATTTGTCTCCCGGGCGATGTACCTAACTATAACTTTCAACCCGCGGAAGGATAACTGGATGGTCTGCAGGGCTTGGGACTGGGAGTTTCTCACTTGCATCTTGTTAGTAATTAGGCTTGTGATAACCCTAGTTAGTTAAAGTAGTAAGCCGTAGTACTTGCTTGGCCGATTGTGAATGAATGGTGTCCAGCCCTGTCTAAGTCTTGTCTAGCCTTGTACCTGGAACTCTTGATCATGATTGTTTTACTTATCTCTAACGATAAATGGGTAGGGGCAGTGAGCTATTCAGGCGAAGGGTCACAATCCCGATCCTTGTTTGGTTTAAGGATTGTAACCTGGCTCCCGGAATGGTTCCTCGTCCCTAGTCGTTTATCGCCCTGTGTACTTTTATTACTTGTACTTTCCTTTATTCTTTATGATTCTGATATGCTGGCTTTTGTTCTTATTTGTGGCCTCCTTTGTGGCACTTGCTCTTTCTGGGGTTTGACCCAGCTGGTTTTGTGTGGCCAGATTTCGGAGCAGCTCCCGAGGATCTACCAAGCTTCCAGCCCAATGGTGACAACTAGACGGAACCCGGGCCAAGAGTGGGTTTTCCTTTTTGTTTCACCCACTTATATGTAAATTTATTCTTTTGAGGCGTTTAGCCGACGAGCACCTGTTAGCTCGATGCACATTTACTTACTGTCTGCCTACGGGCTGTAAACATGATTAACAAATCCTAGGATTGATCATGTATGACTGAACTCTTGCTAGTCCTATCATTTTGTACGACTAGCTTCATGATCATCCAATATGTAATATTTGGGACGCCTTATATATATATATTGATGCTCTAATATCTTGTAACTCTGTTAATTGCTTGAGATTGAGACAATAGGCTTGACCCTAAGAGACTGCTGGCTTGTAGTAAACCCTCATATCTAGACAGCCGTGACCGTATAGTTGAGATGTATTCTATTTCAATATACGTAGCTGGCTATGTCTGCCCCCGCTCTCCAGTATTCTGGTTCTGGGGCGTGACAAATTATCTGCCGTAAAATCTGATTTAATTTCCAATTTAATTTCGGAACCCGACATCAACCCAACCTAGTCGACCCTAAATAGGGACATGGCCCACATGAAGCCTACTACCCGCCTGCCATTTGTGTCCTATTTATTTGAGTCCCCGCATGTTATTTATTTATCCATAACTATAAATCCCTATTTTAATTCATATATTGCCCCCTATCCGATTTTGGCCGACCCGGCTCGACCGAACCCGAACCCAAGCTCCATATTGTTCTCTCGTGACTGCCCAAATATCCCACATAATTTTTCTATTTTTCCTATTTTGAAAATATCTATTTCTCTCTCTCCATGTTTATATATACACATATATATACATATTATATATATATATATATATATATATATATATATATATATATATATATATATATATATATATATATATATATATATATATATATATATATATATATATATATATATATATATAATCTCTCTCTCATCCTCACCTTACTCTCTCTCCTACTCTCTCACTTCCCACACAAAGGACAACCCTCCCTCACCCATATGGCCGACCTACCTCTCCCACTCTCTCTCTCCATTTTCTCTCTCTTCCAAGTAATATCTTTCATCCTCTCTCTCTCTATATGATGTACACTCACACACATATATTAATCCCCACTTTCTCTCCTTAGTCACCACAACACACCCAACTCCCCCATCACTGTCAGCCGAACAACTCTCCCCCCTCTCTTTCTATAATATCAAAAGAACTCTCTCCCTCTCTATCTCATTAATACCTCTCTCTCTCTCTCTCTCTTATTATATTATGTATACTCACACCTACATATCTCTCTCTCTCACTATTTCCTCTCCATTCTTCACACAGCAGCAGCTCTACACCATGCCGAGCCCATGGCCGACCACCCCATGGCTGGCCGAGCTCACTCTCCTCCTCCTTCCGACTTCACCTCCTCCTCCTCCTCCTCCCTAGATCAAAACCGACGCACCACCACCTACATCACCATCACTCAGGACGCCACCACCACTCCCGTGCGCCCCCGCCGGGCACCCCGCCACCGCAGGGCCGCCGCCGTGCCAGGCTAGCACCGCCGCCGCCGCGCGCGCGTGCGCCTGCACGCAGCAGCAGCCGCAGCGCAGCCTCGCGAGGGGGTGTCATAGAAAGTTTTTGGACTTTCAACGGCACAACAAAAGTGACGTGTAATAACTTTATGATGACACTTTTTTAATGTCGTGTAATACTTATTTCACGGCACTATATTAGTGTCATCTTAACATTCTTCAATGACAACTGATAAATGTCGTCAATTTTATGACACTTTACAAGTGACTTCTTAAAGTATTCTATGACAGTTAATAAATGTCAAGGATAATTTTTATGACACTTTTGATGTGTCATCTAAACATAAAAATAATAAATGTCACTAATGTCACGACACCTTATAGATGTCATCTAAACTCAGTTCGACAACACATTTTAAATGCCTTCAAAACGTCATCAGAATATTTTAAATATAAATTTATTTATTTTCAAATAATTAACCAAAACCAATTACACATAATAAAACTTTAATGTGCCAAAAATAATATATTAAAACATCTCATATCTGTACAAAGTGTCAAGTAAAAGTTAGAAGAATGTTTAAGAGGAACAAAGTTTATTACATAATATGTGAGTCTCTTAGTGTATTGATATGACTAAGACATCATCATATATACACATATCATCCTCTGTTATCTTGAATCCAGCACTACAAACTGAAGTTTTTGGCACCATTAACTGAAGTCTGTAGCAATATGACGATCACTACTTGTCGTCTTTACTGGGGACAAAAGCAACCTTAAGTTGTTCATCAATTCAAAGATCCGATAAAACCTGCAAAAATTAATGCATCAGAATGAGAAATGGAAGGAAAAGATGACCACAAAGTATAACCAAGAAAAGAAAATTTCTAAGTTCACTCCAAGGAATGCTATTATATGGGAATTCTTCTGTCCCAACATACCGCTTTGTAGAATTTTTGTTGTACCTATAAATTATTAAAAATTATAGGATGCTAATTAGCTTATCTACTAATTAACTTACTGGTTCATCCATAAACCCAATTAATTGACATTTAGTTATGGTGATTTTATTTAGTATTTTGCACTAATAGAATCAAAATCGTGGCACTGTAGCACCACTACTATTACTCTTATATCAGTTTGGTTTAGTCGGTAATAATGTTTAATCCTTAAGGACATCCAGTAACAAATCAAATTACCTTTGTTCCCTTTCTCTCCCATGTCAAACCAATTGCATCACCTCCTAGAGAATCAAACCACACCTTGAAGGTATCTGGGAACTCTTCTTGCAAACAAAAAAAAAAACTTCTAACATCATTTTTCAACCTAAATGTACCATGCATTAAATTGTAATACTTGCATTTAGATCATCCAAAAAGTAGTTTGTTGGATCAAAATCCACCATTAGCTTAGTTCTGGTTTCTTCCAGGCTCTTGAGAGCATTCCCAAAAGCTATATAAGGATAGAAGTCCTTGCTTGCTTTTCCTTGAATTACTTGCTTTCCTGCAAGGTATCACCAAGCCAATATCAACTGATTTAATATATAGAATAAACATGTTAATTAAATAACCAACAGAGGCATATTTATCTCAAGTATTCATGGTTGCCAACAAGCATCAATCCTATTTATATTGAGCATAAACAACATGAACAATGAAAAATTCATACAGCAGAGGTGCATATGACTTTAAATAGGTACCAACAAAAAGGTGCTATCACACTGCAGAGCTTGCATCATTTGTATATGGCATGCATGGTGTATTATGTTAAATACCAAATTAATATTATAGTAAATCAACAAATTAATCATAACAAAAATTCAAAAAGATAACAATGGATTTGTAATAACAGACTTATGATTATGTGCATGTCACAGCGATTTGGATGCTGGGAACATTTATACTCGAAAATCCAACTTAAAACTATGCCAATCGTGAAGGCAGGAAGGGAAGACATATTCGAAGGGTTCGGGTTCTTTTGACACTTCGAATATCGATAAGTCTTCCGACACTATGTGAAATTTAGGTGAGCTCTAGTGCTTCTCCAAATTCAATTTTATTCATCAGTCATTTTAAAAGTTCCAACTACAAGAGTTTATATAGCCAATTATGGCTATATGGTAAAGATAAACATAAAAAAAAGATCATATATAATATAACATATGTCAATTATTATTTAAAATACTCCATAAATAAGAACTTTAGACAAAGACAATGTACATAATCAAAGGCGTTACAAAGTTGCATTTATGCATGAATTTCTGAGCGGCTTTGGTGGGTCAGTTGTTAATATATTTTTGGGGATAGTGAGTTGGGAATGAATTGAATACAGTCTATTACATTTTATGAGCAGCTTTGTCAATATAATATAATTTACACACAAATGAAAAAATAGAATCATATTAAAAGTCTTCATTAAATGATATGTCATATTATGTTGTGAACAGAACTTGTACAATTTTATCTTACAATAAGATGGTACTCTCTTCTAAGCTATGATGCATAAAAGAGACTTAATTATCAGCTTAACCATGTCTGACATTTTCATTTTGTGTAGATGTGTGGATAACTATGTATTTAGGTTGTGTCGATGTATGGATCACAATGTTTGACAAGGTCATGTAAGTCGGATAAATGTGTCCAGTTATTATTCCTGGTAGCATAGTTTGTTTTTCAACTTTAACGAAAAACTATGAAATCAATGGAAGCTGACCTCTGATAATATCTTAAACTTTCGTGAATAAAAGAAAAAACAAAAAAGTAAAGAAAAAGCAAAATAAAACTTTTTAATGAAGCTCCTTGAAGATATCCATCATGTTGGTGACGCGTTAGTCCTGAAGCATATGTTGAATAGCCTGCCTCTTGGTGGACATCCTGACACGCCGAGCTTGTCCACACCATTCTCCAACAGAGTTTTCCATGGAAAACTGTCACGCCCCAGTACCAAAATACGGAGACGGACTAGGCCAGCTACACCATATGAGGTACGTAACGTCATACGGCGATCGTGGCTGTCGAGAGACTAGGGGGTACATGCTACAATCAAGTCTCCTATGGTCCCACAGAGTTCTATGTCTCAATCAATCAAATCACATCAGCAAATAGATGACCATTAAAGATAAAGCTGTAAGGCGTCCCCGACGCTGTATCAAAATGATCATGAGAGACTAGCTGTAGGATCGTTGAGCACTTCTAGAGGGGGGGTGAATAGAGTGCGTGTGTGCAGCGGAAATAAAATCACCAATTAAAAAATTAAACTATGGCAATGATGTAAGAGCAGTAAATAAAGATAGGAGAATCAAACTCAGTAACACAGCGATGTATACTGGTATCCCTCTGAGAGGACTAATCCAGTCTCGAGTACTCTTGCTCGATGTTAATCCACTAAAGGCACAAGCTTTAACTGAGTGCTTGCAACTCTTACACCACCGTGCTTGTTGACGAGTGCACGACCAACTCCAACACACACCGTGCTTGGTGACGAGCGCACGACCAGCTCCACAACTGGAATAGTTGTTGAAACTTGACGACCTCTTTACAACTCTGAATAACCAAAAGACTTCTAAATCAAATGTGATAGTACTGGCTTTTGGCTAAGAGAAGTATAGGTGAGATTTGAAATTCTTAGATCACTTAGAAAACACTTGAGATGAAATAGAGAAGAGATGAAGAATGAATTGATGTTTTGAAATGAAAAGTTCTTCTCTATTTATAGGTGTTTTCACCAACCGAACTCGGGCAGAACTCGGGCAGAGTTCGGATGCAAATATCTCGCAAATTAGCCGTTGCTCGCAGATTTGGAGGCAACTGAAGTTTGAATACAAACTGACCGAACTCGGTCAGAGTTCGGGCCGAACTCGGGCCGAACTCGGCTGAGAGTTCTGTCAGGAGATATTGTAAATTCTTTTTACAAAAACAATTTTGAAACATGTTTTTGGTAATTTGTAAAATCATTTGAAAAGGAATATTTTCGAAATATATTTTTGAAATATTTGTAATCGAAAATATGAAGGGTAAAAATAAGTTTAGAGAAAGGAGAATAATTTTAACCCTAAGCCAGTAATACCATACTTGATTTTACAAAGAAATTCCTAGACTCAATAAAGTGTAAAAATACAGAATAAAAGTAGAAAATGAGTCTTCAGAATTTTTGATGACTTTGACGCTTGGATTTATGCAGTACATCGTCCGTTGAATAAGATTTCATGTATCCTGAAATAGTTAGCAGCATTGTCTATATTTTGTATATGGACTAAAGTGTAAGTCGATTATCGAAATCGGGTGTGACCATGGAATGGGCCAACAATCTCTCCCATTTTGATAATTGACAAAACTTGAGTCTATACCAAAATATATTTATAAAAAATAAAATAACATAACAAAATACCTGAAAAAAAACTGATTTTTGATATCTGATTTTTGATTTGGTATACTCATTTTTCTCCCCCTTTGTCAAGTAGTAAAATGAATCGGCTCCCCCGTAAGTCATGAAGCCAACAATAGAGATGACAAAGTGAAAGAGGACAATAGTAATCACAGTAATCACAGCATAGACAAGTGAAATCACAATAAGATGAAATGTCATAAATATTCCACTAGAAAATCAACTTGTACAACTGATAAATGTCTAACTGAAACAGTTTAGACAAGAAAAATAAAAGTACTACATAAACTGCATCAAAACTAAACAAAATCCACTATCCTATGGCTGAAACCATATCACAACTCTGCGTCATCTGCACCGGGAGGATCATGAGGAAAATAGGCAGTGGTCGGGTCGAAGTACTGAAAAGTAGTCTCATCAGTAAAACGAGGACCAGGGAAAGCAGGGTGTGGAAGGATAGTAAGTGGATGGGCTGGATCATGCACCAGGCTGTAATGGAGGTCGGCAATACTGTTTCTCAGCACCTGGGCCTGAGAAATGTGCCGGAACTCTGAGTCCTGATAACGTTGCGTGAAAACCGCAACGAACTCATCAAATCGCTGGTAGAATGCATGATCGAGTCCTGGAGCAGGGGCCGGAGCAGGAGGAGCATCTGCTGGAGGGGCCTCAGCATCAGCAACTGGGTCAGCAGGAGCAGCACCGGGAGGTTGAGGAAACCGACGAGAGCGGGTCAACTCAACAGAAGTAGAAGAAATAGCACACGTTTCAAGATCAATCTCGAAACGGCGAAAGATACTCGCAAGGTGCATAGGAAAAACAAGGTTCCTACCTGCATTCTTGCAGTTGAGCATCCAAGACATCATGGTTTTTGGAATTGAGAAGGGAATTCCAAAATGAATGTGATACAAAGCAGAGAGTTCCAAAAATGTGACCTCATCAGTAGAGCCTTTCTTCGGAAGAAGGGCTGAGAAAATCATGCGATGAAGTTCGTAGAAATTTTGGTTAAGATGTCTAGAAAATATTCTCCGAGGAGGAGGAGTGGGGTGACAAATCAATTCCCTAAAAGAAGCTAAAGTAACATCGGCAGGGAACTGAATATGGTGGATGTCAACAAGAGCATCACCAAGATCAGGAACGTGAAAATATTCACTGATATCGGTGGCGCTAAATTCTAGTTCCTGTCCAGCAACGCAGGAATAGAAATTTCCGTTTTGTTGTACTTGCAAGTTGCAGTAGAACATCCGGACAGCATTGTCGTAAATATTATCTTGGACTTCGAAAAAGTCGCGAAATCCAAGTTGTTCAAAAATAGGAGCATATTCAAAGAAGATTGTAAAGTTGACAAAAGCTCCAGTACAAATACGACGTAGAGAAAAGGAATCAAACCAGAGATTAGAGAAGTCTATGTCGAAAAACAGAGTGCCATCGAATTCCTCGGGATCTCTAGGTTTGGCTGGACTGAACAGACTTGCTGGAGTGTAGTCGGAAGATGAGGAAGCACCCTGGGAAGAATTTCCTCGCTGACGCTTCGGAGCCATGTGGAGATGGAGAAGATCGTCGAAGCCTTGCCCGGAGGGAGGAGGAAAGTCTTCTAGAAGGAGGTAGAGCTATTTCTCGTTTTGGTGTGGAGAAATAGTGGAAGAAAGGGTGGATTTTATAGGTGCTAGGGCCGGCTGTTCGGTTCTGGAACCATCACAGCGCCGACCGAACTCGGTCCGAATTCGGTCCGAACTCGGTCAGAGTTCGGGCCGAGTTCGGCCACTTGTATTCCCGAGACAGTTAAAGCAGTCAGGTGAAATAAAGTTTGTAATTATGATGTTTGACTGTTTTATTAACTAATTTGCTGTTATTTTTAGGTTAACTGTAGGGATTGTCCCAGCTAACGGTGGTTCACCGGGGAACTCTTAAGTACCGCTTCGCTTCGACCGTAGTCGTGGTGACAGACAAATCCTTTGTAAGTTTGTCCCCAAAAATAATTTTCATTAGATAATAAATTATCAAGTCATAAATACAATATTTAATTACCATATGTTTTAAGAATCCGAGAATTCAAGAATGCCGAGCTCACGCCTCAAGATGTTAAAACGGTCTTCAGCCAAAGGTTTAGTGAAAATATCTGCTAGTTGATGTTCAGTATTAATAAATGTTAAGCAAATATCCCCGTGTTGTTGATGATCACGTAGAAAATGATGTCTAACTTCTATGTGCTTTGTGCGTGAATGACAGATAGGGTTCTTAGTTAAATTAATTGCACTAGTGTTGTCACAGTATATAGGAACATTTGTATAGTGCAGATTATAGTCCTCTAAGGTTTGCTTCATCCACAAAATTTGAGCACAACAACGTCCTGCGGCGATATACTCAGCCTCAGTTGTTGATAATGCTACTGAATTTTGTTTCTTGCTAAACCAAGAGACTAGGGCTTTTCCCAAGAAATGACATGTACCACTGGTACTTTTACGGTCCACTTTGCATCCAGCAAAATCCGCATCCGAGTAACCTATAAGGTCAAAGGATTTGGTTTTGGGATACCATAAGCCAACTGTAGAAGTTCCTTTAAGGTATCGGAAGATACGCTTAACGGCACTAAAATGTGATTCCTTAGGGTTTGCCTGATATCGTGCACATATGCAAACACTAAACATAATATCAGGGCGACTAGCAGTTAAATATAATAGACTACCAATCATACCTCGATACTTATGCTGATCAACAGGTTTGCCACTTTCATCAGTATCAAGCTTTGTAGCTGTAGCCATAGGCGTCCCAATTGGCTTCACATTCTCGAAGTTGTACTTCTTCAGTATGTCCTTCGTGTACTTGGCTTGGTTGATGAACGTTCCGTTTGAGTGTTGTTTGATTTGCAATCCAAGGAAGAAGTTCAGCTCTCCCATCATGCTCATTTCAAATTCACTCTGCATACACTTGGCAAATTCTTGACAAAGTTGTTCATTAGTAGAACCAAAGATGATGTCATCTACATAAATTTGCACTAGAAGTATATCATTATTCAAAGATTTAATAAAAAGAGTAGTATCAATCTTGCCTTTTGAAAAACCATTATCAAGTAAGAAGGCGCTTAGGCGTTCATACCAAGCACGAGGTGCTTGTTTGAGTCCATAGAGTGCTTTCTTAAGCTTGAAGACGTGATCAGGTTTTTGAAAATCTTCAAAACCAGGGGGTTGTTTCACAAAAACTTCTTCTTTTAAAAATCCATTTAAAAATGCGCTTTTCACGTCCATTTGAAAAAGTTTGAAATCATTAAAACAAGCAAAGGCGCAAAACATGCGAATGGCTTCTAGTCTAGCAACAGGAGCATAGGTCTCATCATAATCAATTCCTTCTTCTTGATTATAACCTTGTGCAACTAGACGTGCTTTGTTGCGTAGAACTTGACCATCTTCACTAAGTTTATTTCGGAACACCCATTTGGTACCAATTATCGATTGACCAATAGGTTTAGGAACGAGTTCCCAAACTTGGTTTCTCTCAAATTGATTAAGTTCCTCTTGCATGGCAGAAATCCAAAATTCATCAGAAAAAGCCTCATCAACATTCTTAGGTTCTATTTGAGAAATAAATGCTACATTAGCTGCTACCTCAGAATCTCTAAGAGATGAACGAGTACTTACACCTTTGGATACATCACCTATTATGAGAGTTTCTGGATGATCTGGTTTGAATCTTAATGATTCGAATCTTTGGGCCATACCTTTCACAAGGCTCTTCTCAGTTCCTGCATCTTCAGGACTTTTATCGGTTCTTGTCTCTTGGGTAGGATCTTTCTCAGAACTCTTCTTTGTCTTTGTAGGTGCATCTTCATCATCACTGTCGCTAGATCTATGACTATTCAACTCATCAAAGGTAACATTAACACTTTCTTCAACAATCAAAGATCTTTTATTGAAAATTCTATATCCTTTACTCTTAGCAGCATATCCGAGAAATATCCCGTCATCTGCTTTCAAGTCGAACTTACCCAAGTTATCCTTGGTGTTCAGGATGAAACAGCGACAACCAAAAACTTTAAAATAAGATATGTTTGGAATTCTTCCAAACCAAAGCTCATATGGTGTTTTCTTCGATATAGGTCGAATTAACACCCTATTTAAAATATGACAGGCTGTACTAACAGCTTCTGCCCAAAAATATTTAGGAAGATTATGCTGATTAAGCATGACTCTAGCCATTTCGCTTAGAGTACGATTCTTCCGCTCTACAACACCATTCTGTTGGGGAGTTCTAGGACAAGAAAATTCGTGGTAGTATCCACTATCATCACAGAACTTTTTGAAATCAGTATTTTCGAATTCGCCACCATGATCACTTCGGATACGAGTAATCATGAAGCCTTTTTCGTTTTGAACCTTTTTACAAAATATCTGAAATTCAAAAATTGCATCACTTTTGTTTGATAAAAAGTAAACCCATGTAAAACGAGAGAAATCATCAACAATGACAAAAGCATAGAGTTTACCGCCAAGACTAGCGACTCTACTAGGACCAAATAAATCCATATGAATCAACTGCAAAGGTCTCGAAGTACTTACAGCGTTGATGGATTTAAAAGATGACCTATGTGCTTTGTTCTTTTCACAGTCAGCACATACCATGTCTCTCTTGAATGGAATTTCTGGGAGTCCTTTTACCAACTTCTTTGTGTTCAGGCGTGAGATAGTATCCATGTTTGCATGTCCTAGTCTCATGTGCCATAGCCAGCTTTCATTTTGATTGGCTACTAGACACCTTCCTGCATTATTAGTATTCTCCAAAAAGAAAACATATATATTGTCTTCTCTAATCCCTTTATATATGGGATCACCCGATGACATATCATATATAGTACATTTATCTTTCACAAAATTGATACCATAACCATTATCTGCCAAGTGACTTATGCTCAATAGGTTATGTTTCAATTCGGTTACTAGACAAACATCTTTTATTATAGGGTAAGGAGACATACCTACAGTGCCATTACCTATAATGTCACCTCTCAAGTTATTTCCGAAGGAGACGTATCCTTCTTTCTTCATCGATAGCGTAGCGAATAAAGATGCATCACCAGTCATGTGTCGCGAACATCCGCTATCGATGATCCATTTGCTTCTAGCATGAGAGGGTTGAGGGTCCACCTACAAAACAAGTAGATGAATCCTTTGGTACCCATTTTCTGAAGGGTCCATGCTGATTAGCTTTAGGTCTCCAGACTAAAGTATGGTTATCAACAAGTTTTCTTGCAAGACAATATTGTGATATATGACCATGTGTACCACAATACGTGCAAGTCAGTTTAGAACCAGATGAGGTTGAAACTGAGTTCACATGCTTGTTTGGTTTCTTGGAGAACCTATAAGTGAAAGCATGATGATATTCGTGTTTCTTATGTGCTTTCTTGTTCTTAGTCCTCTTAGGTGTATGCTTAGCATTAGGACTAAAATTAGGCTCTGTCACAGGCATTGCCTGTTTGCCTAACTTGATTTCTAACTTTTTAGAAATCGCAATAGACTCTTCATATTTAGCAGTCATAACTGAGAGTCTGTGTTCTGTTACTAAGTGCATTCTCTTCTCTGTGTCATACAGTTTTTGCATCTTACCATAATCTCTTTCTTTCTTTTGAATAGTGAGGATAGCCTCATGATAGTCTACCTTGAGTTTGGCTATCTCTTCCGTGTTACCGGTAGTAGAAGTCTCTTTAATATCTTGAAGAAGATTAGACAATCTAGCTATCTCGGCTGTGTGTGCCTTTATCTCTTTTCGAGATTGCTTATACTTGTCGAGCACAATTTTGTGATCTTCAAGTAAATCGCTAAAGGCAGTCTCTAGTTCATCAAAAGTAAACTCATCAAACAGAGGATTAGATGATACCTTTTCGAATGCCATAAGACAAACATTTGCATTGTTGCAGGGTCTGTCTTCTTCTTCTGAGTCACTGGCATCACTCTCGTGCCAGATGCTTGTGTTGGCATACTTTCGGCCAGATGTGGATCTTCTGTTTGATCTTGACCGATCATATGGACTGCTCTTCTTGGTAGCTGGACAGTCCTTCTTCATGTGCCCTGATTTCTTGCATCCGAAGCATATTGTCACGTCTTCATTGCTTTCTTGGATGTCTTTCTTCTTTCTGCTTGTGAACTTTAGATATCTCTTGAAGTTCTTCACAAGTAAGGCACGTTCATCACCACTTGATGATTCTTCATCTGAATCATTGCATGTTGATTTTCTTGCTTGAGCTTTGAAGGCGATAGTCTTTTCCTTTGGTGTGGCCTCTTCAAAGTCTTGCAAGTCGAGCTCATGAGTCATCAACTTGCCCATCAGTGTTTCTAGAGTCATCGTGGTGAGATCGTTTCCTTCAATGATTGCTGTGGCTTTTGGATTCCAGTTCTTTGTTAGAGCCCGCAGCACTTTCCTGATCTTCTCATGGTTGCTGTAATCTTTACCAAGAGATTGAAGGGGATTAGTTATATCAAGGAAACGGGTAAACATCTGTGTAATTGACTCACCAGGTTTCATTTTAAAAGATTCATATTCCTGAGTCAGTCTACTGATTTTGGATTCCTTGACTTGGGAAGTCCCTTCATGGGTTACCTCAAGGAGTTTCCAAATTTCATGAGACGTCTTACAGGTAGAAACTCTATTGAACTCTGTTTTGTCAATTGCACAGAATAGTGCATTGATGGCTCGAGCATCAAGACTAGCCTTTGCTTTTTCAGCATCGGTGTATTTGTCATGCGGCTTTTCCATAAGAATACCTTCAACCACTGTAGGTGGTGGTTTCTTATATCCATCAATGACTATTGACCATAAATCAAAATCTAGAGACTTTAGAAAGAAAGTCATACGTGTTTTCCAGTATGTATAGTTTGTTCCATCAAATAGGGGAGGTCTATTTGTGGATTGCCCTTCACCGTTGAATATAGATTTCACGGCTGCCATATATATACTCTCTAGGATATGTTATATAAGAATATAACCTGCTCTGATACCAATTGTAGGATCATTGAGCACTTCTAGAGGGGGGGTGAATAGAGTGCGTGTGTGCAGCAGAAATAAAATCACCAATTAAAAAATTAAACTATGGCAATGATGTAAGAGCAGTAAATAAAGATAGGAGAATCAAACTCAGTAACACAGCGATGTATACTGGTATCCCTCTGAGAGGACTAATCCAGTCTCGAGTACTCTTGCTCGATGTTAATCCACTAAAGGCACAAGCTTTAACTGAGTGCTTGCAACTCTTACACCACCGTGCTTGTTGACGAGTGCACGACCAACTCCAACACACACCGTGCTTGGTGACGAGCGCACGACCAGCTCCACAACTGGAATAGTTGTTGAAACTTGACGACCTCTTTACAACTCTGAATAACCAAAAGACTTCTAAATCAAATGTGATAGTACTGGCTTTTGGCTAAGAGAAGTATAGGTGAGATTTGAAATTCTTAGATCACTTAGAAAACACTTGAGATGAAATAGAGAAGAGATGAAGAATGAATTGATGTTTTGAAATGAAAAGTTCTTCTCTATTTATAGGTGTTTTCACCAACCGAACTCGGGCAGAACTCGGGCAGAGTTCGGATGCAAATATCTCGCAAATTAGCCGTTGCTCGCAGATTTGGAGGCAACTGAAGTTTGAATACAAACTGACCGAACTCGGTCAGAGTTCGGGCCGAACTCGGGCCGAACTCGGCTGAGAGTTCTGTCAGGAGATATTGTAAATTCTTTTTACAAAAACAATTTTGAAACATGTTTTTGGTAATTTGTAAAATCATTTGAAAAGGAATATTTTCGAAATATATTTTTGAAATATTTGTAATCGAAAATATGAAGGGTAAAAATAAGTTTAGAGAAAGGAGAATAATTTTAACCCTAAGCCAGTAATACCATACTTGATTTTACAAAGAAATTCCTAGACTCAATAAAGTGTAAAAATACAGAATAAAAGTAGAAAATGAGTCTTCAGAATTTTTGATGACTTTGACGCTTGGATTTATGCAGTACATCGTCCGTTGAATAAGATTTCATGTATCCTGAAATAGTTAGCAGCATTGTCTATATTTTGTATATGGACTAAAGTGTAAGTCGATTATCGAAATCGGGTGTGACCATGGAATGGGCCAACAATAGCTTCATAATTTAGCTATCTCGGAGAGTCAGGAGTACAAAATTATACACAGCTGCAGTCTGTTTAATTACAATTATGTACTGACACAAAATATCGAGTAATCCGGCTAACAGGTGCCGGTGGCTAAACGCCGCAAAAGTATAAGCAGGAGTGGTGGAGAAGAAACCCACTAGAGTCCCCGAACTGCCATGCTCCTAGTATGCACCATGGATGTCAGGGAGGAAGATCGTGTCCTCGGGCTCTGCTACGGAATCTGGCCAAACAAAACCAGCGGGGTCAGCCCCGAATAGCAAGTACCGCCAAAGGGGCACAAGAGTTAAGATTAAAAACCCAGTTAATAGAATGATTGATAATAGTAAATACTTATGCTACTATTATAGGGTAGCGCAACATCTTCGAACCCATATGACACCCTTACAACCAAACAAGGACAAAAGGTGCCGCATGGAGTCGGGACGCGTCGTACTCTATAACTTTCGCATAAGTTAAAGGGTATAAACAATAAAGTCTCATGATCGTGACATCGGTCGATAGCCTATCGCAGTACAATAACCAACCCAACAATCAAACAAGAACATGGGTTGGATCATGTACCATGATAGACCATGTTCCTCAGTCATTCACAGAAGTAGCACTTCACAACCAGAATAAGTCTTTCGTTCATAACTTCGGTCCACAGCCTATCATAGTACGATAACCAACCCAACAATCAAACAAGAACATGGGTTGGATCACGTACCATGACAGTCCGCTTCCCTCAGTTACTCACGGAAGGCAATAGGGTACAAGCAATTCATTTTCACGGCCAATCAAGTCTACGAGTTTCTAGTGGGACGAGGTTATCCTCGCATCATGTTATGTAGAAATCCTCAGATCGTATCTTTCCAGCAAGGCTAGCCAACCCAGGGGTTCGCGTAGACAGGTATGATTTGAGCACAGGTCCCTCGTAAGGCTACCTTGCTAAAACATATAATATGTAGCAGGAATTAATCAGATACAGTCATCCACTCGTTGCAGATGACACTGTATCCGTGGAGACCAGCCGGCGCGTCAAGACAGTGTCTCAAGGCGGCTGGTGTAACACGATCTCGGGATTTTGCCCTCCCCATGCATCTAGTATATTTAGTTGCCTAATTTAGCCCTAGGTGAAATCTTGGATTTTCATGCTGTGGCCTGCATGATTATCCTCCTAAGTCGTACTTTAGTACGAGTACCCCAAAGAGGATTTATGTCAATCGGTATGTCAACATGTTCTACCCTCCTTAGTGTAATACATCATTGCAAGTACGCCACGTGGAGTTACGAGTCATTTGTCGAGCATGAACAAGAACTGGGACATTCAGGTACATATATCAGGTAGGAACACTTGTTCTCCGGGTCACAATAGTGCTCATATCATGCTCGGGACAAAAGGCATAAGGATATAAAATGGGCATATAATATATAATATATATATAATAATAAAAATAATAATAATGAGGTAACAATATAGGGCACAAAAGTCCATGCGGCTCAGGGGGAGTGAGTCCATGCGACCGGGTCAATACTGGTTCATGCGGCTGGGACTGCACGCTCATGCGGCTAAGGGAGCCCCAAGGCGCATGCGGCTGGAAAGGCGAGTTCATGCGGCTGCGAAGGGGTGTCAGCGTATGCGGCTATGAACAGATGACGTCCGATGCGGCTGAGTTTGGGCGATGCATATGCGGCTGGGTGATGGATGGGCCTTATGCGGCCCAGGAACAGCAGCGCATATGCGGCGGGGTGCAAAGAAACTCATGCGGCTCGAAGGCTAGCCGCATGAAGTCCATGCGACCGGGGCTCATGCGGCTCAATTACTTGCCGCATGAAGATTCATGCGGTCAAGTACTCAAGTAAGTCTTATGCGGCTAGGAAAGACTTTCCATGCGGCTGAACTCGAACGAGTCTCATGCGGCTGGAAAGGCCATGCGGCCAGAGACTTGCCGCATGAAGACTCATGCGGTCAAGTACTGCTCTTCTTCTCCACCTGTCCGAGAAGAGGAGCCAAGCAACCATGGCTTCCAAGCTACACAAAACCTTCATCCGGAGCCCAAATCGGAACTACCTTAGGTCAAAATGGGGTAGAATAAAATTCTCTACAACATGGAACCATCAAAACTTAAAAATAATGAAGTTTGCTAGATCAAAACCAAGCAAATCCGAAAATGGTTAAAACCTAGATCTACAAAGATTAAAGCTTCAAAATGGAAAACTTCAAGTTCTAAACTAGTATAGAATAAGGAGAAGAACATATTTTGACAAATAATTTGTAAGAAAACATCAACAACATTTATGGATCCATCTCTTGAGCAAGTTGGTACTTGCCTTGGTTGGTGGAGGAAAGTAAATGAGAGGAAAATAAATGAGAGGAGAGAGAAGGAGATGGGTTATTATATAGAATCTTGGACCCATGGGTTCATGATGAACCAAGGTGAACCAAGAATAGGTTACCCAAATGAGCCAAAACTGTAGGCCCAAATGCAGAAAATAAATTAGGAAATAATATTTTGTCAAATATTTTTGGGAATTGCATGAAGAAATACAGCATAATAAACATAGCATAAATACAAGGTAAATACAATTTATTGGTTTACGTATTAAAATACGTATTCCAGGATCGGGGAGTGACATCTCTACCCTTCTTAGAAAAAATTCCGTCCTCGGAATTCCAGCCAAGACAGGATAGTAAAATCAGGGCAAGCAAGGCTCAATCATATAAGTTAACTATCATAGCAGTTATTATCATACATCACAAAGTGCAAAAACAAGTAGGTGCAGATAAGCATGGAATCGTGTCAATAAGGTACAAAAATATACCTTATCAGTCAAACAAATGCGGATACCGAGATCTGATCTCGTCCTCGCGCTCCCAGGTTGACTCTCCCGGAGAGTGATGGTTCCAAGAAACACGGACAAGGCTTATCGTCCGATTCTTGAGTACCTTCTCTCGCCGGTCTAAAATAGATACGGGTTGTTCCTCGTAAGTTAGGTCGGTACCAACGACTAACTCAGAATGATCGAGGACATGACTCGGATCCGGGACATACCCACGTAACTGGGACACATGAAACACATCATGTATGCCAGTTAACGAAGGCGGAAGGGCAAGTCGATAAGCCATATCGCCTACCCGAGCGAGAATCTTAAAAGGACCAACGTATCTTGGACTAAGCTTTCCTCGGGTTCCAAATCTGATGATACCCCGAGCAGGCGAAATCCGCAGAAACACTTGGTCGCCAACTCTGAACTCTAGAGGCCTACGATGCTGATCCGCCCAATGACGATGTCGGTCCTGTGCAACTCGAAGGCGCTCTCTGACCAACTTAACTATCTCCACAGTCTGCGTGATCATCTCTGGCCCCAACAGCTTCCGTTCTCCGACATCGTCCCATGCCAAAGGGGACCTGCACTTCCTTCCGTACAATGCTTCGAACGGGGCCATCTGAATGCTAGCCTGATAGCTGTTGTTGTAGGAGAACTCCACTAGATGAAGGTGATCCTCCCAAGATTCGCCAAAATCCAAGGTACATGCCCGTAGCATATCTTCTAACGTCTGAATGGTTCTTTCTGATTGCCCGTCAGTTTGTGGATGATAAGCAGTACTGAATCTTAACTTGGTTCCCAAACTTTGGTGTAAGCTCCGCCAAAAATGGGAAGTAAACCGCGTATTCCAATCTGATACTATACTAACTGGAACACCGTGCTGTCTTACTATCTGCTTCATGTATATTTCTGCTAGCTGCTCAGTAGTCTGCCCAACTCGGAAGGGAAGGAAATGAGCGACCTTCGTGAGTCGATCTACTATTACCCAGACTGCATTCTTGCCAGCCGGGGATCTAGGTAAACCGGTCACAAAGTCCATCGTGATGTGCTCCCATTTCCATTCTGGGATAGGAAGCGGCTGGAGCAATCCTGCTGGTCTCTGCTGTTCGGCTTTCACCTGCTGACATACCAGACACTTGGATACAAATCTCGCTATCTCTCTTTTCATGCCATTCCACCAGAAGTACTGCCTGATATCTCGATACATCTTCGTTCCTCCTGGATGAATGGAGTAAATAGAACTATGCGCTTCGGACATAACTTCCTGCCGAAGGTCTCCACTCGGTACACAGAGTCTGTTTCCAAACCTGAGCGTACCATCTTCATGAATCACTAACTCCTTCCTACGGCCTGATTCACACTCCGACCGCAACTTCTGAATCTGTGGATCTCCTGCTTGCGCTGCCCTTATCCTCTCTACTAAGGTTGACTGAATCTGTATACTGGTCATTCTTCCTATATCCCTTGGCAAAACTACTTCGATTCCCATACTCTGAAGGTCTTCTAAAATATGCTTCTGCGAGGTCAAGATAAAGGCACTGTTTCTCCTACTCAGTGCATCTGCAACTATATTCGCCTTGCCTGGATGATACTGAAGATCTAAGTCAAAATCCTTCAGTAGTTCTAACCATCTTCTTTGCCTCATGTTCAAATCTCGCTGCGTGAACACGTATTTCAAACTCTTATGATCAGTATAGATCTCTATCCGATCTCCGTATAAATAATGCCTCCACAACTTTAGTGAAAACACCACAGCTGCTAACTCCAAATCGTGAGTCGGGTAATTCTTCTCATGGTCTCGAAGCTGCCGAGACGCATATGCTATCACCTTTCCATGCTGCATCAATACACATCCAAGACCCTTCCCAGATGCGTCACAATATACTGTAAAGCCTCCCGCTCCTACCGGAAGCGTCAAGATCGGGGCTGAGATCAACCTCTTCTTCAATTCTTCAAATGATGCCTGACAGCTAGCTGACCAAACAAACTCTACATCCTTGTGCGTCAAACGCGTTAAGGGTGCAGAGATCCTGGCAAAGTTCGCCACGAACCTTCTGTAGTAACCAGCTAGTCCTAAGAAACTTCGTACTTCTGCAACTGTTCTCGGGACCGGCCAATGTTCTACGGCCTCAATCTTCTTCGGATCCACTGACACTCCTGCTCCAGAAATTACATGCCCCAGGAACGAAATGTGATCTAACCAGAATTCACACTTGTCGAGCTTCGCATAAAGTTGATGCTCCCTCAAAGTCTGCAAGACGGTCCTAAGATGTTTCTCATGCTCCTCTTCACTGCTGGAATAGACAAGAATGTCATCTATGAACACCACCACAAATTTATCCAAGTACGGCAGAAAGATGCGGTTCATTAAATCCATGAATACTGCGGGGGCGTTGGTTAGTCCAAAGGGCATTACTAAAAACTCATAATGCCCATATCTAGATCTGAATGCTGTCTTCGGTATGTCTTGCTCCCGGACTCTTACTTGATAGTATCCTGACCGAAGATCGATCTTGGAAAAGACGCTGGCCTTGCTCAACTGGTCAAACAGGTCATCAATCCTTGGTAGCGGGTACTTATTCTTCACTGTTACTGCATTCAGCTTGCGGTAGTCGATGCACATCCTTGTCGACCCATCCTTCTTGGGAACTAGAATCACTGGCGCGGCCCAGGGCGATTTACTGTCTCGGATGAATCCCTTAGACTTCAACTCTTCTTCATGTTGATACAACTTATCCTGTTCTGACGGCGACATTCTGTAAACTCTGTCTGCAATAGGCCTCGTTCCAGGGTTCAACTCAATGCTAAATTCTACCTCTCTGACTGGCGGTATCCCTGGGAGCTCATCAGGAAAGACGTCGAGAAAATCTTCGACCACCCTCGGAATCTGTCCTGGCTCTGACACAGCTGCTGAGATGACGCCTCTGACCTGATTCTTCAAGGTTCGAGTAAAGATGAACTGCTCCATCCCAGAATGCTGAATATGACCCTACCTCCTCTACAATCAATGGTCGCATGACTGTCTCTCAACCAGTCCATGCCAAGAACGACATCAAAATTCCCCATAGGGAATTCAATCAATGACGCGGGCAATAAATGCCCACACACCTCTACCGGACATGAAAAGCGCACTCTGCTCACTTCTACAAGCCCATTGCCGGTGAGTATATCCATCCTCTCCGGCAATGCCTCAAACTCTAATCCAATCCGTGTAGCATATTGTGCAGAGATAAATGAATGAGTAGCGTCTGAATCAAACAATGCTACAGCGGGAAATGAGGTGACGAGAATTTTACCTGCCACCACGTCACTAGACGCTAGAGCCTCTCCCAAGGTCAATGTGAGAGCCTGGCCCCGCGGAGCCCCTTGTTGCGACCTTCCTCGACCATGCTGTTGCTGCCTCTGAGGGCCTTCTGCTCCCTGTGCCTGGCAGAACATCTGAGCCTGCGTTGGTAGACGCTGGGCTAGGGGCCTTACTGCTAATACTGGCCCTCCACTCGGGGTTGCCACTGGAGCTGGCAACGCTGGAAACTGCTGAGCTGGCCCTCCTGGCCTCTGCATCATAGGACAAGTAGAAATACGGTGGTCTGAACTACCACACCTCAAGCATAAGCCATTCGCTGACCGGCACACCTCCCTCGTGTGCCCTGCCTTCCCACAGAATGTACAGCCCTGGGGTGCTCCCTGACGCTGTTGCTGGTTCCTCGGCTGCTGATGCCGAACTGGCGCTGTATTAGTTGACACGGCCGTCCTCCGCGGCGCTCCCGCATCATGAATATGTACACCGGGTGCTGGTGCCGATGTTCGCTGCATTGCTCCTCCTCCAACCTGGGAATGAGATCTCTTCTGACCTCCTGTCCTCGATGCCAACCTCTGCTGGGTAAGCTCGTGCCTCCGGGCTGCCGTCAAGACAGCGTCAAACGTCTGGTAGTCGTGTCCTTCCACAAGCTGCAATAATTCCAAATGAAGTCCCTGCTGGAACCTCATAGCTTTCTCTGGCTCCGTTGCCACCATTGATGGTGCGAAATGGCACAATCTGCAGAACTCTGCTGCATACCCATCTACGGTCTTGCCTGCTTGCTTGAGATTGATGAACTTCTGCTGGAGCTCATATCGAGCTACTATGCCAAAATATTTGGCCTTGAATCTGTCACTGAAGGTGGTCCAACGAACAGGGCGTCTTATACCAACTTCTTCTGATGCCCACCAGTCGCGGGCAAGATCCTGAAGTACCAGTTTGACCTGGTCAACCTTCTCATCATCTGGAACCTTGGCTGCCACAAGAATGGCTTCGATGTCTTGAATCCATGCATCCGCAGTGATGGCATCCTCCGTGCCATCAAAATACCTCGGGTTCAAGCGACGGAACCTTCCTGATGCTCCCGAGTCAACCCCGGTACTCCTCTCAAGAGCTAACTGAATCCCTTGGTTCAGCAACACGTTCTGCTCCTGCTGCCGAGTCTGTTGCTGTTGGTTAGTGACAAGAAACCCCCGGATGATCTCCAGGAGTGCTACGGCGTCTGGTACTGCCGTCGCTGCTGGTGCTGCAGGAGTTTCAATAACCTGCGGCTGCACTGCCTCTGGTTCCCTTTCTGCTCGTGCCTGCACTGGAGAAGGTTCTCTTCCCAGTTGCTGCCCAGTCGAGCCATGCTCTTGCTGCTCTTCCTCACGGGCCTCTCCTGCTACTGAGAATGAAGCACCCCTATGGAGAAGAATATAAGATTATCAAGTCCGGACGAGGAAGATTTCGAGGATGCAAGTCAAGTTAGAGATCAAGGCAAGGACAGAGAATTCGAAACAGAATTTCAAGGGGAACAAGTTTTGATTGAGACTCCTAATAATTCGCAATACCCCACAAGTCTAAAAATCAGACCTGCATGGGCCACCACTAAAACCTTGTCACGCCCCAGTACCGAAATACGGAGACGGACTAGGCCAGCTACACCATATGAGGTACGTAACGTCATACGGCGATCGTGGCTGTCGAGAGACTAGGGGGTACATGCTACAATCAAGTCTCCTATGGTCCCACAGAGTTCTACGTCTCAATCAATCAAATCACATCAGCAAATAGATGACCATTAAAGATAAAGCTGTAAGGCGTCCCCGACGCTGTATCAAAATGATCATGAGAGACTAGCTTCATAATTTAGCTATCTCGGAGAGTCAGGAGTACAAAATTATACACAGCTGCAGTCTGTTTAATTACAATTATGTACTGACACAAAATATCGAGTAATCCGGCTAACAGGTGCCGGTGGCTAAACGTCGCAAAAGTATAAGCAGGAGTGGTGGAGAAGAAACCCACTCGAGTCCCCGAACTGCCATGCTCCTAGTATGCACCATGGATGTCAGGGAGGAAGATCGTGTCCTCGGGCTCTGCTACGGAATCTGGCCAAACAAAACCAGCGGGGTCAGCCCCGAATAGCAAGTACCGCCAAAGGGGCACAAGAGTTAAGATTAAAAACCCAGTTAATTGAATGATTGATAATAGTAAATACTTATGCTACTATTATAGGGTAGCGCAACATCTTCGAACCCATATGACACCCTTACAACCAAACAAGGACAAAAGGTAACGCATGGAGTCGGGACGCGTCGTACTCTATAACTTTCGCATAAGTTAAAGGGTATAAACAATAAAGTCTCATGATCGTGACATCGGTCGATAGCCTATCGCAGTACAATAACCAACCCAACAATCAAACAAGAACATGGGTTGGATCATGTACCATGATAGACCATGTTCCTCAGTCATTCACAGAAGTAGCACTTCACAACCAGAATAAGTCTTCCGTTCATAACTTCGGTCCACAGCCTATCATAGTACGATAACCAACCCAACAATCAAACAAGAACATGGGTTGGATCACGTACCATGACAGTCCGCTTCCCTCAGTTACTCACGGAAGGCAATAGGGTACAAGCAATTCATTTTCACGGCCAATCAAGTCTACGAGTTTCTAGTGGGACGAGGTTATCCTCGCATCATGTTATGTAGAAATCCTCAGATCGTATCTTTCCAGCAAGGCTAGCCAACCCAGGGGTTCGCGTAGACAGGTATGATTTGAGCACAGGTCGCTCGTAAGGCTACCTTGCTAAAACATATAATATGTAGCAGGAATTAATCAGATACAGTCATCCACTCGTTGCAGATGACACTGTATCCGTGGAGACCAGCCGGCGCGTCAAGACAGTGTCTCAAGGCGGCTGGTGTAACACGATCTCGGGATTTTGCCCTCCCCATGCATCTAGTATATTTAGTTGCCTAATTTAGCCCTAGGTGAAATCTTGGATTTTCATGCTGTGGCCTGCATGATTATCCTCCTAAGTCGTACTTTAGTACGAGTACCCCAAAGAGGATTTATGTCAATCGGTATGTCAACATGTTCTACCCTCCTTAGTGTAATGCATCATTACAAGTACGCCACGTGGAGTTACGAGTCATTTGTCGAGCATGAACAAGAACTGGGACATTCAGGTACATATATCAGGTAGGAACACTTGTTCTCCGGGTCACAATAGTGCTCATATCATGCTCGGGACAAAAGGCATAAGGATATAAAATGGGCATATAATATATAATATATATATAATAATAAAAATAATAATAATGAGGTAACAATATAGGGTACAAAAGTCCATGCGGCTCAGGGGGAGTGAGTCCATGCGACCGGGTCAATACTGGTTCATGCGGCTGGGACTGCACGCTCATGCGGCTAAGGGAGCCCCAAGGCGCATGCGGCTGGAAAGGCGAGTTCATGCGGCTGCGAAGGGGTGTCAGCGTATGCGGCTATGAACAGATGACGTCCGATGCGGCTGAGTTTGGGCGATGCATATGCGGCTGGGTGATGGATGGGCCTTATGCGGCCCAGGAACAGCAGCGCATATGCGGCGGGGTGCAAAGAAACTCATGCGGCTCGAAGGCTAGCCGCATGAAGTCCATACGATCGGGGCTCATGCGGCTCAATTACTTGCCGCATGAAGATTCATGCGGTCAAGTACTCAAGTAAGTCTTATGCGGCTAGGAAAGACTTTCCATGCGGCTGAACTCGAACGAGTCTCATGCGGCTGGAAAGGCCATGCGGCCAGAGACTTGCCGCATGAAGACTCATGCGGTCAAGTACTGCTCTTCTTCTCCACCTGTCCGAGAAGAGGAGCCAAGCAACCAAGGCTTCCAAGCTACACAAAACCTTCATCCGGAGCCCAAATCGGAACTACCTTAGGTCAAAATGGGGTAGAATAAAATTCTCTACAACATGGAACCATCAAAACTTAAAAATAATGAAGTTTGCTAGATCAAAACCAAGCAAATCCGAAAATGGTTAAAACCTAGATCTACAAAGATTAAAGCTTCAAAATGGAAAACTTCAAGTTCTAAACTAGTATAGAATAAGGAGAAGAACATATTTTGACAAATAATTTGTAAGAAAACATCAACAACATTTATGGATCCATCTCTTGAGCAAGTTGGTACTTGCCTTGGTTGGTGGAGGAAAGTAAATGAGAGGAAAATAAATGAGAGGAGAGAGAAGGAGATGGGTTATTATATAGAATCTTGGACCCATGGGTTCATGATGAACCAAGGTGAACCAAGAATAGGTTACCCAAATGAGCCAAAACTGTAGGCCCAAATGCAGAAAATAAATTAGGAAATAATATTTTGTCAAATATTTTTGGGAATTGCATGAAGAAATACAGCATAATAAACATAGCATAAATACAAGGTAAATACAATTTATTGGTTTACGTATTAAAATACGTATTCCAGGATCGGGGAGTGACAAAAACTCTGTTGGAGAATGATGTGGAAAAGCTCTTCTAACATAGATGGGTTGGGTTGAGTTTGTGTATATTAGACCTGTCAACTCAACTGTGAGTAAAATCATCAAAATTCAGATTGAAATGCGGCTGAATTTGAGTAATCATCAAACAGAAATTTCAACAAATATTTTCTGAGTCCAAAAGAATCATATACACAATTATAATTATATTGGTATTATTAGCAAATCTTCACTCAAACAAGCATTGCAACAAACATATAACGTGCAAGAAGAAGAAGAACACATACCTTATGATGTCAGAGTGGTTCCTAGTGAAGTTGAGGCAAGTGGTACAGACGCGGTTGACATCAACAAAATGCTGCCTCAAGATCTGAATTATCCCATGGAGAAAATTATCCCAAATGGAGGAAATTTTATGCATATGGAAAGTAAATGCACCTTGTATTTTGGTGAAAACCCAGTCAAACGTCCAAGAAAGCGAACAAAATAGCCAGTTTCAATAATGTTGCATATATAACCCTATTAGAACCAAAAAAATGTTGTAGATGTCATAATATACACCATATTCACTCACAACAACTATATCAGCACCAGCCACCCAACTATATCTATATACTTCGCTTGCACCCATGTGCATATGCACACACATTTAAGGATGAAAAAATACACTGACGCGAGTAAGAGACAGTCAGGGAGAGATATGAATGGAAGATAAACAAAATTATTATTAATAACATAGATAAAGGAAACGTAATAGCTTCTGACATGAACAACAGAAAATGGATTAATCTGTGTAATATCCAATGGAATAACTTGAGAAGAATTGACAAGAGAGTATTTTGTTGAAAGAATTAAATTGTGGCCCTCAATATCTGTCCATCTCACCATATCCATTTTCCGTGTTGTGTCCTATTTCATATCCGTGCAATATAGACTACAACCAACTAGTTACTCGCAACATAACCACGACATAACGAAGTTAAAAGTAACATATAAATAGAAAGGGAACGAACGGACAGACGAAACGACTGAAGGTGTATCAGTCAACCAAACTCACGAAGTTCGAGTACTGGAGATTACGGTAGCAGCGACCACTCTTGGCCTCCCAGAACCTAATGTGTGATCATAGCCCGCAGTCATGAGAATAACTGATGGTTGGCTCATCTCTCGATCTCCCTATAACAACAAAAAAATATCACAACAAAATGATTCATATGAAACTTAATTGAAATACAAGAACAAGGGCATAATGGTGCTTGAAACATTCGTAGTGACCTCTTTTAGTAAGTAACTGTTCTATAAATGGTCATGACTTCCTCCACATGATCATGTGTAGAACACCATCAGCCTCATAATTTGTGGATAGATAGGAGAAATTTAGCTAAGATCTTTAGAAGAAGGAATTGGGTATCAGAAATTACCCATCTCACGGCTACAAATTGCTTCTTTGAAAAACTGAGCTGTGTGTAAATTCTCAAAGAACGACTTAGGAACATAACCATGCATAGCAGTAACACAGATCATCTGATTTCCATCAGTGTTCTGAGAGAACCTGTAGAAAGCAAACTTTTTACGATGCAGATGTGTACAATTCAGATTTTCCATATACTGAAGAGGAAATATGGAAAAATATATGTAATTATGGAATAAACTGCTTACATCTTCCCTGGACAAACTGGCAGAAATTGTGGCTGACATTAGGTCCCATACCCTGCAAGGGCCACTGCTCCTCAAGGATACAAGGTACTTCGAGTCGGTGCTAAAACAAGTATTATAAGTTGGAAAAACTTATTGGCATCAACAAGATCTAAAATAGTAGTAGAATATAACTTAGGGTGCATGTCACAGAATATAACCACCTGAAATCCAAATCCTTCACAGATTTATGAGCATCATTCTTGTCGATAATGATTTCCATACTCGGCCACTTGAAAACCCTCAGATGCCCATCCTACACGCACATACATGTGATATCACTAATTAGGCATAGCATTAAGTATATATATCTCTAACCACCACCTGAGCTAAGCAAATTCAACAATTAAAAACTCGACCCTAGTCTAAAATATTGTGCCAAAGAAAACTATGGAGAAAAGAGATGCATGAGCTTGCCATAAACCTAGCAATAAACCTAAAAGCCAGTCAAATTCATAGAAAAGCACGCCACAAGAGTCAGGTGGTTTCAGATCATGCTACCAAGGTAAAGAGCATATGTCCAAAATTCTCACAGTACAAGGCATAGACTGCAGGTACTGAACATTAGGTATGCATGAAGCAAACATCCTATTCAATTCCCATTTATACCCTGTTTTCTCTGGTTTCTGTTATGCTATAAACATAGTTTATATTGGTGAAAAGAATAGATGGAAAATGATAGAATTACATTTCTATAGCACAAAATTCTTCTGACAAAATTATCTTATTTTAGATATAGTGGTTACTTGCGTAGGCTACAAACTTCTCCTGATAAATTATACTACAAATAATAGTTATATAGATTATCCAGATAAGCTGAAGTTATTGTTATTACATTATAATATTATAAAGTCCGCTCATGATAGAGATAGGAGCTTAATGAAGCTCGTTACCTGAAACTCTTCCAGAATGATCTGAATTGAAGAATCTATGGCAATTGCAGATAGTATTTCAAGCTTCAGTGCTCTTGTTTGATATAAATCGGAGCTAGAAATAATAAAAAAAAACTTCAAAATATGGCTCAAGGAGTGATGGGGCTGCCTTAGCGAACATTTGTATATTACAGAGCACCTAAGACCACAAACAAGAAACATCAAATTGTCATCAATTCATCAAAATTAAACCATCATGCCATCAAAATAAGCAACATGGAACTGGTGAAGAGTTGAATTAAAATGCTAGATAGTTTCATCATCCAACCGGTATCCCATCAGAATGGGGTTGGCTATGGAACATAAAAAAGGTCCATAAAATAAACAGTTTTTAAGGCCAGCTATCAACTTAATATCAACCCTCTAAGTTGGTACAAAGTTCCTGATCAAGGTAGGTAGTTATAAGCACAATAGGTCATGTTATATAACATAGACATCCCAGTCTGAACCTATCCTATGAAAATTTGAATTCACATAATTTGCATATTAAAATTGTGATGGCATGGAAATGGCTAAACGAAAAAGTGCCTTCCAAAGAGGATATTTTTTGCTTATAAGAATTATCATCTTCCCTGCACATCGGAATAGTTTTGGAGAGAATTTTAATGGTCTAGTAAGCAACTGAGAAAATAAT
The DNA here is from genome assembly GCA_029216955.1 of Iris pallida. Taxonomy (NCBI): domain Eukaryota; kingdom Viridiplantae; phylum Streptophyta; class Magnoliopsida; order Asparagales; family Iridaceae; genus Iris; species Iris pallida. Next base: position 3,363,507 of record JANAVB010040417.1, read on the forward strand.
GCTCGCATCCATACAGAAAGTAGTATGTAAATAGATCAAGTTACTAATGATTCTTTACCACTTGCTTATGCAAGAAAAGCTATATTCTCTCCAGTTAATCTCTTGGACAAGTACTTCACAGAAAAGGCAAGAACGAGAGAGCAACAAATCAATTGCAAACCATTTGTAGTTTCTTTGGAAGTTGATCATAATATAAAAAATATAGGGTTACTTTGTTACCATAATGGCCGCCTCTGCAAAGGGATATTCACCGATGACATCACTGTTGAGAACAAAGAAGGGCTCACCCGACCCATCTACTAGCTTGTCCCTGGCTAGAGCAAAGGGACCAGACAACTGTTCCTAGTGGCTCATCTTTATCTCAAGCTTACTCTGAAACTCCTTCAAAAAGTTTAGCATCACCTCACCAGTAGTAGCAAAAGCCTGGCCCTCCTCCATAACAACATCACAGACCGAAAAGATGTTCTTCAATTAACAGTTTTGTGTTTTACCTCTGGTTGATAGAACAACTTCTGTCACCCCAACCTCCTTCATAACTTCAATCTGACACAAAAGATACAAACTTCAGTCCCATCAAAATGCTCATACAAAATGTGTGCTTTTTCTAATAATTTTGAGCCTACACTATGAATTTTTTACCGCTGATAATTTACTCCATCTATCTAAATAATTACTGTTGATGCTACTTAAATTAAAAATACAGTTACACAGGAACAATATATAAACAAGAATGCTACACTTCAAAAAAGCCTATTCTTTTGAATTCAAAATTTTTCTGCCTAACTGATAAATGATTGCAATTACCTACATGATGCAGGATCATAGGCTTGTTAGAAAAATCGATGAGCGGCTTCGGAACACCGAGTGTCAATGGCCGCAAACGAGTGTCGAACACCCACCAACAAGAATCAGTGCTTTCATGATGGAAAAAAAACATCTCCACCCCTGCTACTGAATCACAAGGATGAACACACTACATAAAAAACCATAATAACTCAAACAAATGTTTTTGTTTGTGTAACTTAACTATGAGACCTCTAAATTTACCATATTGGAATTTTCAAACAATACAAAGATTATTGAAAGAAGAAAACCTTTTTGCTTATGTTGTAAATGATAATTATCTGTGTACTTTTCCTGCTGAAGACACCATAGTTTTCAGCTGACAGAGGTATGCATACATAACAAAGTTACAGAGGGCAAAAACCAATATAAGGGGATATACTACCAGGTTGTCTGCCATTTGGTAATCATTTTGTAAATGTCTGGTATAAGAAATAGATTCTCCCCAAATGGAGACGGGTGAGAGCCATAAGGACCAACAAAGGCATAGCCACATGTAGTACCATACAATGTAAAATAATGTAAACTGGGTTTTGTTTGTCAGAACCCAAAAAAAAAGAATATCAAGGGTGCACAAAGGGTAAATGGATTCTAGATCCTCAAAGCTTGAAAGATGGTTTATGTCCATTTAATGGAATATAACTACACTAAAAGCCAAATAGGAACCAAAAACTTTTGTTACTATAACATACAAGGAAATATATGCCAGGTAGCTAAACCAGAACGCTTATGAATCAGCCAACCATTCATAAAGTCTATACAAGACATTGGCTAAAACTAACCCTGGATCCATATTTACTTCCATTCATCCTCTTATAACATTCTCCAACTAGCAATTGATGCTGATTTCTTTTTAATAATTCTTTATTCTCTTACAACATCTGCAGAGTCTAGATAAGCTAACTGTAAATATTTAGGTACGTATTTGAGGAATAATATACTATTATTTGTACATTGCACCTAAAAAATACTTGCCTTATAAAATAAAAGAAAGAGCCACTTAGATGCTTGTATTTAGAATGTTGTCATATAAAAACATATATCATGAACTATAACTCATTTATAGCAATATTAGCAGCTTAAAATTTTTGGATATAGTGCATTTTCCATTTGGGCTTCCCTTCTTACAAGACTGATACTAGTATATTACTATATTGCACATGAAATCAAATTTCTCAAGAAAAATGCTATGGAGTCGAAATTAGCACAATTTGCTACTATATTAGTAATTTTAATTATGTCTACAGATCACACACATGCATTTGAGGTGGTTCTTTCCCTTTGAACTTCTAGTTAAATATGCAACTAGAGCAAGATTCACATTATTGGCCAAAACCGACAAGCTATAAAGCCAAAAATAACTCACAGTTCAACTACAATTTCTGAAACCCCAGAAACTTGAAAAAAATGATACTCATTTGAAACCAATATTACGGACCTTCTAAGAAGCAAGAACACTTCCAAAATGTGGGATTCCATATAAGACGCGCATTGGACACTCCAAAATACATTATGATAAATCCCTAAGGAAACTGAAAAGGCTAACAATTAGGAGCTTAGAGCCAAAACATAAATACATGGTTGAAGGAAGAAATAAATCTGAAAGAAGAACCAACTCAAAAGAAACCTTTTTGATGCCAAAAAATAAATACTTACGGCTTCAAGTTACTTCAAACCAAGTAAGGAGAATGGTTGCTCGCCTACAGATGTTGATTTCTTCGTTTAAATCCTAATTAAGAAAGAAAACCCCTAATTATTAATCATAGATAATAAATAAAGGAAGAAAATCTCGAAAAAAGAAGGGAGAGACGACCTAGACGGCGGCGGTGACGGCAGCGCTGATGATGGCTCCGACCAACAAAAATATTCCAACCTCCAAGCCGCGGTGGTGACCACAGCCCCTAGCCGCCCAACCTTCGAGTGGGTGTGCAATGGAGGAGAATGTTAAGGAGAGGGAAAGGGAAAGGAAAAAGAGAAAGAGAGAGAGAGCAAGAAAAAAAATGGAAGAGAAGAGAGCGAATACCTTCTTATGGCCTACTTCAGCGCCAAATTTTTTTGGCAGCGGGGCGCTAAGTTGAAAAATTTTGGGCAAATAAGGCGGTATTGTGAAAAAAACTGTAGGAAATAAAATTTTATACAACACTTTTCAAGTGTTGTTTTGATATATAATATTATACGACATTTTTCAAGTGTTGTATTTAGATATAATGTTATACGACATTTTTAAGTGTCCTTAAAAGTGTTGTTGATTTTATGTTTACGACACTTTTAAAAAGGTGTCATAGGTTATGTTAAATACTCAATTACAACGACACGTTTTAATAGAGTGTCATCATTGCAAAAAACTAACGACACTTATTTAGAAAGTGTCATAAAAAAAGTGTCGTTATTAACCTATTTTGTTGTAGTGTGCGCAGCAGCAGCGAGCGCGCGGCTGCGCGCGCTGTCGCCGCCACCGGCGCCGCCGCGGTTGCCGCCGCCACCGGCGAGCCTCCCCACTCGGTCGGGTGCACCCCCAGGCAGGCCCCCATGGCCACTGCATTCCTTTCCGATGCGATACATAGGCGATTCGTGCGTTTTGCACGGAATCCCGTCGACGCACGCGCGTTTTGAATTTCAGAATTCGAGTCTCGGGGCTGCGACTTCGCGCAGATTTTTCGGGCAATCCGACCATTGGATCGGCAATTTCTTCGCTCCGTCTCAATCTCGGTATATCCACCTTCACTCCTCTCAAATGTTCCCCTTAATTTCGTCGTTTGATACATCAAAACCGGCCACCAAGTTGCGTTTTAATTGAACTATTTTTGGACAGTTTTGCGACGCCAACTACGCGGGTTCGTATCTTAGTCGTCGCAGCTCCGTTTTGCTCGCCACCAGTTCCTGTGCACAGCTGGTATAACCCTCTTCCTGCCCCCTTTAGATTTCATTTCAGTTTGAGCTTGTTAGGTCGGTCGAATTCGACGCCAAAGTTGGCCGTTCGAATTCTTAGTGTTGCACTTGTAAAATTCCATTTTTGAACCCGGGACCCCGGATTCAATTTCTGACACCACCAGGAGACTTGTGGCATCGTTCTGGTATGTTTTCATATAAAGTTTACTTGATTTGGAGAACGTGGGCCCTGGCACGCATTTCGGTGCAAAGCGGGTCCCACTTTCTGAGCCAAAGGGACTTTTTGACGTCGGCTCATCGGAATCCAATTTTGGATATACCGTTGAGTTCATATCGTCATTCTGGACTCGTTGACATATAATTTGCTAGGTTTTAGTGGACATTGGTTCCGGCACGCATTTCGGTGCAAGTCGGATACCAATATCCGGGTCAACGTGTCATTTTGAGTTCGGCTCGTCGAAATCCAATTCCAGATATACCGTTGAGTTTGTATCGTAATTTTGGACTCGTTGACATATGATTTGCTGAGTTTTGAGGATATTGTCTCCGACACGCTTTTCCATGCAAATCGGTTTCCACTGAAATGGTTAACGGACCAAATTGAGATCGGGTCAACGGAATCCAATTCTGGATATACCGTTGGGTTCGTATCGTCATTCTGGATTCGTGGACATATAATTTGTTAGATTTTGTGCACTTTTGTTTCGACACATTTTTTCGGTGCAAAGTGTGTCCAACGGTGGACATTATTTTGGCCCAAAATTACCGTTTTGCCCATGTGTCCAAATTGGACTTTTGGACAGGCTATCCTAGCTGATTTGACCATTCTGGACACGTTGGTAATGGTTGTTTCACCATCCGACAATATCTGTAGGTTTTCACCCTATTATTATAATCTTTCTCCTTTTGTGGTATTTTTAGATCCATCGATTCCAGTAATTTCACAACCACTGAAATTGAATGTGTTGACCCTGTAGATGTTTGTAGAGACTAGCTTTGACTCTGTTTGACCATGGTTGACTACTTTGACTGAACGTCGAAGTAGAGTCAACATTTGACCTAAGTTAGACTAGTTTTGACCTTGGTTGACCACAATTGACTATTTTTTGACCAAAGTCAACCGGAAGTCAACCGTAGCCTAGGATTGACCAGAACTTGACCGAAGTTGACCAGTTGACCCAAAGTCAACTGTTAGTCAATGTTAGTCAAGTTTGACCTAGAAGTTAGTATGTCTTTTGACCCTGATCAGCTCTTGTATTATTTCATCTTTAGGTCTGTGGCTTTACTCTGAACCCTGATTCATATTGACAGCAGGACCCCAGGCGAGTACATTCTCTGATAATATTTCTGTTTTATGATATCGTCTATGTTTCTTGTATTTAGTGTAGATACCCTTTTTCTCTTGACACATTGTTCACACGGATTGGTATTTCCCTGGATCCCGTCATGAGATATTATTCCTCGCTCTCCTTGGTATATCTTGTGCAAGCCTTTCTTGTTCCTTGTGCATTGTATAGACACGATTCCTGCGAAGGCTAGCTACCCACTCAGAGAATCGTGCGTCATGATGTGTCATGGTTGGATCCACTATACTAGTCGGGGGACGGAGAGTATTAGTGTAGATATGTGGTCAAAGCCTATTGTGCACCCCTTGTGCACCTATTGATTGTGAGTGTTGATCATACACCCCACGTATGGTTAGCCAGGCCTGTTACTATTGTGCAAGTTCCCAAGCCGGCCACGTATTATAGCTAGTACTCACACACCTAGATAGGTGATTCTTGATTCTTGTATATGCCATGATCAGTTTTACTTGCCTTGTTCTAGCTCTAGATTTACAGCTTACCTTGCCATGATACTCACATGTACATTTCATGATTTCTTGTATATTCTCTCTATTTACTGCTACATGTTCAATATTGTCTAATTAGAACTGTTATTTGAGATTTGTGCTCGTTCCATCCTGACTGGATATGTTGACAAAATTTTAGGAGTAGTTGTGCCCTCAGTATTGGACTTCATGATGTTGCTAGCTGAGGTGGATCTCACTATTCTTCTATGTGAGTTGCCTGGTAGTTATTCCTTAGTTAGCCTTGTTGTTCCTTCATTATCTTCCTGTCTTATGATCATTGTAGATTCTAGTTGTTCTAGTGATATTATTATTATTTCTTGTCTTGTCTTCCTTAGTTCGTGATGTGACATGAGTACATTTCTAGTTATGGATTCTTAGATGTTGTAGTTAGTATAGTACACTTGACAGCGTTCTACCATCGATACCGCGGCGTAGGCTGGGCATGGCCCACGTATTCGTACTCGTATATCCGGGTGCAGGTCGTGACATCCGTAAGCCTCTCTGTAGACGTACCCACCTTGAATGGCAAGAAGTGGGCCGATTTGGTCAACCTGTCAACGATGACCCAAATCGCGTCTTTTCTTCCTGGTGTACGCGGCAACCCAGATACGAAATCCATGGTGATATGTTCCCACTTCCACTCTAGAATGGGCAATGGCTGCAATAATCCTTCGGGCCTCTGCCTCTCTGCCTTGACCTGCTGACAGACCAAGCATCTAGCTACGAAACGAGCTACCTCCCGCTTCATCCCGTACCACCAGACAAGCTCTCGCAGATACCTGTACATCTTGTTGGCACCAGGATGTATAGAGTACTGCGATCTGTGAGCCTCCTGTATGATCTGCTCCCTGAGCTCCCCGCTAGGCACACATAACCTGGAACCGTGCCTCAAGGCACCATCCTCTGCAAGAGAAAACTCGCCATCCACCAACCCTACACGAACCTGCTCTCGGATACACCGCAGAGCCACATCCTCGAACTGTGTCGCCTTGATCCTTTCCATCAAGTCCGACTGTATCCGAAGGCCCCGTAACTGTATCTGCACTCCGGGCACAATCACCTCAATCCCAAGGCTCTCCAAGTCTGCAAGCAAGTGCCGATCCATGGTCAAACACATGGCTGTCGGATACCTACTCAAGGCATCGGCAACCACGTTGGCCTTCCTCGGGTTATACTGAAGTGAGATGTCAAAGTCCTTCATCAACTCTTGCCATCTGCGCTGCCTCATGTTGAGCTCTTTCTGTGTAAACACATACTTCAAGCTCTTGTGATCTGTGAAAATCTCCACCCTCTCGCCATACAGATAGTACTTCCACAACTTCAGAGCAAAAATCACCACTGCCAGCTCCAGGTCATGGGTAGGGTAGTTCTTCTCATGGGGACGTAATTGCCTGGAAGCATAGGCAATCACCTTTCCATGCCGCTGCAAGACACAACCCAGCCCCTTTCCTAAAGCATCACTATAAATAGTAAATCCACCTTATCCTGATGGCAATGTCAGAATCGGAGCTGTCGTAAGCCGCTTCTTCAACTCATCAAAAGCTGCCTGACACTCCTCTGTCCAAACATACTCAGTATCCTTCCAGGTCAACCGAGTCAACGGCTCTGCAACCCGGGAGAAATCCTGCACAAATCTCCTATAATATCCTGCCAGTCCCAGGAAACTCCTGATCTCTGCCACTGAAGTCGGCGCTGTCCAAGCCTCAACTGCTGTGATCTTCTTCGGGTCCACTGAAATACCATCTCCAGTCACCACATGACCCAAGAAGTCAACCCTGTCTAGGAAGAACTCGCACTTCGAGAGCTTGCCATACAATCTCTCCTTCCTGAGTGTCTCCAGAACTACTTTCAAGTGCTCCTCATGCTCTTCCTCTGTCTTCGAATACACCAGGATATCATCAATGAATACCCCCACGAACTTGTCCAATTACTGGTGGAACACCTTGTTCATTAAGTTCATAAACACTGCTGGTGCATTGGTCAGCCCAAACGGCATAACCAAAAACTTAAACTGCCCGTACCGCGTCCTGAAAGCGGTCTTGGGAATATCCTCCCTCTTCACCTTCACCTGGTGATAACCTGACCTTAAATCAATCTTAGAGAACACCCGAGCTTCGCTCAACTGATCAAAGAGATCATCGATCCGCGGCAGTAGGTATCTGTTCTTGATCGTCAGGTTGTTGAGTGCCCTGTAGTCGATACACATCCGTACCGACCCATCCTTCTTGGGTACAAAGAGTACCGGTGCTCCCCAAGGTGAAGAACTCGATCGGATGAAGCCTTTATCCTGCAGCTCATCCACCTGCTTCTTCAGCTCCACTAATTCACTGTTGTTCACTCGATAGACATGCTGAGAAATCGGTTCCGCGCCGGGAACCAAGTCTATCGAGAACTCTACATCCCTGTCCGGTGGAAGCCCTGGCAACTCCTCTGGAAATACGTCCATAAACTCTGCGATCAAGGGATGCGGAGCCACCTGCTCCTCAACTGAAGCTCCACAGAAGACTCCGCCATCCTGCTCTGCATTCCGCCGGGTATACTCAAACTCTGGCACTCCAGGCGCCCCAAACAAAACTTTACCCCCTCAGCAATCAATGCGGGCGTGGTGTCTACTCAGCCAGTCCATACCTAATACAATGTCGTAGTTTGGTAGTGGCATGATGAGTAAACTCACCCCCAACTCTCGGCCTCCCAACATAACGCTCCGCCCTCTGCAAACATCACTCACGAGGATGATCCCACCCCCGGTCGTGATCTTGCAGGTCCTAGGCAATGGTTCGGAAACCAGACTATGTCTAATAGCATAAGATACTGACACAAAGCTGTGGGAAGCCCCGGAATCAAAGAGTACAAATGCTAGAATGGAGTCTAGAATAACCGAACCTGCTATCAACTCCCCTACGGCCTCTGCATCCTCAGTCGCCATGGCGAAAGCTTGTCCCTGCTGTCCACCTCGTGCTTGCTGCTGGTGCTGATAACGCCAAGAAATATCAAAGGAGGACAATTTAAATTTCTAAGGAAGACAATAAGCAGCAAAATAGATATACGGAATCTGATACAGAGTTTTTCTAGTATGATTGAGTACCTTCAAAAAAAATACTAATTCCTACCGCAGGCTGCAGCGATATTCTAGTTCGAATACCGCTACATTTCCAACCTAGACCTGCTTGGGCCACCACTAAAAACGTGTCACGACCCGCACCCTAGAGTAAGGGCACGAGACGTGGGTACGTCCAGCCGATGCCGCAGTGTCGACGGTAGAACGCTGTCCTAGGTCACAACATATAACCGTTTAAGGTAATAACAGTTATACTCCCCGAATGGGGGTGACATAACAAAATATATCTCAATCACATCTAAGGTAGAATACTATAAGATAAAATGATATAAAAGATGCGAGACCCAAATCCACAGGAAATACAAATAGAGAGAAAGCTAAGTGTCTATGATAAACTCCACTGACAACCAGAAATAATACAGATCCAAATAAACAACTCAAATCACCAATACAATGAAATAAGATAAAGATATCTATGGAGCAACAGTCTCTACAGCTAAGGAATCCGACTGGAAGTCCGGATCGCAAGTGTCCTTTAAGGCTATCCCATAGAAAGTATCTAAGCAGGCCTCCTCCTCGTCCTCTGTAAAATTTTCAACAGGTCCAATCAGGACGGGAACGAGCACATATCTCTCAAACAGTTTATAACAGGTTAGGAGTATAAAGCATGCAATAGAGTAAAATACAAGAAATACTGGAAAGAAAGTACGGGAAAACAGGAGATATTTTGTAACTGAAAGTAAATACATGATAAGTAAAGACTGTAAGTGGCTAAGTGATTTAGAGTACAATATGGTTATGTAAACGGCTTAGGGGCACATGAATACAACTAAGAGGCACATGAATACCTACTGGAGATAATGATCACATAACCAATTCTACTCATCCCGCCCCAATCAATACACAAGGATCCATTCAAGTTACGTTATTGGCACATGAATACAGCTAAAGATACGTGAACTCATGTAATTAGTAGAACATAAGACACATGATAGTACATGAAAACACATGAGAACATGTAAATACATGAACTAGTACGAGTACAAGGAGTACCTGATGCACATGATAAAGTACATGAACATGAAATACCCGATGCACCCGTAGAGGGATAATATCTCAGGAAAGGATACATATAGTACTAATCCGTGAAGATACGTGTCAGCATCAAGTAAAGTAATCTAGAGCAAGAATATAGTCCAGACAGGTATGAAAAGATCAGAGAATGTACTCGCCTGCTATCTGAATGTCCAAGATAAAAGTACTGTCCGAGGAGTGGTGTCTATCTCTTATAGAACAGTACAAGTCACTATGAGTCTAAAATGATAATAAGATGCAAGTCAATGCATTCTACATGAATCTAGGTTAATCTAGACCAAAGTCAACTCTTGGTCAACTCTGGTCAACCCTAAAAGTCAAACTAGGTCAACTAGGTCAACTAGGTCAAACCTAAGTCAAACAAGTCTATACTAGTCTAGCTAGTCTATTCTAGGTCTAACAAGGCTATACAAGTCCAATCTAGACTCACTAGGCAAATAGACACACCCATAGGCCATAGGCTATATCATGCCTATAACCCAACCCATATCACATATACACAAGTCAAATTTATATCTAATACACACATAGATATATTGATATAATCTAATATAGAAATACACATCCTAATAATGTATCTAATATAATATAGAATACACATATATGTAGGATACATATAAGTACATGCCACATACCCATAAATATACATGTGTATATATACTTATACATAGAGAAATAGGAAAAGGGATGTGGTGGTGACATGTGTGAGTGTGAGTGAGAGACAAGAGTGTGTGATATAACATGTGTGTGTGTGGTACATGGCATGAGGGTGTGTGTGTGAATGAAATCTGAAACAATGGGTGATATATAGTGTGTTCCTATGTGTGTATTATGTAGGAAACAGTGAGGGTATTACATTGAATGGTAAACCTGTGCACAGTGTGACCCTGTGTGCAGTGTCATAAGCCAAGGAAAACAGGGAATCATGTGTGTGGTGTTCCTAAACCAGTGAGTGACAATAGGAATAAATAAATCTAAGTTTATGGAAATGAAAACAGTTGACAGGAAAGGGAAAGAAAATCAGTTCGAGCATACTATAGTGAAAGCTGGAAAATGTAACAGTGTACATACTTGTCAATAGGAAAACAGGGAATGCAATAACATGTAAATCATTTCAGTTATCTAATACCCAAATCCCATCTGACAGTTAAACATGAATCACACATTCATTTCAGTTAAAGGAAGAGTAAAATCTCAGGTTTTAGGAAATCCAGTGAAGTATTGAGAAGAAACCATTCTCAGACCAATAAGCCTATTGAATTGAAATACTGCATTAATATGAATCAACAATCATGTGAGAATCATTAATCAGTGAAAACCATTACTAAACATGGATTTAAAAGTTAGGAAAATGGGAAAACAACCAAGTATCAGTAACCAGTGTAGCATGTATCAGCCGAATGGCATTAACCCAACATTCGAATCAAAATTTACATCAACAACTAAACTATCATGTAAACCTAATCTAACATATATCATACATCATATTTGGATCTAATTTAGAAATTAAAAACATGAATTTAACATTTAAAACTGAATGTAAACAGAGAACACAAAACAGTACACTGGTACGCACAGTGCATTTCCCATGCACGTACGATTCCGTGTCCGACACGACACGAGAGGTCGTGAAACTTGACACACGTGGTGTCATTCACTGCCTCTTCGTGTGTGTCCAATACCACGCGTCCACGTGTCGTGTCCACGGCGCAAATGACCCCGAGCAACAGGGGAGCAACAGTGCTCGCGCGCGCGTGGTGCACCTGCGTGTTCGTGTGTCCAAACCGACACGACACAACACAGGAATCGACTCAGGACATTGGGATCCCATAAGCAAGGTTAAAATCTAATTTCTTATTCAAATACATTCCTGAAATCAAATCGAAATGCCCTTTGGGGCATTTCGTCAAACACATTCATGTATCAACTGATACGTGTCCGATACGGACACGTATTGGACACGAATCCTAGGGTTAGCTATACCTACAGTTAGGGTAGGCCTAGGGCTTCCTAAATATGCAATAATAATAGAAATTTATGATATAGATTCGAAATTACCTATAGGTTTGCAAAGTATCAAAAAGCCCCAAATGAGAGTGGATCCTCAAGCCACCAAACTCCTTCAAATTGCTCACACTCTGAAATTTCTCACCACAAACAGCAAGTAGAATAAATTTAGAGCCTATTGCAATTGGTTTGAGGGAAAAAAGAATTAAATAGGAATTTCTAGAAATTATTGAAGTTGGAGCATACCTCTTCCTTAAACTTGAGAACTTTCTAAAGGAGGCTAGCCCTAACTTTGAGGAGGCATTAAATAGATGGGGGATTAGGGTGGCCGGCCATGGGGTGTTGGGCTAGGGTTAGGGTTGCATGGTGTTGGGTTGGGCCTCTATGGGCTTAAGTCATAAATCATGACTTTTGAAACCACAAGTCATTAACTAACCTATTCAAATCCTAATTTCCCCAAATTAAATCTAATGACTAGGATATCTCTAACTTAGGTCAAGCTAGGGTTACACACTCTAACCATGTAGTCTTGATCTAGGTTAGCTTCTAGGACAGTCTCCTAAGTCACCCTGAGTCAAAGTCAATAATAGCACCAAATCAAATATACTAAAAATCACTTAAAATTTTAATAATTAAAATTAATACTAAATAATTCCAAAATTTTAAAAATGACCAAAAATACCCTCAAGCTAGAAATGTGGTAGTGACACAGGTCGACCGACCGTCTTCCCGCGGCCCCACGGTCTTTCGTGCCGTTGTTCGGTCCATCCCGACCCCGATCCGCTGTTCCCGCGGCCCCGCAACAGCGCTGCCCGCTGTTCCGAGCGCCGATCCGCGGTCCGAATACTGTTTTGATTTTCTCGAGTTTATCTCGCGGCTCCCCGCCAACAGATTTTGGTAATTTCTGATAATCACAGTAGTTCGTCCATCCCAGTCGATGATGACGCGGTCCCTGTAGAAGCATGGAAAATATCAGAATAATGGTCCATGCGGCTCCGGGGAAGAAGCCCATGCGGCTCATACAGGAGCTGTCTTATGCGGTTCAAAGAGGACTTTCAGTCTCATGCGGCTCGGGAGTGTATGCGGTTCAGCAGAAATATGCGGCTCGATCGACGCCACGTGTCCCCTTGCTATCCTTCCCTACAGCTGGCCATTTGAGTAGTGGCCTCATTTAATGCTCTGACACGACTTGCCGACTGTGACGGCTCTGGCATAAAGTATCATAATGGCTCTGCCATAATGACAGACTCTTCGGGAAAAGAAGAAAATCTCTGACCCGATCTGTCAGAAGTCCTAGGTTGCCACGTGGCAAGTCTCATACGGCTTAAATGGAGAACAGCTTCATGCGGCTCACTGAGAAGTCATCCTATATGACCGACAGAAATCAGCCATATGCGGCCCACTGAGAACCCAGTCCCTGTGGCTCAATACAACGATAGCTTATGCGGCTCGTAGAGATTATGCATATGCGGTTCATTGAGAGTTCATCCCCTGCGGCTCAATAAAGCGTTGTCTTATGCGGCTCACAAAGATTATCTCCCTGCGGTTCAAGTCTTGTCTATCCCATGCAGCTCTGGCAGGACCCACAATTGAAACACGTGGCATCGGATCAATCAAGGATTTAACCGAATCTCAACAAATATATTTGACATCATCATCATAATTACTGAGATCAAGGCATATCATTTATCATCAAGCCAATGGGACACGTGGCGATCAATCGGACATTGGTATAATCAATCATGAAGATTTAAAGCAATTAACATTAACTGCTCACAAGATTCAGTGCTATCCGCATTAATGGCCTAGATTCATTGTAATCAGGATCAAGGGTTCAGATAGGTTAAAGGCGCGCCGACATTCCAAACGAATGATCATTAGCAAACCCTAATGGTCATACCCTACTCTTATAAATAGCCAGCATCATTTCCTTGCAGAACCCCCGGCAACAAAAGAATAAAAAAAAAGAGAGAGACGGATATACAGAGAGAGTTCCCCTCTTTTCGATAACCACGGAGAGAGAGAAGCCAGGAGAGCAATACGAGGAGAGCAAGAAGAGCATTTCTTCATCCACGCCAAGCAGATCTTCCATGAGCCAAGGCTGCATACCGATCGTCCAAGGAGTAAGGCAGAGCGGCCGTCGCTTTCCCGAGCCTCTATCGTCACCCCCCAGAATCAAAAATAAACAATTGTACTTAGACTGCTGTACCTAGGTTTTCGTCCCTAGGCTTTCTTTGTACAAGCGAGTCTGTAACGTGAAGTAAAAGTCCGGTTCTCCGATAATTGTTCTGTTCTTTTATATTTCATGGCAGACACGATGGCGACTCTGTTGGGGACTAACTTCTCCACGGCTGAGGAGTTGGTGACGCAATAGGATGCAGCCAAACTTGGCTCCACACAACAGAAGATGGTCTTCCGCTTCGACCAACAGGCGTTCGAAGAGATGCTCTCTGAAGGCAGCGCTGGCCCGGTCCAGAAGCGCACCCGCACCGCGAAGGCTCGCAAAGAGTGGAGGCCAAAATCATTTGCTTCTCCTCAAGCCCTCGATGGGATACCCTCTGTTGCTCAAGACGGCGAGAAGGACTCTCCTGCGGCCCCACTTCAGACCGTAGACAACTCTGCTGTCCCCAGGTCCGGCAGAAGAAAACACTATGATGCTGGACTTGCAGGGGCAAAGAGGAACTCTGCACGATCCGAGCCGCAGAGGGGTATTAGCCGTAGGAAGAAAGCCCATGCGGCTACATCCGCCAACCGCATGAAGAAAACTCATGCGGCCACATCTGTCAGCTGCATAACTTATGCGGCTACAGTGGCCAACCGCATGAATGAGACTCATGCGGCTATCAAAGTCAATCATTTACAGAAAACCTATGCGGCCACAGATGCCAACCGCATGCGGCCAGCCTGCACGATCGTGACTCCTAGCCGCACAAGAACTCATCCGACGGCAGAAGACAACCGCATGCAGACAGCCTGTACGGTTTCCAATCCCAGCCGCATAGCATCCGCTCTATGCTCCTCTCGATCAGTTTTCGACCGTCTCTCGTACGGTCCGAACCCTGATGATTCTCTGGATGATAAGCCAGACTCTGTGGTATTCAACTTGGACTCTTCTTATTATGCACCCACAAGTGCTAAAAAGAAAAAGTCTAGGGCAGTGCAGGCTCATCAAGCCCAGACAGCTGCCCCAATCTCCGACTATCGGGGCATCCCGCTGATTATCACGCGGGCCTCTGATGGGAAGTTGTATAGGACCGCTCGAGTCCAGTCCCCAGCGGCGAACGGACAAAGTGGTTCCTCTGACCTGCGTGAGGCTATCCTCCACAAACGCAAGGAAAGAGAAGGGGCCTCGGCGTGCAAAGAATCCTCACATGGACGTCACTGCACCCAGATCATCGTCAACTGCTGCTGCAACAACACGACAGTAACGGAAGACCGGCCGTCCGTCTTCCAAAGATTACAGCATTCGAATTCGGAAGACGAGGCACCTCCTGTTGTCTCCTGCAATTCCACGCAGAAAGTCCCCGCCGAGGGGAGAGGGAAGAAGACAAGCATCTCCAGTCCGAAAATATCAACCACTACAGCTAAGAAATTGTCAGCTAAACGGTTGTCCTCCACCGGAGTATTTCAACACACCCGTTCGAAGACAAAATCTGCTGCAACGGGAGATTCATCGTTCACGTCGCTGGGGGTCGTAGGAACTGGGGGTAGTACTCCTCCGAACGTCCACAACAATCCGATGTTTCAAGGAGACGAGCCCGGAGAAACGACCCTCCCGTCAGATGCAACAAATGCTGATGTCCCCGAGGACATCCATGACTCTCAAGACGAAGCAAGCTCCGAGGCTGGGGGTACTGTTCCCTCCGAGTCCAAACCCGAAGAGAACATTCCCACCTACCCCGATGATTTCTCAATGCATGGGTACGATTCGGAGGGCACATCCTCCACCGTTCCCACCGTCACTCCTCATGTAAGGACGGTATTCATGACGGACAACAATCAAAGTGGTTCCAGCGATCGCCAACGCATCGACACTTTGGAGGCCATACTGTACGCCTTGGTCAAGTCTGTAGACGAGATCAAAGCGGCTCTTCCCACTTTACAGGGGGTGACCTCTGGCCAAACAAGCGCGGGTCCCGCAAATAATATAGATTCGAATTCAGCGGCACCAAACCCGGGCAATAATCCTCCCGAAATAACAGCCCCCGCCGCGACAGATGAGACCCGAGAAGTAAGAAAAGAGGTCCAGGAGCTCCGTGCCATGTTTCATGCCCGAGAAAACGCTCAAGATCTTAGAATACGGCAACCATACCCTGCTGAGTGGAGGGATGTTCCATTCCCACCAAGATATAAGTCGTTCAACATCAACCCGTATGATGGCAAAACCTCAGCAAGTCGATACATCACTTACTTTGAGGTCACCACCGACCATCTGCCCCATGAGGATGCTATCCTCACGCGGCTATTCATCAGGGCATTGGAAGGAGTCGCCTTCGACTGGTACCGCAACCTGCCGGACAATTGCATCCACTTCTTCGCTGGCTTCAAACGCTTGTTCTTGGAGAGGTTCTACGAGGTAGGCCAGGACGTCACAATGTCTACCCTCATGGACGTCGTCCAAGGAGAGAAAGAGCTGACGAGAAATTACATCGAGCGGTTCCGCCAGACCGCCATGAAGCTGCCTTCCGAAAATCCGGACTCTTCTTTGATTGAAATCTGCCAAAAGAGACTGCTTCCAACGATCAGTCTCTGGATGGGCGAGAGTCAATTCAAAGATTGGAAGGCGTTCATCATCAGCGCCACAAGCGCTGAAGAACGACTGAAGAAGGCCCGCCAACTGGGGTTGCACATCTCAGAAGGAGAAAACAAGGGCAAGCGTCTCAACAACGATAATGGGGGTAACCCCTCCAACAATCGGGACAGCAAGGGAAAACAGGCTATGGTGGCCGACACGACCCAGAAGCCCGAGCCACAGCTAGCAGACAAGCAATGGCCTCAGATCACTTACTTTTTTGAAGACGGCCACGTTAAGCCTATCTTAGACATGCTCATACAAGGAGGTAGAATCCAGCTTCCTCCACCAAGGCGGGAGCCTCGGCCGGCTGATTTGGAGAACCCGAAGTTCTGCCATTACCACCGTTATGTACACCACGCCACACATGACTGCTACCAACTAAAATGGTACATCCAAAGCCTCATCGATTCGAACGCTCTGGCCATCGACTTCGAAGAGGTAACCGTAGCAGCCAATATGGTGTCCGTACAATTCGGCAACTTCCCTCCGATGGAGACTCAAGACGGGGTAATCCCCGTCCCTCTCGCGACAATAGAGATTACCAATCTTCCTCTGCCCCGAGAACAAGCTGCTGGTCTAGTACCTCTCACCACCTCACGAGGAGAAGTCATATGGGTCCATCCAGACCTGGTGTCAGAAGTAACTCGGCCCTTTCCATCTCCCACTAACAAAAAGAGTGGAAAAATCAGGACATGCCACACAATTTCAGCAGATAACGAGGAAGCTACAATCGTCGTCACGCGGTCTGGAGCGCAATCTCAACCTGTGGTTGACAGTCCAGCTGAAAATCATCAACCCACTACAACTGATGCTCCGGGACCGGCTCAGCCTTCGACGACCGACAAGCCTAGGCCGAAGGAGACTCGCTTCGACAAGTCTCTCCGAAAGGACGCTGCCCAAGGACTAGAAAGGCCCTACAACTTTGACATCTTAGCACAATTGGCTAACACTCCGGCCAAATTGTAATTATACGAACTCCTAAGGCTCTCCAAGGACGTTCGTATTGCACTGAGCGAAGCACTCCAAAATGTCGATGCCTATCTCGCTCAATCTAACCTCACCGGGGAGGACTCACCCGTGGATCTCCAAGACAGTGCCTGCATGGGAGCAATGCCCAACATCGTCTTCACTCCGCAGGACATGCTCATCAAAACCAACCTGCATGATCGCCCGCTATACTACACGGGATACATCGGCGACGTAAAAATGGATCGGATGCACATTGATCCTGGCTCTTCTATAAGCATCATCCCGAAGGGTCTGCTACATCATCTTCGCATCCCAATGCATCGCCTGACACCTACAAGCACCGTCATCAGCGGTTTCAATTCGGGCAGGAGCTACCCTATTGGGAAGATTCGTCTGAAGTGTCAAATTGGCGACCTCCAATCCGAAGTAACCTGCTACGTCATAGATGAAGACACTTCTTACAACATCCTCTTGGGATGCCCATGGATACACGATTACATGATCGTGCCTTCCACGCTACACCAGTGCTTCAAATATGTCGACAAACACGGCTTCGTGAAGACAGAATTTGCTGATATCGATCCCTTCAAAGGGGTCGAATCCTACTACTTGGACTCCTGCCTATATAAAAAGTCGAAGAGGCGCCTTGATGAAGGAGACGCACAAACTCATACCGAGATAGCCACGGGATCAGAAGGACCCCTGACGATCCACCTACAAGCTCGCAAACCGGGCAAGTCCGCACCCCTCACCGCCACTCTGCGGAAGGACGCGATCAACCTCTCGGCGCAAGAGGAGCAGATGATAATCCGGCTGCCAAGGTCCGGCCAAGTGCCGAGACCCACGACGGGGCCACTGACAATCCGACTGCCGAGAGTCAGTCAACCACAAGCAGGAAAGCTCAACCCCTCGGACAGGCCGCTGACAATACGCCTTCCCAAGAAAGGTTGTCACCTCGAGGCAAGGTCTGACACTTCCAGCGAGCCAGCCACTCCTCGCTCCACATCGAATGCCAAACTGGGGGTCGCCAGTCTGCCAACAACTCCACGCTCTACTCCATCAACTGGAACACTGACAATCAAGCTTCCTAGATCGTCTTCTCAGTCTTCGTTCACACAGGGGGTAGCCGAAGAGGAACCGAAGCTAACCAAGTAGGTAGCTGCCCACACTGATGTCCCCTCCGCTGATGATGTAATCCTCCTAGAAAAGATACCTTACTTCATCAATAAAGGGTTATCTTTGAACTACACCGAGCTCAATAAGCTATGTACAATGTATGCTATGGAGCACGGCATAGGCGCTCACCTACACACACAGGTAATAAATATGTACACCATAATCCAACTCACTTCCGTAGAAGACGCTTACCGAATATACGAGGGAGGGGATCACCCGATCATCTTCGGCCGGACGAACAACCCGCATCCCCGCACCATAGAAGAAGTCGACCTCGGATCAGATGTCGGGAGACTGCCTCTGTATCTCTATAGCCCTCAATCCAAATATCTCATGCAAAAACAGGGGTATAATCTGGAGACTATGCCAGGATTGAACTATGGCACTGGGCGACGATTACCTTTGAAGCCGCCAGTCCCGGCGGGCAAACCACGGAACTACTATAACAAAACTCGATGCGGGTTAGGGTATGTAACGCCTACTACGACCCCGGAAAGTTCAGATGAAGAATGCGACTGGCAGTCACATTCAATCGGATCACCAACTTTCGACTCAGATACCAGCATCGGGGATGTATTCAGACAAGTCATGTCAGTCAACATGGCGTTCGCCGACGCATACGAAGAAGACGAAGACATCCCCGAAATCCTTGAGCTAGAGCCATGGGCCCAGCAATTAGACGCACAATGGGAAAAGCGGTTCGAACTGAGAGAACCTCCTACTGAAGATGAGGTCATACAAGTGGATCTCGGCAGCAAATCTTCTCCAAAACCGATCTTTATCAGTAAAAGCCTAACCGACGAAGAACGGGAGTCGCTGTTAGAACTTGTCAGAGAGTACATCGATGTGTTCGCCTGGAGCTATGAAGACATGCCAGGGTTAAATCCTGACATCGCTCTTCACAAACTTAACATTCGACCGGACGCGAAGCCGGTCAAGCAACAGCAGCGACGCTTCCGTCCAGGCATCATGGACGCAATCGAAGCTGAAGTCAACAAATTGATAGCCAGCGGTTTCATTCGTGAGAAGCAACATCCCGAATGGGTTGCCAATATAGTACCCGTCCTCAAGAAGAATGGGAAGATTCGAATCTGCATCGACTTCCGCAACCTGAACGAGGCATGCCCCAAAGATGAATTCCCCCTTCCTATCACAGACATCATGATCGACAATACCTGCGGCTTCGAACGCATGTCATTCATGGATGGCTTCTCGGGGTACAACCAAATTAAAATGTCTCCTGACGACGAAAAGCATACATCATTCCGAACACCGATTGGCACATACTGCTACACAGTCATGCCTTTCGATTTAAAGAATGCTGGCGCCACATATCAAAGAGCCATGAGCATCATCTTCAGAGACCACTTACGCAAAACGGTGGAGTGCTACGTTGACGATATAGCCATTAAAAGCCGTAGCAAGGGAGACCATCTGCAGGATCTAAAGACGGTATTCGATCTAATGCAAACGCACAATTTGAAGATGAACCCTATGAAGTCCTTTCTAGACGTATCCAGCGGGAAGTTCTTAGGCTTCATCATCACTGCCAAGGGTATCCATATAGATCTCGAGAAAACAAAGGCGATCATGGAGATGGCTCCTCCGAGAAATCTCCGCGAACTTAGAGGCCTCCAAGGAAGGCTAGCTTACATCAGAAGGTTCATTTCCAACCTCTCCGGGTGATGCCGACCATTCACGCACCTCATGAAGAAAGGAGTCTCATTCGTATGGGATGAGGAATGCCAGCGTGCTTTCGACAGCATCAAAGAATATTTGTCAAATCCTCCGGTCTTAGTAGCCCCAGTCCCGGGAAAACCATTCCTGCTCTATGTACGGGCAATGGAACACTCCCTTGGTGCTTTGTTGGCACAAAACAACGATGCAGGCCATGAGCAAGCTATATATTACCTCAGCCGAATGATGATTGGGCCAGAACACCGATACACCGCGGTGGAGAAGGAATGCCTCGCCCTGGTGTTCGCCATTCAAAAGATACGGCACTACGTCACAGGGCAAACCATACATGTAATCTCACGAGTCAACCCTCTCAGAGTCCTCATGACTAAACCAGGGGCACTCAGCTCTCGCCTCGCTACATGGGCAATATTGCTGTCCCCCTATCATATGATCTTCGTCCCGCAGAAGGCTGTCAAGGGTCAAGCCCTGGCAGACTTCTTAGCAGCCCACCCAGGATCGGAGTCATCCAGAATATATGAAGAGATCCCAGATGAGGTCGCCGATTCGAATACAGCCACCCACGATAACATATGACGGATGTTCTTCGATGGCGCTTCAAGAATCGGACCCAAAGAAAACATCGTCGTTGGGGTCGGAGTGGTATTGATTTCTCCTACTGGGCTGGTGATCAATCGCGCCTACTCCCTCACAGAACCCTGCTCTAACAATGTGGCCGAGTATAACGCTCTGGTCATTGGTCTCCAACTGGCAAGAGAGCTGGGGGTAGAATACCTTGAAGCGTACGGCGACTCCCAACTAATCGTCAATCAGATCCGGAGCTCATACGAGGTCCGCCATGAAGACATGATCTACTACCATCAAATTGCGATCAACATTATCTCATCGTTTGAGGGATTCTTTATCGAGCACGTTCCCAGACTCCGAAATATCGAAACCGATGCCCTAGCTGGTCTTGTCGCTTCCCTTGCAGTTCCGAATTATGATCGCCAATCAGTGGATGTAATAGGCCACGAACTGGTCTGTCCCAAGAACAACGTGCAATTCGTGGCGAGTTATTCCGCCCAGACGATCGATGATGCACCAGACTGGAGACAGCCATTCATCGACTTCGTCGTCTATGACATCCTTCCAGAGAACCCAAAAGAAGCCATTTCTGTCGGACGACGTTCTCTCAGATTCTTCTACGATACAGAGACGAAGATGCTGTATCGCCGCTCCTATGACGGATTATTACTCCGGTGCCTGTCGAACACAGAAGCCAAAGAAGCCGTGCGAGAAGCTCATGATGGTGTCTGCGGGGCCCATCAGCCCAGCCCAAAACTACAAGATCGCCTTCGCCGAATGGGCTACTACTGGCCCACGATGGTGGCAGACGCGATAGACTATGCTAGAAAATGCAAAGCTTGCCAAGTCCACGCAGACTTCATTCCCCAACCATCAGAGTTTCTGCATCCGACAGTGGCATCCTGGCTATTCGAAGCATGGCGAATGGACATCATTGGTCCAATCACCCCACCTTCCTCCCGAGGATATCGCTTCATACTTGCGATCACGAATTACTTCTCCAAATGGACGGAAGCTGTCCCACTCGCAGAAGTTAAGACTTCAAACGTGATCAGCTTCCTTAAGCATCACGTCATCTACCGCTTTGGATTGCCCCGAAGGATCATCCATGACAACGGTCCGCAGTTTGCAAGCCACATATTCTATCGGTTTTGCGATAAGCACCGTATTCAGAATGTCGCTTCGACACCATACAACCCGGCCGCAAACGGGTTAGCAGAGGCATTCAACAAAACAATCATCAAACTCCTCAAGAAGTTTGTCTTCTCCAACAAATATGACTGGAACGAGAAGCTCGGCGAATGCTTATGGGCTTATCGCACCACAGTCTGAACAGCCACCGGAAATACACCATTCTCCCTGGTATACGGGAGTGAGGCAGTCCTCCCCTTGGAGACCCAGATCCCCTCACTACGTGTCGCCCTCACACATCAATTAACGACAGACGACAACTACCAACGTCGCCTGCAAGAGTTAGAGGCCTTAGATGAAAAGCGCCTCCTAGCTCAGCAAAGGATCGAGCTGTACCAAGCACGCATCTCAGGAGCCTTCAACAAGAAGGTCAAAATCAGAATATTCCAGGTAGGCGATCTCGTCTTGGCAGTCCGGAGGCCAATGGTCATGACTCACAAGACCGCCGATAAATTCCAGCCAAAGTGGGAGGGCCCATTTATCATTGAGACGGTATTCTCCAACGGTGCTTACCGCCTCGCAAAGCAAAACGGAGACTTGCTCATGCTGCCCGTCAACGACAAGTTTCTGAAGAAATATTATGTCTAAACGACATTCGCTACAAGATCTTTGAGTTATGTACCCGCTGGAACCACTGAACTCACACCCACAACATCTCAGATTATCGAGTCATGTACCGACTGGTACCACTGAACTCACACCCACAACATCTCAGATTATCGAGTCATGTACCGGCTGGTACCCCTGAACTCACCCCCATATTCCCTTCAGAGTCATGTACCCGCTGGTGCCGCTGGACTCCCACTTTCTCAATATTTCAAATTATCGAGTTATGTACCCGCTGGTGCCTCTGAACTCACATTCCGGTCACTCTTTCAGATAGTAAGTCACGTATGATTATACCTCTGAACTTTCTTCCTGGAAGAGATCCTCCCTCATGATCCAATACCCGCACTTCCAGTGCACAAAAAGGGTAATCGATCCACAAATTTTCGAAAACGAACATGTCCTCATTACCTCTGAGTCGTTTTTACTTCCACCAAAAACAAACCGCCCCTCACATAGAACTTCCACGTTCTCCTACCTCTGAGTCGTTCTATGTACCCCCTCTTCATTGAGCCCACTCCTGCCATGTCATCATTACCTCTGAGTGGGAAGGCTCCGTCGAAGAAACCTTCATGCTTGCCATGTCCACATTACCTCTGAGCAAGTATGTCGGTCTCCTTTCGACCTTTTATCTGTACCCACAACCGGAGTACGACAAGGATAATAGGTCCACAAATGCTCGCTGTTGACCACGAATATCTTCCGTGAAACCTCCCCTGCCATGTCCTCATCACCTATGAGCAGGAAGATCCCACGGTAAAACCCTCATGCTTGCCATGTCCTCATAACCTCTGAGCAAATATGTTGGTTTTCCTCTCACCCTATTATCTGTATCCCGAACCAGGGTACGCCAAGGATAATAGGTCCACAAATATTCCTTTGCTAAGCTTCTTAGCATAAATCCATCACCCCACCATGCCCCGGGAGCCCAGCTGCTCTACGGCATTCTTTTTTCCAACACCGAGAACGTCCATGACCACTTTGCCACGGCTGTTCCGGACATCCTGTCCAAACTTGTTATCCGTACCTAAAACCAAGGTACGCCTAGGATAACAAGTCCACAAATAAATCCCCCAGCAAGTCTAATTCCACAGATGCCACAAGTACAAGAAAGATATGATGAGTTAAAACATGCTCATTTATTTCAAAATTCAACGTACTACTTCATTTGGGATCACATCCCTTACAAAAAAAAAGAGAAAGCAAAGAAAACAGACAGCTGATCACTGCTCTGGGGCACATAACGCCCTGAGACGGTCCGTCAGCAAAACAACCGACCGTTCGAACCTCTGGGAGGCTCGACGCTC
This sequence comes from Iris pallida, assembly GCA_029216955.1. Classification (NCBI taxonomy): domain Eukaryota; kingdom Viridiplantae; phylum Streptophyta; class Magnoliopsida; order Asparagales; family Iridaceae; genus Iris; species Iris pallida. The sequence continues at coordinate 3,387,560 of JANAVB010040417.1, forward strand.
CGCCTCGTGGGTCAGCACCGCCTCGTCCTTCAAGTGAGCGTGAGCCTGCCAGTTATCCTCAAATTTCTTAAAGGCCCGCTCCAGGTTATCAGAAGATCGGGAAACCTTCTCGGCCTCCCGAACGATCGACTCCTGCTCCGCCTGAGCAGCCTCCAGCTCTGACTCTAAGAAGACAAATTGCCTCTGGAGTCCAAGAATCCGCTCCTTCGTATCAGTAATTCCACGAGAAGCAGACTCTTCCCGAGCACGGCAAGCCTGACTCCTATGACCCAGCTGGTCATACGAAGCGGAGAACTTATCAAGGTCCCCCCGTACAACTGGCCCAGCAGTATCTCGGGCCAGCTTAATCCGATCCCGAGCAGCAATGAGGAAGCCCCGCTCCCGCTCAATCGCAGCAAGCAAGCCCGCCTGTCGTATCGCCAGTAGTTGGTTCACTAGCTGATCAGCTTCTGTCAGCTTAGGTTCCAGCAGCGCAGCCAACCCCACCCCGCCAGGAAGGGACTTCAAGGTTGCAATTTGACCCCGAGCGCATTGGAGAGATAGAGAAAATGGGGTCCCCCATCCTATGGCAGCGTCTACGCCCCTTTTCAAATGACGATAAAAGCTGTCAACCACGTCCTGCGTCACCTCATCCAGAGTCTCCGTGGAGGCCGGTGTCAACGAGAGCGTGGCTGGCAGCACCGAAGAAGACGTAACAGAATTCGCCGCTCCTGCTACGAGAGAAACCAGCTCCGTACGAAAGGACGCTTGAACAGCGGCCAACTCCTCTTCGGCAGCCTGCAAAATTTGAATACTCGGCAGGGTCGAGAGGTCGGTCTCCGGAGCCGTATAATCTGCAGAGGATAAGGCGGAGACCATCGCCAACCCCATTCCCGTCGGCCTAGAGCTGGCAGGAGGCTCCTCGACATGGGACGACAAAGAAGAGGGAGCGCTCCTTTCTCCCGTATCACGGCAGGCCGAGCCTTCCCCAAGAACATCCACAGTGGGAAGTAAAGGGTCAGGACCTGCAGGGCCAAGGCAACCATGAATCGATTTGACCCGGAGGATATGTTGATAGAGTAAATAAGCCCCCTCACTAGTCAATATCTGGCTTATCTTACCAGGGGAGGAGCGTGAAGGCCGAGGTTCGCCTGCAGCCACCACAGCCCCTTCACCAACAACCTCCGAGTCTGGTATAATAGGCTCCTCCGCCCTTGTATCCTCGGGAGGGGGCACACCGAGATCGATGCCGCATTGCTGAAGATCAACGGCTTTGGGGACGGGTCCAAAGAAACCTTCGTCACCCCGGGCCGAGGTTTCAGCAACCTGGGAGCTTCCAGCCACCACTGAGAGAGCACCCGCAGAAAGGACCGCGGCACACATGTCGCTAATCAAAGCAGCAAGGGTCGGAGCAACTTCGGGGGTGGTAGACGATTCGGGAGAGGACGGCTCATCGGGCACCTACAAAGAAAAGTGACTAAGTCATATCTCCGAAAAAAAAGAAAAAAAAAGAAAACTACAACAAAGAGATGACTGCGACTTGGTCTTACCCCCGGAGTAGCGTCTGTACCTTCACCCTTCTCGGTGATAAGTAATCCACGAGACCTAACAGCGGCTCTCTTCACGAAAAAGGTCGCCCTACTGTCAGAAGATTCGTGTCTGACCCGTTTACGCGAGGGACCAGACACGGCTGAAGGTTGTTCTTCTTTCACTACTCCCTTTTGCGTAGTAAGCAACAGATCTTCCGCCGGTTCGTCGGGTGTGGGAAGCGGTTGATCCGCTACTTCTTCACCCCCACCAGAAAAGGAACCTTCGCCGTCGTTATCATCCTCATCCTCAACCGACTCGGAAGGTTCTGATTCAGGGAAGGGGACCTGGAGCGCCAGTTGCTTTCTAGCCTTAGCCCCTTTAGGCTTCTCCTCTAAACCGGTACCCACGATGAAACTGGTACTCGGATCAAAGTTAACAGGAGGCTTGTTTGCCATAACGTGATACAAAGCAGCCATGTACGAAATTTCCTTCGGCGCCTTAGCATCGGGAACCGAGAAGCTGGCCCGAGTATGATAAGCATCGTAATAATTCCACGCTCGGACGCCGTCAAGAACGCTACCTTCAAAACCCAAACAAGGGTTGGGACAATCAAGGAACAACTGGCTATAACCAAACTGGCAGGAAAACCTGTTAGGTAGGTAAGGTTCCAAGTACACATTATCTCGGTTGCGATAAACCAGATGTGCGGGGCGGATATTGTGTAACCAAGCAAGCATATCCGGAGACAGAAAATGAGAAGGTCCAGTACCATCAAGGTGTACCTTCCTCACTTCCTCATCAGAAAAAGGAGGAATAGACACAAAGAGGTCACACCCATCCACTTTCGCCAGCGCCCTCCGACAAGCTGGCATAGTGTTGTATTCCCAAGACCGGTGATGGCATTTGAAGAGGAAAGCATCTTCGGCTGTAGCATCTTCCGCTATCCCAGGTCCCAATAAAGACTTGTAGTGCATCGCCAACCACCCCATCAGGTAGTGGAAAGGCAGTTCTACGCGCTCAAAATCCAAAGTCTTCTTACGAGCAATAACCTTGGACGAGAATGTTCGCAGACCATAGTGTATGCTGCACACCATAGCAGGAAGGAGGGCCAGTCTAACTCCGAACACTAGGTTAACGGCAGGGAGGATGAAATGACGACCAATCCTCTCAATAGAACCCGCTCCTCCCGAGACTACGCAGTTCCGTAGCCATATCATTAAAAATCCAGCCAGAAGCGCCTTCTCCGACATCTGTATGGTCCCGTAGTGAAAATAACTAAGAGAGTCATCTTGACTCCCGAATATATCGCTCTTGGATCGCGACTTCTTGACACTTGACATCAGATCCCTTATCACTACATGCATTCGAGGGGCTCGAGGAGTAACTTCGCAAGAAGGATCAACTCTAAAAAGATAATTAATCCAGGATGTGGTATGGGAAGCGGTCCCCTCGGAGCTATCCGTCGTTTTTATAGCCATCTGATGACAAGCACTATGGTGGCACAACAACTCCCGATGCACCGCAACAGAACCTGGGAGTTGTCTGTCTAAGGCCTCGAACTCCTTATTCGACGGGGTATACACCTCGAAAGGCTCATTCCCCCATGGAAGTTTAGAGACAGTATACATCTCGTGAAGAGCAAGCCCCAGCTCCCCTACTGGTGTAAAGAACGTCCCCGTTCGCCGGCTATACATCTCCAAGAGCGCTACGAACAGTGGTTTATTAATGGGAAGCCCGTGACAAGTGCCCCGAATGGCATGGTAAAGCCCCACCTCCCGCAAGAACGTTCCATAGGTCTGCAAGACCCAAGTAGTCAACTGAGCCCACGTAGAGGTGGGGTTTATCCAGTTCGGCAGTGCCAGCCTACCAACAGGATAAGACTTCTTACGAATAAGCCGATTCAGGAAAGTATCAGCTTGAGTAAGTGTGAAGTTGGGACCGTATACATTCATGAAAGAGCCCGGGTCCAGACCCATCATATACCGGAGGACGGAATCCTTACCCGCATACGCTGACCGCATGTTCGGATTATAATGGATGTTGCCCATCAATATTCCTGATTGAGTAGGAGTTAAGTTACACACCATCTTCCTGTCCAGCAACACCATATTGAACCATGACAAAGGATAATGACGTTCCATGAGAGGAATATGGATTGCCACCCCATCCAAAGAAAAATCCCAGTTCTCGGTAATCTCTAAAACTCGGGGATTCTTGATAACTAAGGCATCTCCAAAAAGGAACAAAGGCTTCAGGTATTTTCCATCCAGCTTCCCAGTATTCATCATGGAGCAGAGGTAATGGAGGGTCTGATTCTCAATGGCCTTCAACCTCTCCGAAGGCTCATCAGTAGGGAATTGATTCAGCACATGCTTAATTAAGTCGTCAAGACGCACGCCCAGGGCGAATTGATTTGAACCCACTATAAGCTCCCCAGCAGGATTTACGGGCAGATTCACTAGAGAAAGACGAAAGAAATGAGGTTAGAAGATAGTCAAAAACAGAAGTATTGGAAAGATCATTTGAGTCTATGCGGCTCGGGTCGTCACAGCCTCATGCGGCTCAGCATTAGATACGTCCATGCGGTTCTGTGCATCGTAGCCGTATGCGCCTCCGAGTTAGCCGAGTCCATGCAACTCAAATTCAGACGAGCTTATAGACTCATGCGGTTCAGGTTAAGCACACCTACAAAGCCAGACTCACGCGAGCTGACGCGGATACAAGCAAGCGAGCTTATGCGGTTCAAAAGTGAGCGGCGCTTATGCGGCCCAAATCGAAAACACATATGCGGCTCAGATCGAGTATAACAAGCTCATGCGACCCCATGGGGGGAAGTGCTTATGCGGTCACATCGATAAACCTCGTACATACAGCTTGTGCATAAAATATGCAGCAGAGCCATGGCAACAGTTAGGGTTTTCAGACGACCCTTAGCAGCGATAGGCGGGTGGACGTCGGAGTGAAAAGCAGGCACGCCAGCCGGCGGAGGAGCCGCCACGTTTGCCGCCGCAATCGATAAAGACGCGGCCTTCTTGCCCTTCGCTGCCGCAGAAGATGATGCGGCCTTCTTGCCCGTAGCAGCAGCAGCCTTCTTGGGAGCCATTGTCGGTCGTTGAAAGAAGGAGACGAAGAGCAAAGTCGGCAACAGGGAATTCGAGCAAAGAGAGAAGGTAAAGAAACCCCCAAGAGACTAAAAGACTCTTATTTATAGGCGAAAGAGACCCATAAAACAAACGTCTCGGATTACGCCTCGGATTACGCGCCGCCTCAAAAGATAAAGGCAAAAACGCTTCGGTCAAGGCAAAACCGACCCTTGGGATCCTCCCCCAAAAGATGGTGTTAATTCAAAACGAATCAAGAGCATTTAATGAAGATTTGCACACGTAGTCAAGACACGTGGCAAAGAGCCTATGCGGCCAGATGAGTCTATGCGGCTGAGACACTTATGCGGCATGAACGGGGCCATGCTTCTTATTCAAAGTGTTTCAATTTTGCAAATTGAAAACTTTGAAGGGGGTCCTGTAGAAGCATGGAAAATATCAGAATAATGGTCCATGCGGCTCCGGGGAAGAAGCCCATGCGGCTCATACAGGAGCTGCCTTATGCGGTTCAAAGAGGACTCTCAGTCTCATGCGGCTCGGGAGTGTATGCGGTTCAGCAGGAATATGCGGCTCGATCGACGCCACGTGTCCCCTTGCGATCCTTCCCTACAGCTGGCCATTTGAGTAGTGGCCTCATTTAATGCTCCGACACGACTTGCCGACTGTGATGGCTCTGGCATAAAGTATCATAATGGCTCTGCCATAATGACAGACTCTTCGGGAAAAGAAGAAAATCTCTGACCCGATCCGTCAGAAGTCCCAGGTTGCCACGTGGCAAGTCTCATGCGGCTTAAATGGAGAACAGCTTCATGCGGCTCACTGAGAAGTCATCCTATATGACCGGCAGAAATCAGCCATATGCGGCCCACTGAGAACCCAGTCCCTGCGGCTCAATACAACGATAGCTTATGCGGCTCGTAGAGATTATGCATATGCGGTTCATTGAGAGTTCATCCCCTGCGGCTCAATAAAGCGTTGTCTTATGCGGCTCACGAAGATTATCTCCCTGCGGTTCAAGTCTTGTCTATCCCATGCGGCTCTGGCAGGACCCACAATTGAAACACGTGGCATCGGATCAATCAAGGATTTAACCGAATCTCAACAAATATATTTGACATCATCATCATAATTACTGAGATTAAGGCATATCATTTATCATCAAGCCAATGGAACACGTGGCGAGCAATCAGACATTGGTATAATCAATCATGAAGATTTAAAGCAATTAACATTAACTGCTCACAAGATTCGGTGCTATCCGCATTAATGGCCTAGATTTATTGTAATCAGGATCAAGGGTTCAGATAGATTGAAGGAGCGCCGACATTCCAAACGAATGATCATTAGCAAACCCTAATGGTCATACCCCACTCTTATAAATAGCCAGCATCATTTCCTTGCAGAACCCCCCGGCAACAAAAGAATAAAAAAAGAGAGAGACGAATATACAGAGAGAGTTCCCCTCTTTTCGATAACCACAGAGAGAGAGAAGCCAGGAGAGCAATACGAGGAGAGCAAGAAGAGCATTTCTTCGTCCACGCCAAGCAGATCTTCCACGAGCCAAGGCTGCATACCGATCGTCCAAGGAGTAAGGCAGAGCGGCCGTCGCTTTCCCGAGCCTCTATCGTCACCCCCCAGAATAAAAAATAAACAATTGTACTTAGACTACTGTACCTAGGTTTTCGTCCCTAGGCTTTCTTTGTACAAGCGAGTCTGTAACGTGAAGTAAAAGTCCGGTTCTCCGATAATTGTTCTGTTCTTTTATATTTCATGGCAGACAGTCCCGACCCCGTTACGGGGATCGGTATTTTTATTAATTATTGCTTTAGGGGATACAACGTTCGAGTCCTACTCGGACTTGTTTCTGTGAGTTATAGCTTATTCCTTAGGTTGATTATTGTTTGGAACTTTTCCTATGTGATGTGTGTTCACTTGGTTTGGACATTCCTATGTGCTGTGGGTTAATTCTCTAGTTTGGACATTTTTTTAGTTTATATATTTCTTCTCTTGGTTAGTTATTTTGCTGTAGACTTTTTACCTTTGAGTTTAGTTATATTTATAGTTCTGTAACTTATTTTCATTTCGGTTGGACGTTGTGATGCTGTGGTTGTAATGCCCCGCTCCGTACGGCGCATTACGCTGAAGCGTTGACTCAACGAGTCGCGTAGACCGAATAAAATGTATCGATGCAAAACGATACGAGAGTTAAGTTGTCCCGAGCAACGCATCAAACTAAGTCGATGCGAAGAGTTGCCTTGTCCCGAAAGAATGTATCGAGTTGAATCGATGCGAAGCGCCGCGTTGCCCGGAAGGATGAGTGCGTTGAATCGGCTCGAAGATTCTAAGAAATCGAATCGACTAAGGCGCAAGTCCAAATCGTTGAAGTATTGATTTTAGTTGGTTTCGTGTGCAGGTTATACTTTGACGGGAAAATATTAGAGGTCGATCTTTTGCAATATTTAGTAAGGGGTCCGCGAAATCAAATCGTCGCCTTGCGACGGGCCGAGACTTGGGCACGCTAAGGCAAACCGAACGTATAACTCAATGAAGCACGAAGTGCTCGAATGGCTAAGTCAGGAGAGTGGCCGTGCAACAAAGTTAGGGAATCGAGTCGCATCGGCTCGGCGAAACAACGAAGGCATATCGACTCAAGGTGGGAGGATTGACTTCTTTTTACTCCTTCATTCGATAAGTCAAATATATCATTGTATGCTAAGTTAGCCTATCGACGCCACGGGCGTGGTCCGATCAGGATAAATCATAGTGTGAGTCGAACACTAAGTTAGAACAATCGAAATGAAACGTGTATCAAATACACGAGTCGCTATGGAACATTAGATATCGCAAAGGCGAGCGCCTCGGTGCGTAAGCCGCAAGAACTTGGGATAACTGAAATCGGCGAGTGCCTTAGTGCACGAACCATACCGTGCCTTTGCTGCACGAGTTAGACGGCTAGAACATGGAAAGACAATAGGCGAGCGCCCTAGCGCGCAAGCCCCAAACATTGAATGCTAAGTTATAGAACATGGGAATATGGTCGGAACGTGCCTACGTGTACGGGATAATAAAAGATGGCTTCGTTGCGAGGGAATACAGTTGCGGTATGAATGTGGCAGAACTGTCGGATATGACATGTTGCCTCGAAAGGTGTTCAAGACCTTCGGGTCGTTCGGTTGACGAGCATTGAGTTGAGGCACGATGCCATTGAATCATCGAAACGAAGTACGAAACGAAAGAAGATAGAAAGCTAAAATGGAAGAAATACGAGACGATAAGTCTGAGTCTCGGACTCAAGACTATGTTTGGTTGTTTGAATTTAACTGTTGAATGATAGGGCATTGCATGGTCGATTGAAATGGGCTCGAGATTAATGTGATATTAACTCGTGCACGAGTATCCCCCCAAACGGATAAATGCCGGAGGTCCCCGGAACCGATTTGGCCGCGAAGGGATGATAATCTTTGTAGGCGCACATCCTTAAACAAGATGGGAGAAGCCGCAAATGATGGCATGTACCGGGAACGTTTCGGTTGTTTGGGAGAGTGACCCAACCCGTGAAACGTCGACAGCCCAACCAAATAGAGAGAAAAGAAGGAGAGAAAAGAAAGGAACTCCTTTAGTCCATTCCGGCACGGATACGCCAACGACCCGCATATAGCTAAGGAACGATGGGTTGAAAGTGTAGGCACGTGTGCGTCCCGCATATAGATCCTACTTAGAGATGCACTATAACATGACAGGGATGGAACGAGGCGTATTCATCTTGCGTCAGTGCAAGGGACGCAAGGGCGAGTGCGTCGACTTGGTAAGTCGCGCCACGAATCAAACACGAGATTGCTTGTTTGTTTGCCTATTCAATTTGATAACATGCTGCTATGCTAACATGCTTTATGCTTTCGAAGATGCCATGAAATTGACCCTAAGGAGAACATAGCAAGATCATAAGCTAAGTTGCATGATTCAACATAAAGATTAAAATGTCGGTTTGGAAAGATGATCTTTGATTCAGTACATGCGAGGACGAACGTACTGATCCCCCACCAGCTTCATGCAGGGTGCAGGGAATGAATGGCTCGCGGCGAAGCGTTGCTTGAACGTGTTGAGGCTTAGAATGCCGAAGCGCATTGAAGCGTGCAATCGCATTGACGCTCGGACTACGCAACTGGATTGATGCGGCCGAAATATAGAAGGCATGATGTATGGAACGGTGAAATCCTTTATGGGCAAGAGAGAACCTGAGTGTTGTAGCCAATCTGGCATATATTGTTAGGCTATCGAAGCCTTTGTAATCTATGTTTCGAATATCAATAAAGAGAATTGTTTCGTATACTCTGTTTTCCTATCGTTGTAAACATCGAATCAAAAGATAACCATTTGAGAACTTGTCATCTTGTCTTGCACGAGCGCAACTCCAGGCTCGTGCGGCATCACGCCCCCTGCGAGGACGATGATTCGGGTGATTCCGGGTCGGGGCGTGACAAATTGGTATCAGAGCCCTAGGCTCAATTTCCTCTGGACGCTTGCTTCATTACAATTCGAAAAGTTGCCCACCACCACTTGATATCACTCTTGACTCTACTCGATGCCGCACTGGATGTTACATACAATAAGTCTAATACAAATCGCGTAATTTTGCCGCATGTGTTTTGGAAATTACACGATGTTTGCTAAGAAAGTCGCGAAGGGTATATTGCATTGAATGCAAACGAGCCGTAAAAATGTTAGTTGCGGCAAGCGCAACAAATTGTGGAATACGATTTGAGATACTGTGGCAATGTAACATGTTGAATGAGAAATAAAATGATGCACGAAGTGCAACGAGTAATGGTGAATATGCGTTAAAATGAAAGTGAGAAGTGATAAGCCAATACCGAATGTGTTAAACGGATTGTGCATTGACTTGGAAAGTCGAGAGTAATTCGTTGCACGAGGTACGGTAAATATTAGAAATGATCGTTGCACGATGTGCAACGCGTATTGAAAAGTAAAAATTATTGTACGTGGTGCAACGCATATCAAATTAATCGTTGCACGAAGTGCAAGGGAAATTGGAATTGAATCGTTGTATAAAGTAGAATAAAAGTGTCGAAAATAAATCGTAGCACGATGTGCAACGCGTATCGAAAGTAAAATTTGTTGCACGGGGTGCGACGCATATCAGATAAATTGTTGCACGAGATGCAATGTAAGGAAAGAATTGAAATCGTAAATCGATAGAACGAATCGTTCGGTTGCACACCAAACTTATGTTGGCAAACGAGAACATTGACCGAATCGTGTCAAATTTTGATAGAATCAAAGTTACGGTTGTGATCAAGCACGATCACTGCGAAAATCGTAAGTCGGAAGAGAACGTTGGCCTATACTAAGTATAACGCGAGGGAAATGGCTTGAATTCTGAGTGGTATATGCCATACCACGTAGGCGATGAATGACTCGATTTCGAGTGGTATATGGTATAGCACTTGTGCGATAAATTGCATCGACGCTTTGTGAGAATTGCAGAAAGTTTGTCCGCAACGGACGGGGGAGTACCGAGACTCGATTGAAGATTTGTATGACGGTATGTTGATGCAAGTGTTCTTCGAAATTCGGTTGGAACGATAAGGCGAGACTCGTATCAATGAACGATACGTCAGACGAGAATAATAAGTCGGTCGGACGACTGAGACTAGCAAAACGATTAGGCCTTGACGCAATAATTGGATCGACGGGAAAGGAATACTCGAGATTACAAACGAGTCGCACGACTTGCGATCTCGGTAGAAACGTTGGGCGAGACGAATTGAATCGTACAACTTGCGATCTCGATAGAAATGTTAGGCGATGCAAACATTTACATTGAATCGCACGATGTGCGACTTCGGTAAGAAAGTTGGTTGACGCGAGAAACCGTGCCTATAAAATAGTTGGTTAAGTTACGGCGACACTCATTTGAGTACGACTGAAAACACACAAGACTTAGAGGGCGAGATCGAATAACTCGAGGGCACGATGTTGGATAATCGGTAACTCGGTTACGCGATCAAAGTATAGCGGGATGCGGCGAATCGGAGAACGAGTAGATGCGTATGGAAAAGTTTGTTGCAAACTTGGATGTATGCGAGGCGAGTTAAGTTGACGTTGAAACAGATTCAAAGTTGACCCTTACGTTGTCGAAATAGATACGGCGTATCGAGATCGATACGTAAGGAAACGTAAGCGATGTGAGAATACAAAATGGAATGCGCCTTGCGCTATCAAAATTTTGTAAGAAACGATACGAGAATGAACGAACTTGGTTGATCGTAAATTTTGTGATTAATCAAGATGAGACTATAAGTCATCGACGATTGCTCGATGCGTATAGCATCTCGTGTGTCGACCCGCGAATAAGATAGACTCGAATTCGATACGAGTAGATGTTTCGTAAAATGCGGAATCATCGACGGTAGTGCATGACTTTACTCGGATAGTTGTGCATCAGTTGTGCCGATAGAAATGGTTTTGTCCGAAATTGGATAGTCACATAGAATCGTCGGAACGTGATTTGGCTTCGAAATAAGATATAGCATGGTTCGTAGTAAACTGTCCTTCGATGATGATCCACAGTTATCGAGCGTAGCTTCGGGGCAGCTGACCCTAGAAGACTTGACCGCCAAATCAAATTGAATACTGCAGACCGTAAGATGACCCATACGATATCGCATATGAGATTGCACCGATAACAAATATAACACGGTGCATGTTGACGATAAGTCTAGGCGATCGAAAAAATTTGTTGGAACAGCTTTCGATTGAGAATGATATAGTTAGATTTTGAGTATTCGTCGGATGAATACTTGAATGGTTATGTTGGTCGACGGTCGAACTAGAATTCACCAACGAACTTGGTGATTCGGATAGGCGATTGCGAGAAACGTGCTATGCACGAGAGGGAATGATAAGGGAATGACTTACGAGTCATGTCGTTAGATTCGGATTCACCTTGCAATTGAGCTGGCGTGAATCGAACTTATATTCGATGTTGCTAGACGGATAAGTCGGGAATTTGGCTAGTGAATTTCCTACTCGATAGGAATCGAACGTAAGGCGTATCGTAAAGATTTCGTGTCAAGGCGATCGTTGCCTTGAGCACCGTCGCCTTGATATAAACTTTTGTGTCGGATAGATTGTGGCCTTTGTGCAATGTCAATTTAAAGTTACGTCGGGAGAAGTTAAGTACGATGCCTGGGAAAGTAACCTAGCTGGCTTAGCCCTGAATGTTGATGCATTTGCAAGTCAACAAAGAAAATTGTATCGAGATGAGTTGCATAAGCAAGACTTCGAAAATAGTTGGGTAGCGACTTCGAACGCAAGGCGTTGCGGAGACTCGTTGTGATTGGATGCGCGACGGCTTGACGCAATGCGTAGAATTGATAGTCCCGATGAAATATACGAAACGAAAAAGGCGATTATGAATCGCATCGCGTGCAGTGACTTTATTGAATGAATCACGTATGTATCGAATATACGTATGCGATAAAATTTCGAGAACGGTTGCTAAGGGTAAGTCCGATCGAGAGTACGAGATAGCAAGCATAGGATTAAAATTTACCTGTCAGCTTTGTTCCAATTTGCTACGGCTGGACTTGGTCGAAATACACATATCTTCGGGACGCCTTGAATATATGTATGGATCCAAATCGAGTTGTATACAAAAATTCAAATTGAGCTGCAGGGAAGACTTGAAAAGTTAAAATGAAAGCTTGCGAGATAGTGTGAAACTGAATAACGTTGGTGGGACGAGATCGTGAAACGATCTATGAAACACTTAGTTGGAGTGTTGGTTTTGGTTCGCGGACGAACCTTGTTTTGAGTGGTATATTCTGTAATGCCCCGCTCCGCACGGCGCATTACGCTGAAGCGTTGACTCAACGAGTCGCGTGGACCGAATAAAATGTATCGATGCAAAATGATACGAGAGTTAAGTTGTCCCGAGCAACGCATCAAACTAAGTCGATGCGAAGAGTTGCCTTGTCCCGAAAGAATGCATCGAGTTGAATCGATACGAAGCGCCGCGTTGCCCCGAAGGATGAGTGCGTTGAATCGGCTCGAAGATTGTAAGAAATCGAATCGACCAAGGCGTAAGTCCGAATCGTTGAAGTATTGATTTTAGTTGGTTTCGTGTGCAGGTTATACTTTGACGGGAAAATATTAGAGGTCGATCTTTTGCAATATTTAGTAAGGGGTCCGCGAAATCAAATCGTCGCCTTGCGACGGGCCGAGACTTGGGCATGCTAAGGCAAACCGGACGTATAACTCAATGAAGCACGAAGTGCTCGAATGGCTAAGTCAAGAGAGTGGCCGTGCAACAAAGTTAGGGAATCGAGCCGCGTCGGCTCGGCGAAACAACGAAGGCATATCGACTCAAGGTGGGAGGATTGACTTCTTTTTACTCCTTCATTCGATAAGTCAAATATATCATTGTATGCTAAGTTAGCCTATCGACGCCACAGGCGTGGTCCGATCGGGATAAATCATAATGTGAGTCGAACACTAAGTTAGAACAATCGAAATAAAACGTGTATCAAATACACGAGTCGCTATGGAACATTGGATATCGCAAAGGCGAGCGCCTCGGTGCGCAAGCCGCAAGAACTTGGGATAACTGAAATCGGCGAGTGCCTTAGTGCACGAACCATACCGTGCCTTTGCTGCACGAGTTAGACGGCTAGAACATGGAAAGACAATAGGCGAGCGCCCTAGCACGCAAGCCCCGAACATTGAATGCTAAGTTATAGAACATGAGAATATGGTCGAAACGTGCCTACGTGCACGGGATAATAAAAGATGGCTTCGTTACGAGAGAATACAGTTGCGGTATGAATGTGGCGGAACTGTCGGATATGACATGTTGCCTCGAAAGGTGTTCAAGACCTTCGGGTCGTTCGGTTGACGAGCATTGAGTTGAGGCACGATGCCATTGAATCATCGAAACGAAGTGCGAAACGAAAGAACATAGAAAGCTAAAATGGAAGAAATACGAGACGATAAGTCTGAGTCTCGGACTCAAGACTATGTTTGGTTGTTTGAATTTAACTGTTGAATGATAGGGCGTTACATGGTCGATTGGAATGGGCTCGAGATTAATGTGATATTAACTCGTGCACGAGTATCCCCCCAAACGGATAAATGCCGAAGGTCCCCGGAACCGATTTGGCCGCGGAGGGATGATAATCTTTGTAGGCGCACATCCTTAAACAAGATGGGAGAAGCCGCAAATGATGGCATGTACCGGAAACGTTTCGGTTGTTTGGGAGAGTGACCCAACCCGTGAAACGCCGACAGCCCAACCAAATAGAGAGAAAAGAAGGAGAGAAAAGAAAGGAACTCCTTTAGTCCATTCCGGCGCGGATACGCCAACGACCCGCATATAGCTAAGGAACGATGGGTTGAAAGTGTAGGCGCGTGTGCGTCCCGTATATAGATCCTACTTAGAGATGCACTATAACATGACAGGGATGGAACGAGGCGTATTCATCTTGCGTCAGTGCAAGGGACGCAAGGGCGAGTGCGTCGACTTGGTAAGTCGCGCCACGAATCAAACACGAGATTGCTTGTTTGTTTGCCTATTCAATTTGATAACATGCTGCTATGCTAACATGCTTTACGCTTTCGAAGATGCCATAAAAATGACCCTAAGGAGAACATAGCAAGATCATAAGCTAAGTTGCATGATTCAACATAAAGATTAAAATGTCGGTTTAGAAAGATGATCTTTGATTCAGTACATACGAGGACGAACGTACTGATCCCCCACCAGCTTCATGCAGGGTACAGGAAATGAATGGCTCGTGGCAAAGCGTTGCTTAAACGTGTTGAGGCTTGGAATGCCGAAGCGCATTGAAGCGTGCAATCGCATTGACGCTCGGACTACGCAACAGGATTGATGCGGCCGGGATATAGAAGGCATGATGTATGGAACGGTGAAATCTTTTGTGGGCAAGAGAGAACCTGAATGTTGTAGCCAATCTGGCATATATTGTTAGGCTATCGAAGCCTTTGTAATCTATGTTTCGAATATCAATAAAGAGAATTGTTTTGTATACTCTGTTTTCCTATCGTTGTAAACATCGAATCAAAAGATAACCATTTGAGAACTTGTCATCTTGCCTTGCACGAGCGCAACTCCAGACTCGTGCGACATCACGCCCCCTACGAGGACGATGATTCGGGTGATTCCGGGTCGGGGCGTGACAGTGGTTGTCTCTCTGGTTCGGGATAGACTTTTGGGTGTGGATCGGTACCACCTTTGTGGCTAGGTCATCCTAGTTATAGAGGAGGTGCTGCCCAAATTTTTGGAAAAGTATTTAAAAATAATATTTTATAAGTTCAGAAATTTTTGTATATCAAAACCTATTTCTGATACCCTAGTCCTTGCAAATAGTTTATAAAAATTATTTCATTGGTTTTTGATTTGGTTTTAAGTGTTGATTGGTTAGTTTTCTGTATCCCCTGTCAGGCGACAACCGTATCGGTCGGATGAGCCTCGGCGACACGTAAACGTTACAGGACATTCTTGTACGTTGAGGCGTTAGCCAGCAACGTGAGATTGCATGACCAAGTCTGAGATGTCCCATTTTCATAAGTTATATTTAATTATATTTATATTTTTAGAACTTGTTACTGGGTATTTTGTACCTTAGGTGCAGGGCCTCGACCTTCTGATTGGACCGCTTCACGGCACTCAAAGCTCGCCTCAGCCTTATTAATTTAATTTGTTGTAAGGGCATAAGCCCAGCTTTTCTGTATTTTTCTGGGGTCCTGTATTGTGTAGCTTAGATTTTCTATTTCTTTTCTGAGTTGGTTATTTGCGTAGCTAGACGTATAAATTATAATTCGATATTAATTATTTTGTATAAAAATTAATAAGAATTTCTCATATTTAAGTAAAATGGATAATTACTAGTAGATTAACAAGTTCATGTTTTTATCATTTAAAAAAATTTAGCTTTATATATATATTATTAAAATACAAAGTTTTGCCAATTAATCTGTAATTGTCATTTTCCCAATTAAATCAGTAATCGGTTATTCCGTAAATTGATAACAAATATATTTTACGACGTTAGACGGATTTCGTTAGATTAATTAAATAACTTAAAATCTGACTAGAGTCTGTTTCTAGAAATTGCAACTAGCACACCTAGATTTGGCTCATCTATGTTTCTAAGTCAGGATTCTAAACTGTAGGATTTCGAGGACGTACTTGACTTCCTTTCCGACACTGGCATCCCAATCCGGTCATACAAACAAAGGCAAGTTACGGTTATATTTTCTTGCATTTTATTTAGTAATTGTCATGTTGCATGCTTAAACCACATTGCTACATGGAACTCTCTCCTTGGGTTCAATTATTGATTGTGGGGATATTGGGGGAGTAGTGTAGCGTTTATGACCAATACCCTCATATTGCATTATTGCGCGAGCTTACCCCTCTTACACATGGGGATAAGCTGTATCGCATCGCTAGGATGCTATTGTACAACCCAAGCTAGTCATAGACGTTACATATTCAAATCATATTGTTTCAAATACTGAAATGCTGAAAAATTGCTGGAAAATATTGTTCAAAGTATTTCAACTGTTTAAAATTGTATCTTTTCATTATTATTTAGAATGTCGGATTATGTACTCGTACTTGCTCCTTTCCTGACTGGATCCCCCTTCAATAGGTGATATTGATGATGCTGAGCTATTGTTTAATAGCTACTATGATCCGGTATTATATCCTGTGGTGTTGCTAGAGTCTCCCTTGAAGGACACAGAACCAGAGGCTGATGAGCCGACCGTTTAACTAGTTGTTTTCCAGTTATCTAGCTTTATTGTGTTGGAGTTTGTAGATTTTGATTTCAGTATTTTATTTCAGTACTTTCAGTTTCAGTTTATACTTTTCAATTGTTGAATAAAAAGTTTTTAAATATTTGTAAATTCGTGTTGTGACAAATGCAAATAAATATTGTTGTGAATACCTGCATATAGAAACAGTTTACTGCCGCCGTCTCACAACGGTGCAGGCTGGACATGATCCGATTGGACCCAACAATTTGGGATCGGTTCGTGACAATATATATATATATATATATATATATATATATATATATATATATATATATATATTGGAACCAGGTAAATTTTTTCTGGAATCGCTTCCACTGGGATTCGAACTCTTAACCACTCGGACCGCATGCATCTCTCTTAACCACTAGGCTAGAGATCATTTGCACACACACACACACACACACACACACACACACACACACACACATATTAATTGTTGGATTTTATTTGTCTGTAGCGTAATCTTAGTCTTAGTACTACTACTACTACTACTATTATTTGTTTGTGGCCTGTCCCGATCCAGTGCCCGGGGTCCGATCCCGAGTCCGAACACCAGATCCCGTTTTCCGAACCCATCTTTGGATTTTCTATAAAACCTGATATTATAAAATGCATTACTTATTATATCTATACATATATATACATATATATATATATATAGTTGGTTTAATAAATAATTTTTTTTCTTCCTAAAACCTATTTACTACCATGACCAGGACCACCCCCCCAACCGCTGGATCCATTCTCTCCCCCCACGTTCCCACGTACTCCTCACTCCTCTCTCCTTAAAACACTTATCACCAAACTTTTCATTCAAAAAATAAAAATAAAAACCCACCAGCACACACCATCCCAACCACCTCCATTCCCATCACTCCACTTCCCAGAGCCCTAGCTCCGCTGACCCCTCCTTTCCCCGAGGCCGGTGCCGAACCCTCCGACCCGAGCCAGCCCGCGTGCCGTTCCCCGTGGCCGGCACCCGTCCGCGACCTTCCGGCGGCCCGCCTCCGCCCGAGCCTCCGCACGGCCGCCGTGCCCTAGCCGTCCCGACCGGAGCCTCGCCTCCGCTCGCCGTTCCAGACCCCCTCGAGCCCGACGCCAGCGCCTCCGCCCGCTTTTCCCTGTCCGGAGCCGAGCCCTAGTTCCGGCCGTCCGATCCGCCTCGGCTTCGCCTTCCGACAACCCCTTGCGCGCTGTCCCGCCGCAGCCGCCTTCCAGTGGCCTCTGTCCCCGCGCGCTCGTGAGCTGCCCCTGTGGCCGGGCTGTCCCGAGTTGATCCATGTTCGCGTTTTTCGTGGCCTTGTCGATCCCCTGACCCGTGGCCCACCGCTGTTTCGGCTTTCCTGTGCCGCTGTCCGCGTTCACGTGTGCTGTCGAGGATTTCTTTTATACATCTGAGAGCTCTAGCCGAGCACCCCGAGGTATAATTTCGTGTCCCTGTGTCCCTCCCGTAGATAGCCGGTGATGACGTAGTCCCGACCCCGTTACGGGGATCGACATTTGATATTGTTGCGTTAGGGGATACGCGGTTTCATTGGTTACGTCGCGGCATAGTTTCTCTTTGGTACTGTGTGCTGTGGATTATTTCTTTTAGGTCTGGGTATTATTTTGTGTGTTATGGTTTAATCCCTTGGGTTGGTTATTGCTTGGGATTTATGTGCTTTGTGTTTGTATCTTAGGCTATGACTTGCCTTGGTGGCTTTGGAGATTGGTATTTGGGTGGTGTGGTTTTGAGTGCTGTTTAGTATTTTGGGTTGTTGTTAGTGTGGGTTTTGTACCGCCTATGTGGCTAGGTCGTCCTAGTTACAGAGGAGGTGCTGCCCAAATTTTCGAAAAAGTATTTAAAAATGATATTTTATAAGTTCAGTAATTTTGTATATCAAAACCTATTTCTAAAATCCTGGTCCTTGCAAATAGTTTTATTGGTTTTGATTTGGTTTAAAGTGTTGGTTGGTTAGTTTCTGTATCCCCTGTAGGCGACGATCGTATCGGCCAGATGAGCCTCGACGATACGCAAATGCTACAGGATTTCCTATACGTTGAGGCGTTAGCCAGCACCGTGAGAATTGCATGACCAAGTCTGAGACGCCCTATTTTTCTATAAATTATATTTAATTATATTTTATTTTAGAACTATTTACTGGCCTCTAGTATTTTGGGTGCAGGGTTTCGGCCTCTTGACTGGACCGCTTCACGGCATTCAGAGCTCGCCTCAGCATTTAAATTAAATTAATTAATTTGTTGTAAGGGCATAAGCACAGTTTTTTTTATTTTTCTGTGGCCTGTATTTGTGTAGTTTAGAATTTTCTGTTCTTTTTGGTTGCTGCTTTGCGTAATTAGACGCGTACTTAAAATGGGTATTAGTTTTATATGAAAAATTATAAGAGTTTTTTCACTTCTAAATAAAAAGGATAAAATTCAAGTTTGTATTATTTAAACAAATTCACATTTTTCCCTTTAAAAGAAAAACCTAATTTTATGTATATAATATTAAAGTACAAAGTTTTGTTAAATGAATTGGAAAATACGATCTTTATCCAATAAATCAATAAATCGGTTCCTTTTTCGTTAATTGATAATTGTATCCTGTGACGGTAGAGTAGGTTGATAGCTTAATTAAATAACTTAAAACTGGACTAGGACCTGCTTCTAGAAATTGCAACTAGCACACCTAGATATGGCTCATCTACGTTTCTAAGTCAGGGTTCTTAACTGTAGGGTTTCGAGGACGTATTTGACTTCATCCCCGGTACCGACATCCTATTCCAGTCATTAAACAGAGACAAGTTACGGTTATGTTTTCTTGCATTTTATTTAGTAATTGTCATGTTGCATGCTTAAACCACATTGCTACACGGAACTCTCTCCTTGAGTTTGATTATTGATTGTGGGGATATTGGGGCAGTAGTGTAGCGTTTATGGCCAATACCCTCATATTGCATTATTGTGCTAGCTTACCCCTCTTACACACGGGGATAAGCTGTATCGCATCGCTAGGATGCTATTGTACAACCCAAGCCGGTCATAGACGTTACCTATTCAAATCACATTGTTTCAAATACTGAATTGCTGAAAATTGCTGGAAAATATTGTTCAAAGTATTTCAACTGTTTAAAATTGCATCTTTCCATTATTATTTAGAATGTCGGATTATGTACTCGTACTTGCTCCTTTCCTGACTGGATCCCCCCATAGGTGATGTTGATGATACTGAGCTATTGTTCAATAGCTACTATGACCCAGTATTATATCCTGTGGTGTTGCCAGAGTCCCCCTTGGAGGATGCAGAACCTGAGGCCGATGAGCCGACCGTTTAGCTTGTTGTTTTCCTCGTTATCTAGTTTGATTGTGTTGGAGTTGTAGATTTTGGTTTCAGTATTTTATTTCAGTACTTTCAGTTTCAGTTTGTACTTTTCAATTATTGAATAAAAAGTTTTAAATTTCCGTATATTCGAGTTGTGACAAATGTATAGATGTTGTTGATATTACCTGCAACTAGAAATAACTTACTGCCGCCTTCTCACAACGGTGCGGGCTGGGCATGATCCGATTCGACCCAACAATTTAGGATCGGATCGTGACATATTTTTAGTGGTGGCCCATACAGGTCCAAAAACAATAACTTAGGTAAACATATCTAGAAACAATTAGAACACTCGAACATTAATTTGTCACAACATAGGACCGGAATATACTATAAGTAAGTTTTTTTGTTTGATTATAGACTGGTAGGATACCTTGCTTATGTATTGCATCCTAAACCTTCCAGAGTATGGCCAAAAGAAAGATCACCCGTTCCGGTCCTGCCGACGATGAGGTGTCATCTACCAATCATACCCCACCTCCTCAAGCACGCCCGGACCCTCCTCCTTTGCAGCTGACTGACCGTCCCCACGCTGCACCAGCACCCCATGCCGTTTACTCTACTACAGCTTAAACGGCAGAACCTGCACCTCCATGAACTGAGCCGTAGTCCCCTGCTGTAGTGGTCGTACCAGCTGCCCCACCAGTACCGGTGGACCCCACCGAGCTCGTAGGCCTGCTACGAGGAGTACTGGAGGCCCAGAGAGCCCAAGCTGAAGCCCATCGCGAACAGACCGCGATCATGAGAGAATGTAGCTCCCCTTCCCGGAAATGTTTGAAATTATTTTTTTAAATTTATTTATTGGATTTAAATGGTGATTTTTAAAATTATTTTATAAATAATTATTTAGTTAATTATTACGGTAGATGACTTTAGACATGGTTGAGTTTTGAAGTACCTGACGACTAGGAACCATGGCACGGATAGTACAATGGCGTGCCTTGACTAGTGTATTATCCATGCCAAGGAAGACCCAGCCATAGGTGTGCTCTAACTAGGAAAACCAAGCTAAGTTGCGACTTAACTCCTAGAAATAGTTAAATTTTTATTTATTTATGTTATTAAATATTAGGAGACCCGGTTGTACAAAATCAGTCTGGACTGGACTCGAACCAAGTCCAAGACCATATAATGATGTAGTGTGACCAAAGACGTCAGTGTCGATGTATTTTGTGTGTAAGTCATATTTTACCTTAATGCCCTATTAAAGTTATTTTATGAATAATTGTTATATATATGTATTAAGGATATTATAAGTAATTTATGGAAAAGGATAATTGTGGACAGAATACTCTCTTAGTTGTCCTTATGCATGTTAGAGGTTTTGTAGACTGCACACATTTTGTAGGTACAGTTATTATATATTTTTCTCCATTACTGTCATTATTAAGTCATATTGTATTTCAGATTATTTTTTATTTTTGTACAACTATATACATATGTGTATATATATATACATTGTTGTTATACTACTTTTTATATATGTAAACATTTCGTGTGGGTAATTCCATATGTGTGTATGGTATGTATATATAAATATATTATATATGTATGTGTATGTATGTACACATATATATTAAATATGTGCATCTGAATATATATATATATATATATATATATATATATATATATATATATATATATATATATATAATATATATATATATATATATATATATATATATATATATATATATAGAGAGAGAGAGAGAGAGTTTTTATGACCTTTGTCTCATAAAGTTGATCCTTCGTATCCACAATCACCACTTGCTTGTCAGTCTCTTCTATTAGCTCTCCCTCCTCAATTTCTTCATCTCCAACTTCCCGTGGGGGCAGAACGTCACTAAGTCTAAGGGGAGCCTTAGAAAGCTCACCACAGCCCAACAACTTGGCTTCTTTCGGATGTTTGGCCTTTAAATTGGTTTAACAATTTCGGCTATCTTCACCAACTAATGTAATTACCTGGACCTCTTCTTGCTTACAGGTCATTTTTGGATGCCTAGAATCCATCAGTGTGTCCACCTTGTAGCCTGTATCAATCTTTTCACCAGCAGCTTTACCACATCTTCTGACAAACCTTCCTTTCCAAGCCCAGCAAGCAGCTGAGCAACCCAGGCCCAGCACAGTTATCCCACGCCCAGCCCAAACTATTCCCTGAGCCTCTCGGCCAAACCGAGCCAGGTTAGCCGCGCCCGTTCTGTTTGATAACAGAATCCTCGTATTTAAGTGCGAATGATCGAACAAAAACCTAAAACTAGAGCCGCCACTTCCTCCCCAGCCTTGGGCGAACACGACCCCGTGCGTGCCACCGCCGTGCGCCATCGCATGCGTCGCCGGACGGTGGAAGAACCGCGTGCGCACGCGCGAAACAGGGGAAAACAGAACAGTAGCAGTAGCAACGGATGCACAACTTCGTCGCGAGATATCTTCGCGCACAGTCGACTATTCGTCGAGTCATTTTTTCGGGTATGCTCCCAACCCTACCGACTTTACATCCTATCAACTAGATTAGTATAGATCGTAATAAAAGTCCAGGAGAAATCGACGTAAAGTCGACAAGAAAATTGTTCATAAAACAGTTTTCAACAGTCCCAAGTAGCCCTCTTTGGAGATCGATTCCTGCCGATTCATAAAGAGTTTCAAAATTCTAATTGAACACCTTTTTAGACAACATATACATGATCACAACCCATTTGATAGACTCTGATTTTGTAAGGTATGTAGGAAGTTATTCGATTCCGAAGTTTACCGAAAAACTGTTTTTAAAATATTAAAATTTACAAAAAAAACCCTTCGATACGACGTGCGTCCCACCAATCCGGGCAACGTGGTCACGAACCGAAAGCATCAAAAGGTGCGTAACGGCTTCGTGGACGTGTGGGATTTGACGGAATTCAAATTGGTCGCGTGTGCGCGACGAATTTGATGCGTATCCGTCGAAATTTACCGTATCGGCCTCTATGCAAGTTTCTCAATTACTTCGTACACGCTCGTCAGATCAAGACAAAACTTGCGCCAACAGGACTGTATCATTTTTTTGGTCATGTATGCCAAGTTTTTTCTGATTATGAGACAATTGATTGGATCGTCGTTTCGTGGGCCCCACGATCCGATTCAACGGGCGATTTTGTGCACGGCCCACCGGAATCCAAAATTGGACATACCGTTGGGTTCGTATCAAAAAAATGGATCCGTAGACACGTAGTTTGATGACTTTAGAGACCATTGACTCTGACGCGCTTTTCGATGCAAAGCGGATCCAACGACAGACACCGTTTTGGCCCAAAATTACCATTTTCCTCCTGTGTCCAGAATTGGACTCAAGGACAGGCAATCCTAGCTAATTTGACTATTCTGAGAACATTGGTATTGTCTATTTCAGCATCTGGAGACTGTTGTACGAGTTTTGACTATTATGGCACACTGAGTGGTTTGGATTGTCGATTTTACCAGCAGAGGACCCCAGGCGAGTACAGTTTATTGTCTGCATTTCGATATTGATCTTCACTATATTTCATTAATTGGCCATTGGTTATGTGATTTTTATATTCTATTATAAATTGTTGAGTCGGGAATGAGAAGTACCAAGGATGTGTGATCCGACCGTAGACATTGTTTATTTTTATGCAGTAGACCTCGTAGACAGTATTTATTTTCATGCAGTAGACCTCGTAGACAGTGTTTATTTTCATGCAGTAGACCTCGTAGACATTATTTATTTTCTGTAAGTAGACCTCGTAGACATTGTTTATTTTCTGCAAGTAGACCTCGTAGACATTGTTTATTTTCTGTAAGTAGACCACGTAGACATTGTTTATTTTCTGCAAGTAGACCTCGTAGACGTTGTTTATTTTCTGCAAGTAGACCTCGTAGACATTGTTTATTTTTATGCAAGTAGACCTCGTAGACCTCGCAGTGTAGTGTCCCAGACTGATCACATATCAAAGGTACTTATAACAGTGGAGAAAAGTATTTTTGTTTATTGCTATTGATTTTTCGTCTTTTCTGTTTATTTTCAAAAACATGTGATTGATGTCTAACCTCGGTTGTATAGTCATTTTCATTTATTGAAATTGCATTCAGTGAATTGTGCTCGTTCCATTCCTGACTGAAAACCAATATTTTTCAGGTTAGCCGTGGATTCACTTAGCATGGGAGATACGGGGGTACTTACAGACAAAAGCCTAGAGACTAGCTAGATAGTGGACTTGTAGTCATTCAAATATTTATACAAGTTTATATTTTTCTGCAAATGTAAAACTTGTGAATATTGTAAGTAAATTAATTATGTGAATGAGCATTATTTGTGATTTTGATCTTCATGACCGTGACAGCGTTCTACCGCCGACACTACGGCGTAGGCTGGCTTGGACACGTCTCGTATCCGTAGAAAAAAAACTGGTATGGGTCGTCACAGAGAAGGCATGGAGAATGCCCACAACGTGGCTATGGCTGCCCTCGAGAGAGGATGAACAGCTCAATCGAAACCAAGGCCTGCTAAGGTAAACATAAATCTAAGAGTTAATTTATGTATCATTAAGGCCATTCAATTTGATATGAGACATTATTATGTGAAGGTCGGCACTATCGAGAACTTTAAGAAACAGGACCCTCGACCCTTCAAAGGAACCGAGGGAATCATCTATGCGACGAATGGCTCGACAACATGGAGCATCTCCTCAACGTCGCTCGACTACCCGATGACCTCCATGTCGAAGCAGTAGGACTCCAGCTGCGAGATGTAGCAAGCACCTGGTATCGGAATGAACCCCGGCTCCAAGACAAGCAGCTTGACTGGGACACCTTCAAGAGGTTGTTTCGCAGGAAATTCTTTCCAACATCAGAGTTGCGGGAGATAGAAAGATAGTTCCAGGATCTGAAACAAGGGAACATGACGGTTGGAGAGTATGCGGCAGAGTTCGGTCGACTTAGCCGCTTTGCCAAGAACTTGGTTGCTGACCCGCGGAACATGCTGAAAGATTCAGGTATGGACTAAGGGAAGATATTTGCACCCCTGTGATCGTAGGAGGTGCCAAAACGTACGAGAAGATCCTGATACGAGTTCAAGATGTGGAGAAGAGCCAGCCTTCTCGTTCAAAAAGGGAGTATCCTGGAACTAGCAACTTCCAGGGTAGCCAGAAGAGGCCCAACCACAACAACAACAACAGGCCTTCTCACCACCAGCAGCAGGACCGTCTGGCAAGGACCAGTGACAAAGCACCTCAGAAGCAGATTCCTGTCTGCGACTTCTGCAAGAGGCCAGGACATCAGGCGAACATCTACAGGAAGAAACTGGGACACTGCCTAGTTTGTGGGTCTGCCACCCACCAAGTGAGGGACTGCCCCACAACATTCACCCGGACCGGAGCAACTCAGCAAAGAGCTCCTCTACCCACTCAACAACAACGATTCGGGCAACATCAGCAGAAGACCAGGCGAGCTTTTGCCCTAGCAGCAGACGAGCAAGAACCAGAGCAGAAACCCATCGCTGATGTCATCACATGTTCCATTTATGTGTTTTCACATCCTGTTCTAGCATTATTTGATTCGGGTGCATCACACAGTTTTATATCATCAAAGTTCATTTCTGCACACCCCATAGTTACGGGATTTAGCAAGTTGATAAGTAGAGTTATACCGGTGGTGGACCCACACCCATCACCGAGACATGTAACTGCCCCATAACTATCTCAGGCCATAAATTCTTAGCACCCTTACTTGTGATGCCCTTACCCAACTATGATGTAGTCCTAGGGATGGACTGGTTAAGTGAGCCGCATGCGCTGATAGATTTTCACAGAGGATGTGTAATCATCAGCCCACTAGGAGAACCGGAGTTTGAAATCTCTCAAGCTCCGGAAGACATGAAGAGCGTTACCTACTCCTCTATCACCGAAGAACCCGGGCCTCCTCACCCTATCATAGCGGAATTTATGGACGTCTTTCCAGATAGTCTTCCGGGATTACCGCCAGACCGAGGTGTGGAATTCACCATCGAACTAGTTCCCGTCTCTTCCCCTATTTCTTGGGGATGCTACAGAGTCAACCCCAAGGAGGCAAAGGAGATGAATGACTAGATTGACGAACTAAAGGCCCAGGGATTTATCAGAGATGGAGCTTCACCCTGGAGAGCGCCAGTTTTGTTTGTGCCCAAGATGGATGGAACCGTACGGATGTGCATTGATTACCGGGCGCTGAACAACATCACCATCAAGAACAAGTACCCTCTGCCCCGGATCGATGACATATTTGATCAACTAAGTGGAGCTAAGGTATTTTTGAAGATAGATCTCAGGTCTGGCTACCATCAAATCAAGGTTAGGAAGGAGGATATTCCAAAGATAACGTTCAACACCAAATATGGACAGTATGAATTTTTGGTCATGCCGTTTAGACTGACGAATGCCCCTGCGGTATTCATGAACCTTATGAACAAGGTCTTCCATGAATACCTAGATCAGTTTGTTGTTGTCTTCATCGATGACATTCTGATCTAATCGAAGACCGAAGAAGAACATGAAGAGCACCTGAGAAAAGTTCTGGGAACTTTAAGGAAGGAGAAGCTCTATTGTAAGCTATCTAAATGCGAATTCTTCTTAGACAAAGTGGATTTTCTAGGCCATGTTGTCACATGAGAAAGAATTTTGGTGGATCCAATGAAGATAGCTGCTATTGAGAAGTGGACTACACCAAGTTCAGTTGCAGAAATTAGAAGCTTCTTGGGCTTAGCTGGCTACTACAGGAAATTTGTAAAGGATTTCTCCAGGATTGCTGAACCGATGACGTAGCTCACCAGGAAGAACGAAAATTTTTTTTTGTCTGAAGCTTTCCAGTCAGCATTTGAGGAACTGAAGAAGAGGCTTACAACGACGCCGTTACTTGTGCTACCCTCAGGTACCGGCGGTTTCTCAATTTACAGTGATGCTTCCGGTAAATGATTGGGTTGTGTTCTTTAACAACACGGAAAAGTAATTGCTTACACATCTAGGCAATTACGGACTCATGAGAAGAACTATCCCACGCATGATTTGGAGCTTGCAGCGGTTATATTTGCATTCAAGCTGTGGAAGCACTACCTCTATGAAGAGAGAGTACAAATATTTATAGACCACAAAAGTCGTAAATATGTTTTCACTCAGAAGGAGCTGAACATGCAACAGATATGATAGCTGGAGCTGATGAAGGATTTCGACATCAACCTGCAGTATCATCCGGGTAAGGCTAATGTTGTTGCAGATGCACTTAGTCGATACCCAATGGCGATGTTCTTGACCAAGGAACGACACTTGCTAGAAGACATGAAAAACCTTGGACTGGAGATTGTACTGCCCGAAGAAGAAATAAAGAAACTGGGAAGAGAAGCCATTGTACCAGGAGCTGATTCATCAATGATGCAGTTGCAAGTACGTTCAAGTCTAATGGACAGAGTTAAGGAGACACAATTCCAAGACGAGACGCTTTGCAAACTCAGAGATCAAGTGCTGGCAGGAACACTTGAAGGATTCTCAATCGCCAGCGACGGAGCACTGAGGCACGGTACGAGACTTTACGTACCAACTGGCGAACTGAGGAACGAGCTTATGCAAGAAGCGCACCAGTCGCAGTATTCCATACATCCAGGAGCTAACAAAATATATCGGGATATGCGTACTATAGTGTGGTGGTACAGAATGAAGAAGGATGTATCCAAGCATGTAGCTAGATGCTTAATTTGTCAACATGTGAAAGCTAGCAGACAGAGACCAGCATGACTGTTGCAGCCGCTAGACATCCCGGAGTTGAAATGGGAACACTTTGTAATGCCCTGCTCCGCACGGTGCATTACGATGAGTCGTTGACTCGAAGAGTTGCGTTGACCCGATGAGGTATCGATGCGAATCGATGCAAGTATTACGTTGGCCAAAGATAAGCTTTAAGTCGATTGGAATATATGAATCGAATTGATGCAAAGGATAAGCCCCGTTGAGCAAGTGCTAATTTTAGTTGATCTGGTGTGCAGGCTATGCTTTTACGCTGGACGATAAGAGGTCGGCATTTTGCCTTATGCAATGAAGTATCCGCAAAACCAAATCGTGGCCTTACAACGGATTATGGCATGGGCATGATAGGCCAAATCAACCGAGTAGTTCAAAAGAATGGCTAAGTCCGGGAGTTAGCTATGCGATCGAGTTATGGAAGCGAGACGCTTCAATCAACGAGACGGCAAGGCATATCGGCTTAAGGTGGACGGGTTCTTGACTCTCTCTCCCTACTCCTTCACGTCAAATAAAATATATCATTGTATGTGTAAGATGTTATCGAGTTAGCGAGCGTGGCTCGGGCGACAAAAGGTCTGAGTATGTGTCGAACACTAAGATAGAACATTGAACAATCGAACAATCAAAGCGACGTGCATCAAGTATATGGGTCGCAGTAGGGCAACGATGGTAGAACATTGAAAGACGATATTGAGATGTGCATCATGTGTACGACTCCGAGAACATTGAACACTAGGCGTAGAACATTGATTACGGCGCTGAGCGTACCTTCGTGCACGGAAGCTAGGGAATAACTAAGTAACTACGGAATTATGCTATGAGAATAACTTACGAATGGTACGCGTTGAATTCAAGTACGAGATGTCTAAGCCGTTGGGCGTCGTGCATCAATATGGATGTGTTGGGGCATAACGCCGACGGAGCTCTCCATATGGATGGTGGATTATGTTTATGAGACGGGACTATGTTTATGGAACGAGACTATGTTTATGGAACACGAGATGGATTGGAATGTATGACTTGTATGCTATGGTACGTATTGCATGGTCAATGGACTCGGATTGCCTGTGCACGGGTGCGGCTTCCCTCGGACGGTTACGCCGGGGCACCGGGACCGTTCGGCCTAGGAGGGAATTTTGTGTGGTATTTATGGTGCACATCATTCGGACAGATTACGACCGTCTAGTGCTGTGATAAGCTATGATATCCGTAAGTTTAGGATCCTTCGGATACTGGGCTAGCAACCCGTATCGAAGTGATCGTAGGCTTACACATAAGATATGCCAAGTCCATTACGGTGCGAAACACCGTGACCTTCATATAGTTAGGGCCGGTGGGCTGAGATGAGAGTTGGGTGCAGGCGCAGGGCCTGCGACCCTTATACATTGTCTAAGTTTATGGTTGGTTGCATTGATGAATCGTGTGATTGGTTATGTAAGTTCTAACCATTGTAGGCTAGGCAAAAATGGGACGGAGATGAGCACGAACACTATGATTATGTTCAGATTATGCCTAATTGTATCTGCTGCAGGAACATGGTAGTGGACACATTATGATAAAGTTGCTATACGTAAATATTGCCATAAAACTGATCCTAAGGCTAAATAGAAAGATCACAAATTAAGATACATGTTTCACTAAATGTATTTAGTGTTTGGTTTGGGTGCGAGCGGGTCTTGATCAGTGCGAAGCGAGGACGAAAGCACTAATCTCCCACTAGTTTATGTGCAGGCTCAGGTTATGATTAGCTCGGGGCGGGGCTTGGCTTGGACGTGCCGAGGCATGGAGTCCTTGGCGTTCAAGAGGAGCTACCGCATAGTCGTTCGAACTTGCGACATGGAAATGTTCGGCCGAAGACTACTTGGTGGCTATAAAGAGGCATAATGTATGGAACCATGTAATCCTTTGTGAGCTAGAGAGATCATGAGCGTTGTAGCCAATTGGCATATTAAGTTGGGCTATTCAGAGCCTTGTAACCTTCAGTTCATTATGAATAAAAGAGATTCTTGTTGTATTCTTTGTTTCCTTCCGCTGCTTATGTTAAGACTTGGAGATAATCACTATATGAACCGTTATCTTGCCTTGCACGAGCGCAACTCCAGGCTCGTGCGGCATCATGCCCCAGCGAGGACGATAATTCGGGTAAAATCTAGCGAGGACGAGCGATTTCCCGGATCGGGACGTGATAAGTTGGTATCAGAGCG
This sequence comes from Iris pallida, assembly GCA_029216955.1. Taxonomy (NCBI): domain Eukaryota; kingdom Viridiplantae; phylum Streptophyta; class Magnoliopsida; order Asparagales; family Iridaceae; genus Iris; species Iris pallida. The sequence continues at coordinate 3,417,357 of JANAVB010040417.1, forward strand.
GTTCCATCCTTTGGACCGTGCATGAATCTCTTTGACCCTCAGTTGCTTCGTTATCGAATTCAGTTGACTCTAAGTTGTTTTCGCAACCGCATGGCTCATGGATCTGCTCGACGCTACATTGGATGTTCCATACAATAATTCTATATTAAGTGCGTACGTCTGCCACAAGTATGTTGTGACTATTACGCTATCTCCGGGTGCCATCAGAGAATGTTGGTTGCACGAAGTGCAACGGGTTATGAGATTATGGTTTTCTGAAGTGCAAGAAAGTTGTGAATGTTGATTGCACGAAGTGCAACGAATATGGTGATGTTGGTTGCATGAAGTGCAATGGTATGCATATTGTCGGTTGCACGAAGTACGAGGAGTTATGTATTGTTGGTCGCACGAAGTGCGAGGAGATATGTGTTGTTGGTTGCACGAAGTGCAACAGGTCGATATGTGAGGCGATGCGTGTTATGTTGCTATGCAAACGGTTATGTGTTGTCGGTTGCACGGAGTGCAGCAAGTCATGAATCATTCGTTGCATCGGTGCAACGAGTCGATATGGTATGATGCGTGTTGTATGGCTATACGGATGGATAGCGATATGTTGGTCGAGATTGAGCAATGACCTTAAGTGTCGAGAGTGAATTGTTGCACGAGTTGCAATAAGCGAGATTAGAAGATCGTGGATGCGATAATAACGAGTCAAAATGGTCGCTAAGTCGAGTTTGTGTAGGCGAACATTTATGTTGGCTGTATGTTTGAGATGTGAATAAGCAAATGTTACGTGTATGATCGATATGATCGCCAAGATACGGTTAGAGTGAATGCGTGTCAAACTTGAGCGAACGCTAGAGCTGGGATCGGAAGGATCGCCATACGGGATAGTTGATTGAGGAATAGATGTCGGACCTATGCAGAATGTAATGTCGAGTAATGACTCGATTTCGAGTGGTATATGCAATACCGCTCATGCGAGCAAGTATAGCGAAGTATTGTATCGATAACGATAGGCTCGAGCCGGAGTGGTATATGGAATACCACTTAGCGATAGCTATGTTAAGTCGGTTGGTGACTTGCGATAGGTTACATCGAGACAATTGTATTGTTACGATATGTTTGTCCTCAACAGACGGAGTAGTATCGAGACTTGAGTGGGAATGACTCGATAAAAGTCGATACGAGTATGCCTCGATGAATTGAGTTGAATGAGTATGTGTGAAGTCGTACCTATGGATGATATGTCGGACGAGGAGTCCTTAAGTGTAAGTCGAACGATAGGCTGAGCATAGCGAAGGAATATTACGTTGAGGTAATATTTGACTCGATCGAATTTGCGTTGAATTAAGTCAGTACGAAAACCATTCGGAATGAATTGAGTAGGTACGAAGAAATTGTGTGAACGAATTTGAGTTAGTGCGAGGAGTCGGTAGCACGATTTTGGAAGTGCGAGCTAGGGATATGAGAATGGATATGTGAATTGGAAATGGTGTCGCAATTATGGTAGTTAGTTATAACGGAATAAATCTGGATGTGTGCAAGACTTGATTCGTATTCGAGTTCGGATAATGGCAATGATTGTAACGAATTTGAGTTTATGAGAAAGGAAGATGTTCAAGTTATGCATATCGACGATGGTATTGAGGCGTATCAAAGATGATATGCAATAACTCGAGGATACTCTGATCGAATGAATGAAAATTTATGTTGAACATTGTTGTTGGATGAATAAGATACAAGTTAAGTGGATGGTAGTTTGGACGGTAACGATAGGAATGCTTCGAAAAAATTCAAGAGTAGATGGATATTACTTGGACGAAAATGAAGGTGTATGGATTGATTCGTGGATAACCACTATGTTGACATTCTTGTCTTATGCGAGTGCAACTTCAGTACCGCACATGCGTCACGCCAAATTAGGACGATCATTCCGTGTGAGCGCTGGTATGGTGATTCATCCAGTGGGGGTGATTGAACTTGCAAGGCGTGGCAAATTGGATTTAGACTTGTGGTTTGATGCGAAAGTTATTCGAGGATGGTTTCGATGAGTATGGAATGTGTTAAGCTATGATCACGAATAAGTAAACTCGAACGTGAGGCAAGTGGATGTCATACGATTAGCAAGAATAGTCGACGGTAATACATGAGTGATTCGAGTAGTAACGGCGTGCAATGGGCATAAGTGATTCGAGTAGTTAACGGCGCATCAGTTGCGCGGGGATAGATAAATCATGGATGGGTAAATTATGCTGGATTGGATGAAGTCGCATAAGAATTGTCGGGAATTGATTTGGCTCCGCGATAGGATATAGCATGGTTCGTTGTAACTGTCCCTCGTTGATGATCTTCAATTATCGAGCGTAGTTTCGGGACAGATGACCCTAGAAGACTTGACCGCCAAATCAAGTGAATATTGAAGTCCCATAGGATGACCCAACAAAGTCGTATGAGAAATTACGTCGATGATAAAGGATGATGTAGTGCATATTGAGGATAAGTCTAAGCGATTATGTATCGAGTTTCAGAAGTTAGCGAGCAGCCTTCGACGGGATCGATATGGTTAGAAAATTTATGGTCAATCGAATGAGTGCGCGTATAGACTCGGTTGGGCGATGATCGAATAGATGTCGAAGAACGTGCTTATTATAGTGATGCGGTAAGGCGATTGCAAGGATTCTGCAATACGCGAGAGCGACGGATAGTAGAATGACCCTAAGAGTTATGTCGTAGATTGGTTTGAGTAACGGTTAGACTATGTGTGTTGAGCGCACGATTTATGTTATGGAACGAACTAGTCGAGATTGATTCGAAATTGAGTAAAGGATTCGTACTCGGACGAGAATCGTAGATGAGCGTATCGTAAGAGACCTTGGGTCGGAAAGATTGTTGCCTTTGAGCATCGTAGACTCAAGTTGACCTCTTGTGTCGGGAGAGCGCGAGCACGATGTCTGCATAGGTTACCTAGCGGGGGTAGCTCCAGACGCGATGCGTAGGCAGTTCGAGAACATGGGTCGTATTGGGATAGTTGTGTGTGAGACTTAGTACGGATTGTAGGCGAAGGAATTGTGACATGTGGACGTAGTCCATGTCATTAAGGCCAAGTGTTATGAATGATTGGATGAAAGACTTGAGTTATGTGAGAGATAGGCAAACGGTTGGGCGAACAAGCATTGCAGAGAATTGTTGTGATCGGATGCGCAATGACTCGATGTAATGCGAGTATTAGGTGGCCGGCGAGAAACTTATGAGATCGAACTAATAGCTTCGAGTTAAGTTATGCGCAAGATGTTGGAAGATGATCGCATGTTATGGAATACACATACGAGGAGTATTTTGGGAATAGGCGCTAAGATATGACTAAGTCGAGTACGGACTGATTGGTGCTTGAGGATTTAAGTTAAGCTTGTTAGTTGTCCCGATATCCTACAACTGAGCTTGGCTGAAATACATATATTGGTGGGACGCCTAAAATATGTAAATGATCCAAACTAAGTTGTATGATTCCAACGATAGTAGCACGAGATCGTGAAACGATCTAGCGAGACACTTGGATTAAGTGTTGGTTTCGGTTCGAGGACGAACCTGATTTTGAGTGGTATATTATGTAATGCCCTGCTCCGCACGGTGCATTACGATGAGTCGTTGATTCGAAGAGTTGCGTTGACCCGATGAGGTATCGATGCGAATCGATGCAAGTGTTACGTTGGCCAAGGGTAAGCTTTAAGTCGATTAGAATATATGAATCGAATCGATGCAAAGGATAAGCCCTGTTGAGCAAGTGCTAATTTTAGTTGATCTGGTGTGCAGGCTATGCTTTTATGCTGGACGATAAGAGGTCGACATTTTGCCTTATGCAATAAAGTGTCTGCAAAACCAAATCGTGGCCTTACAACGGATTGTGGCATGGGCGTGATAGGCCAAATCAACCGAGTAGTTCAAAGGAATGGCTAAGTCCGGGAGTTAGCTATACGATCGAGTTATGGAAGCGAGACGCTTCAATCGACGAGACGGCAAGGCGTATCGGCTTAAGGTGGGCGGGTTCTTGACTCTCTCTCCCTACTCCTTCACGTCAAATAAAATATATCATTGTATGCATAAGATGTTATCGAGTTAACGAGCGTGGCTCGGGCGACGAAAGGTCTGAGTATGTGTCGAACACTAAGATAGAACATTGAACAATCGAACAATCGAAGCGACGTGCATCAAGTGTACGGGTCGGGGTAGGGCAATGATGGTAGAACATTGAAAGACGATATTGAGATGTGCATCATGTGCACGGCTCCGAGAACATTGAACACTAGGCGTAGAATATTGATTACGGCGCTGAGCGTGCCTTCGTGCACGGAAGCTAGGGAATAACTAAGTAACTATGGAATTATGCTATGAAAATAACTTACGAATGGTACGCATTGAATGCAAGTACAAGATGTCTAAGCCGTTGGGCGTCGTGCATCAATATGGATGTGTTGGGGCATAACGCCGACGGAGCTCCCCATATGGATGGTGGATTATGTTTATGAGACGGGACTATGTTTATGGAACGGGACTATGTTTATGGAACACGAGATGGATTGGAATGTATGACTTGTATGCTATGGTACGTATTGTATGGTCAATGGACTCTGATTGCCCGTGCACGGGTGCGGCTTCCCTCGGACGGTTACGCCGGGGCACCGGGACCGTTCGGCCTAGGAGGGAATTATGTGTGGTATTTATGGTACACATCATTCGGACGGATTGCGACCGTCCAGTGCTGTGATAAGCTATAATATCCGTAAGTTTAGGATCCTTCGGATACTGGGCTAGCAATCCGTATCGAAGTGATCGTAGGCTTACACATAAGATATGCCAAGTCCATTACGGTGCGAAACACCGTGACCTTCATATAGTTAGGGCCGATGGGCTGAGATGAGAGTTGGGTGCATGCGCAGGGCCTACGACCCTTATGCATTGTCTAAGTTTATGGTTGGTTGCTTTGATGAATCGTGTGATTGGTTATGTAAGTTCTAACCATTGTAGGCTAGACGAAAATGGAACGGAGATGAGAACGAATACTATGATTATGTTCAGATTATGCCTAACTGTATCTGCTGTAGGAACACGGTAGTAGACACATTATGATAAAGTTGCTATGCGTAAACATTGCCATGAAACTGATCCTAAGGCTAAATAGAAAGATCACAAATTAAGATGCGTGTTTCACTAAATGTATTTAGTGTTTGGTTTGGGTGCGAGCGGGTCTTGATCAGTGCGAAGTGAGGACGAAAGCACTAATCCCCTACTAGTTTATATACAGGCTCAGGTTATGATCAGCTTGGGGCGGGGCTTGGCTTGGACGTGCCGAGGCATGGAGTCCTTTGTGTTCAAGAGGAGCTACCGCATAGACGTTCGGACTAGCAACATGGAAATATTCGGCCGAAGACTACTTGGTAGCTATAAAGAGGCATAATATATGGAACAATGTAATCCTTTGTGAGCTAGAGAGATCATGAGCATTGTAGCCAATTGGCATATTAAGTTGGGCTATTCAGATCCTTGTAACCTTCAGTTAATTATGAATAAAAAAGATTTTTGTTGTATTCTTTGTTTCCTTTCGCTGCTTATGTTAAGACTTGGAGATAATTACTATGTGAACCGTTATCTTGCCTTGCACGAGCGTAACTTCAGGCTCGTGCGGCATCACGTCCCAGCGAGGACGATGATTCGGGTAAAATTCAGCGAGGACTAGCGATTTCTCGGATCGGGGCGTGACACACTTGACGATGGACTTTGTGTCAGGACTACCTCGATCCCAAGGAGGGAAGGATGCCATATGGGTTATCCACCGAGAAGTTGGCGGCATTGTACATACGGCACATCAACCGAATTCATGATGTTCCGGTAAGTATCGTATCTGACAGGAATACCAGATTCACCTCTCACTTTTGGAAGAGCTTGCACGACAGTTTGGGAACGCAACTGAAGTTCAGCACCGCCTTCCATCCCCAGACTGACGGACAATCAGAGAGAACAATCCAGACGCTAGAAGACATGCTGAGATCTTACGTCTTGGAATTTGGAGGGTCTTGGGAAGACCATTTGCACTTGGTAGAGTTCTCCTACAACAGCAGCTACCAAGCTAGTATCGGTATGACTCCGTTCGAGGCACTATATGGACGTCACTGCCGCACCCCACTTGCTTGGGACGACGTAGAAGAAAGGGTATTGCTTGGACCTGAGATGGTAACCGATGCAGCAAATAAGGTAAAGATGATTAGAGACAAGCTCAGGATTGCCCAGGACAAACATAAGCATTGGGCAGATAGCAGCCGACGGCCGTTGGAGTTTGAAGAAGGTGAAAGTGTGTTCGTGAAGATCTCCTCTACCAGAGGAACCATCCGTTTCGGCAGAGCAGGAAAGCTAAGATCCAGGTATATTGGTCCTTTTGAAGTACTGAACAGGATTGGAGAAGTAGCTTATCGGGTGGCTCTATCCCCAAGTCTCGAAGGCGTCCACAACGTCTTCCATGTTTCGCAGCTGAGACGCAACATCCCGGACCCGAGCCACATCTTAGATCATTCGAAGCTGGAGATTGGACCCACCCTCAAGTACCAGAGAAGCTAGTGGCGATATTAGACAGAGGAGAGAAGAGAACCAGGAATTCTGTGACGCCGATAGTCAGAGTTATATGGCGGCACAACTCCCCAGGCGAGTCTACCTGGGAGCGAGAAGATAAGATGCGGAAGCAGTATCCGTATCTGTTTGAAACTTGAGGTAACCCCTAACCCTGCCTTTAATTTCGAGGACAAAATTTTCTAAGGAGGGAAGGTTGTGAAACCCGAAATTTTTGGAATTATTAATTGTTGAATTTTATTTGTCTGTAGCGTAATCTTAGTCTTAGTACTACTACTACTACTACTACTACTACTACTACTACTACTACTACTACTACTACTACTATTATTATTATTATTATTATTATAGTCGGATCAGGAAAATATTATTTTTAAAATTAATTGTTGGATTTTTATTTGTGGCCTGTCCTGATCCAGCGTCCGGGGTCCGACCCCGAGTCCGAACACCAGTTCCCGTTTTTCGAACCCATCATTAGATTTTCTATTAAACCTAATATTATAAAACGCATTACTCATTATATCTATACATATATATACATATATATATATATATATATATAGTTGGTTTAATAAATAAAAAAAATGTCCTAAAACCTATTTACTACCCATGACCAGGACCACCCCCCCTAACCGCTGGATCCATTCTCTTCCCCCACGTTCCCACATACTCCTCACTCCTCTCTCCTTAAAACACTCCTCACCAAACTTTTCATTCAAAAAAAAACCCACCAGCACACACCATCCCAACCATCTCCATTCCCATCACTCCACTTCCCAGAGCCCTAGCTCAGCTGACCCCTCCTTTCCCCGAGGCCGCTGTCGATCCCTCCGACCCGAGCCAGCCCACGCGCCGTTCCCCGAGGCCGCGCCTGTCTCCGACCCGAGCCAGCCGCACGTCGTTCCCCGTGGCCGGCGCCCGTCCGCGACCTTCCGGTGGCCCGCCTCTGCCCGAGCCTCCGCTCGGCCGCCGTGCCCTAGCCGCCCCGACCGGAGCCTCGCCTCCGCCCGTTGTTCCGGACCCCCTCGAGCCTGACGCCAACGCCTCCGCCCGCTTTCCCCTGTCCGGAGCCGAGCCCTAGCTCCGGCCGTCCGATCGCCTCGGCTTCGCCTCCCGGTAACCCCCTGCGTGCTATCCCGCCGCAGCCGCCTCCCAGCGGCCTCAGTCCCCGCGCGCTCATGAGCTGCCCCTGTGGCCGGGCTGTCCCGAGTCTATCCCTATCCGTGCTTTCCGCGGCCTCGTCGATCCCCTGACCCGTGGCCCGCCGCTGTTTCGGCTTTCCTGTGCCGCTGTCCGCGTTCCCGTGCGCTGTCGAGGATTTCTTTTATACATCTGAGAGCTCTAGCCGAGCACCCCGAGGTATAATCCCGTGTTCCTGTGTCCCTCCCGTAGATAGTCGGTGATGACGTGGTCCCGACCCTGTTACGGGAATCGGTATTTGATATTGTTGCGTAAGGGGATACGCGGTTTCGTTGGTTACGTCGCGGCGTAGTTTCTTTTTGGTACTGTGGATTATTTCTTTTGGGTCTGGGTATTATTTTGTGTGTTATGGTTTAATCCCTTGGGTTGGTTATTGCTTGGGATTTATGTGCTGTGTGTTTGTATCTTAGGCTATGACTTGCCTTGGTGGCTTTGGAGATTGGTATTTGGGTGGTGTGGTTTTGAGTGCTGTTTAGTATTTTAGGTTGTTGTTGGTGTGGGTTTTGTACTGCCTATGTGGCTAGGTCGTCCTAGTTACAGAGGAGGTGCTGCCCAAATTTTTGGAAAAGTATTTAAAAATGATATTTTATAAGATCAGTAATTTTTGTATATCAAAACCTATTTCTAAAACCCTGGTCCTTGCAAATAGTTTCATTAGTTTTGATTTAGTTTAAAGTGTTGGTTGGTTAGTTTCTGTATCCCCTGTAGGCGGATGAGCCTCGGGGACACGCAAACGCTACAGGATTTCCTGTACGTTGAGGCGTTAGCCAGCAACGTGAGAATTGTATGACCAAGTCTGAGACGCCCCATTTTTCTATAAATTATATTTAATTACATTTTATTTTAGAACTAGTTACTAGCCTCTAGTATTTTTGGTGCAGGGCTTCGGCCTCCTGACTGGACCGCTTCACGGCATTCAGAGCTTGTCACTCCCCGATTCCGTAGAATCGATAGTCGTCCCCCGGGCGTGATGTCGTACGAACCTAAGTTGCGATCGCACAAGGCGTAGTCATAAGGTCATCCGAAACACAACATCAAGTTAGAGTACGCAGATAAATTGATTGACACATTTGAAATAGAAGTAGACTTTTCATTGATATTAACATTTCATTTATATTGACTCCATTACAATCATTGTCATGCAGGCTACAACATGACTCGACTTACAAAATCAACGCTGATGAGATAGTCATTCCATACATTACATCCCCTTTTTACAAGCAAAAACCAATACACATTTTCCACCTGCTATCGCGGGAAGTCGAGTCGTCATCTTTTCTTTTGGACTGAGTACGGGGTCTTCTTCAAAAGGAATCCAGAAACAAGCCTTTAACACACGGACGAGGCTTCAAAAGGGTTCCCGTCGCCTTGAGCTTTTAGGTGGCACGCCCTTCGTGGTTCGGGGTACTTGCGTGGAGAGCGAGGATCAGTACATTACACTTTGTACTGGTGTGTGGCAAATTAAGTTCCAAGCTCTCATTTGGTTGAAGAGTTTATATGACTTAGTTCATGAATGTTTCTAACCATCCTATTGAATTTCAAGCGAGCAATGACAAGCATAATGAAATTTACGTTGAACTTACCGCAGCGGACCGCGCTGCGCCTTATGAAACTTACCATGTTCTTCCCTGTCAATTGTTATCATTTTCATACCAAGGGCAATATTTCGTGTGGATGGTCACTGGCTCCCAGAGCCATCGTGGACTCCTCTATCTTTTGTTAGACGAGGTCCTTTCAGCGTGAGTAGCGAGCCCCGCTGCAAGTCCTCGTCTAACCCGTGCCCAGCACAGCTAATTACTTGTTTCCTTTTTTGGCCGCAACGGTCCCGTGGCATCGGGTTGCCGTGCGGGGAAACGCTCACCTTGTCGACAAGTTGTCCATGACCGTGCAAAGACATGTTTTTAGTTGTTAAGACATAGCCTACCTTTTCTTTGTAAACTTGCTCATTCATTCGTGTCCGTGCACTTGCATTTATCTTTTCATTCGCAACAGCACTATCGATTTTTCCTAAGAAGGGGGTCGAGAAGAGAAGGGTCAGCCACTCACCTTGAGTTTACTTCAGGTAAGAGAACTCGTTGGTCGTGCTAGACGTCGCCTACGCGATTACCTGAAATCGCACAAGCAACCGATTAGAACACTGCATTATTCAAGAAGTTTGATAGGAAATGCGAGTTCGAAATGCAACCCATGAAACCATCGAAAACATTCACGAAAATGCATTCAGAAAACAAAGCCAAAACCAACGCAAGCGGCGTGAAAAATAGAGCAACGGGAGGTCTCTTCCGACTCAGCCGTAGAGTCAATCCTTGAGGCGCAACCCGCTGAATATGGGACTTGGTTCCGAAGAAGCCATTCCATAACGGGGAATGGATCTTAATTCAACCGTTCACGTTCGATCGACTCGATCGATCCCGACCTATCGGTCTTGACCGAATCGATAGCGACAGTGTTCCTTTCTCGCGCACCCCGTGGACGGAGTACGAGGCACGATGTAGGGACGGGGCACTACACCATAACCAACTAAGAAAAAGTTTCGTCCTCGAAACTTAAGAACAGAACCTACCTCTACGAGAACAATGAAGGGAACTTCTCCTTCATTTCTGACTCAAGCTCCCACGTCGACTCCCCGACCGAATGGTTTCTCCAGAGGACGTGAACAAGAGGGATCGCTCGATTCCGCAGCAGCTTATCCTTGTGTTCTAAGATTTGAACTGGCTCTTCAACGTAGGATAAGTCAGACTTCAGCTCCAGCTGGCCAAAATCTACCACGTGGCTAGGGTCGTGTACGTACTTCCATAAGTGAGAGACGTGGAAGACATTGTGCACACCTTCAAGCGCCAGTGGTAGGGCAATTTTATAGGCCACTGGGGCGACCCGCTCGAGTATCTCGAACGGCCCAACGAATCTCGAACTCAGCTTTCCCTTCGCGTCGAACCGAGTAACTCCTCGCATGGGTGACACCTTCAGGAACACGTGATCGTCCACCTGGAACTCAAGCGGTCTTCGATGGGTGTCGGCGTAGCTCTTTTGTCGACTCAGTACAATCTTTAGTCTTTCCCAAATTAGCTTGACTTTCTGTACGGTCTGTTCCACCAGCTCCTTGTCATGACCCGCACCCACTGTGAGGGTACGAGTACGTAACAGCGCCTAGCCTACGCCGCAGTGTCGGCGGTAGAACGCTGTTCTCAGTCTCTAACTAATCATCAACTCATGCAGTATATAATGTACTCATCATGATCAACTCCGAACGGAGGACAAGTATAAGATATGGTGTAACTCAATCACAGTCTAAGCACGATAAGATAACACCGAATATAACTAAGAAATTGAAGACAACAAAACTACTAATAAAATAACAACAAACTCAAACAATCTCAAATACATCTCAAGTCTCAAATCTCTATATACAACTCCAGTTCTAAACAGGAAAACTAAAAACAAAGCAAACTAGCTAAACTCCCATCACTCCTGAGTGTCGAGGCCATAGGTAGCTAAGCCATCTCCTCAGTAAAATGTAGGGCCTGTGTCCTCAGGGCAATCATCTGTAAAATTTTCAACAGGTCCAGTCAGGACAAGAACGAGCACAATCTCATCTAGAAAACCTAAGTAAATGACAGAGAACTATAAAGCAGTTATAGGCAGTTGTATTGATGAATATGGCAGTTTAATTTTCAGGTGATGGTATAGAGAGACAGATAAAGTAAAAAGAAAGTAAGTAACTAAACAAGAAGAGAAGCATAGCAAGAAGACTGTAAAATAAGATCTAGCTGAACTAGAATAACATAATGAGTTCAGATGGTACAATATAAGTCGAATGTAATCCCAATATGAATCTAATATAAGATGAGTCGAATGTAATTCTAATCATTATTCTAATAAGGTGAATCGAATAGGTGATACGAATAAGGATACGAATAGTGATTCACATGATGTTCTAATATGATTCGAATAATTCTCCAAGTGTGTTTTAAAATACTTAGTTAGACATGTAAACGGCTAAGGGTAAATACGGCACATCACACACCTGGCCGGGTGTGGATGGCTATCGTTCGATATATTCACAGGGGGGTTCGAATAGTGGGAATGTTCCATGTCTAATCAGTATTTCTCCGCCCATCTAATACAAATGAATCCAAAATCCTACACATCATTCGAATAAAGTCCAACCAACATATGAAGATACGAATAGGTGGTTCGAATAGTGATTCGTATGGTGATTCGAATAATAGAGGTAAGACGAGTAAGTAGTGTGTCGTATACATGGATTCAGAAATAAAAATACGTTTTAACAGAGAATCACATACAGCTAACTAGAACTGAAGTACAGTAATTACAAATAAATGAGAGAACTATCAAGAATGTACTCGCCTGCTACTCTGAAAAGAGTAGTGTAATATCAGATGCCCTGCACCAGAGTAACAATGTCCTAAACGAGGAATACAGGTTATAATATGTTCAAAATAAGACAGATGAAGTCTATGATCATCTACATGATTCTCTAGGTCAAACTAGGTCAGCAACAAGGCTATTGGTCAAATCTAGGTCAATCTAAGATATACTAACCTCATTCTAACCCATATACTAGTATAATTTGATGCCTCATATATATATCAATATATACATACACCCAAAGCCTATAGTCCAGATATAAATAGCCTCTCATATATATAATTTTATTAGTGATATAATTAACACACCTTCTATAATATAGACTACATGACAATATCTCAAATAGGTGTACCTATATATATATATATATATATAGATATATATATATATATAATTATATATATATTGTTATATATAATATTATTATATATATATATATATATAATCTATATATATATATTTTTCTTTATTAATTATATATATATAATATATATATATATATATATATATTATATATATATATATATATATTTATATATACTATATATATATACATATATATATTATATCCAAGAAAAAATATATAATATAATTATATATATATTATATATATATATAGATATATCCAAGAAAGAAATATATATATATATATATATATATATATATATATATATATTATATATATATATATTTTCTTTCTTGGATATATATATATATATATATACATAGGGTGATAGGGCATATGTGTGTTTGTGTACATGAGAGGGTGTGTAGGGTGTGAGCTTGAGGGTTCATTTTAGTTTGTGTGTGATAGTGTTGAGGCAAATGTGAGAGTGTAATGATTTTAGAATGTGTGCATTGTATATGTGTAGACATGTGTGTGTGGGTATAGGTTAAAGGGTTATGATATAGTGTGTGTGTGTGTCACATGAGGCATGAGGAAAGATCCTGAAATCAGTGAGCACCTAAAGAAAACAGGAAAATAGGGATTACATAGGAAAATCAGTGGAATACATATGTGCTCATGTGTGTGTGTTAGGCAGCACTGGACAGTGTATGTGTAGCATGAGTGAGCCAAAGTGTGGGTGTTAGCATTAACATAGGTCTGATATCCTAAGGCTGAAACACACTAATCCTTAACAAGTTAGGACTGATCCCCTATTACCTAAACTCGAGCCTTCAATGCTCTCACACATGTAAACCAAATCAGCACACCCTCAAAGTCACTAAACTCCTTGAATCCCACAGACCTTTCCAAGCCCTGCACCCTCCTCTAACTCCTAATTTGTAAGCCAACCCTCTACTCTAGTACACCAATTATTATAGCTACAAAACTCATTCAAAAGACACACACACACAGCCAATGTAGGTAAAATTGAACACTACATAACCTGCAGGGGAGTAAAAAGGGTATGGAACATGACAGAAGTGTCAAATGTCTCAGAAAAAAAGTAAAATGCAGTGTATTATGGGAACATTGTTCTCAGGAATGTGGACATGATGTGTACAGCACAAGGCTCGACTGAAATTAATGCAGGCAGATATGTGGGCACTGTTGTGTATGAAGTACAAAGAAGGATGCAATGAGGGTATCAGGTAAATGCAGGACAAGGAAGTATCCCATGACTTCTCATATGTAGGACAACAAGGGGGCTGCACCAGTTCAATATCTGAATATGAAGTGCCCAATAGGTATTAGAGCAATGCAGGAAAGCACTTTGGATTGCAATTTCAGGAGAAAAGATATGTGTATACAGGGTATGCAAGTAGTAATATGCAGTGAAATGCAACAAGTGTGCAGGAAATTAGGATAGGGTGTGTGTGACAGGTTCAGATTTATAGGTTCATGTATGCATGAGTGTGTGGCTCATGTGTCCCAGTGCGTGTGTGTGAGAGAGTGCAATGTGTCGAGTGAATCAGTGAATCGAGAGTGTCATCAGGAATTAATGGTGTGAGTGTTTCTCATTCAATTCAGTAGCACAATCTCAGGAAAACAATTTCAGATGACAGTTTGTGTAATAGGCAAATAATGAAACAGTTAACACATCAATTACATCCAAATTCGAACCCATTCCCAGCTTCAACAACATTCTCAGGTTCTCCCAACTGAGAACCTATATTCACAACTGTGAATAAACCTGAGAACAGGAATAAGGAATTTAAACAGATAAAGTTTTCAGTTATAAACCCAGGTTACCAACCACGGTTGACTAATCCTATTAAATCTCAGGAAAACAATATCAGTTATTGAAACCCAAACCAATTTGCAAAAACTAAACAATGATCCCCTTTCATTAGCAAAATCAAATTGAACTTGAACAACACCCATCAACATATAGATAAACTAAATAGCTACTTAACATGATTAAAATCAGTAGAAAATCAAACACAAACTCAGGAAAAACCCATTTTAAACACAGTATCAGAGTTTCAGAAACTCCTAGTGCAAAACCCAAACGACAATCAATTCGAATCAAAAAATGGGAAGATAAGGTGTACAGGCATAGGGCTATACCCCACGTGTCCTCACAAGCCTAGACATGTCCACGAAGTGGACACAATCGTGTCAAAATCAAAAAAGTAACTGTGTCAGAAAACAGACCAACATGGGCCTCGTGCAGCCGTGTCGAGCCCTCGTGCTCTCGACACAAGGCGACATGTGCCTCGTGCTCGTGCACGTGGGTTCGCCCATAGTAGACTAGGTGCACAAGTGTCTGCATTATGTCCAAATGCGTCGTGTCCCAGAAAACCGTGCGTATCAGACGCGTGTCTGTGCGTGTGTGCAACAGTGAGGAAAACAGTACGGGTCGAGAATCTCTCGAACCACTCAATGAAGTCCTATGAAATTTTACGTGCATGGTGTCAGTCACTAGGCCTCCGTGTCCACAAATTTTCAGGGCCTGAGTCGCCGTGTCGTGTCCGCTACAGTGCCCGAGCAGCAGGGCACTGTGCGTAGCCTGCTGCGTGCGTGTGCGTGTCCAAAATCGACACAAAAAAGACACAAAAATAACTCAGTCTTTACAAACATTGCTACTCATACCTAGATCTAGAGATCCATGAAATTAGAATTCAAAATACGAAAAATAAATCCTTTGTGGCATTTCGTCGAACACCTAGTATACCCACTGATACGTGTCCGATACGGACACGTATTGGACACGAAACCTAGCAATACCTATACCAGTAGTTAGGGTATTCCTAGGGCTTCCTATTCATGCAATTAAATCACTATTTTATGGAGAGATTAGGAATTGCCTATGTGTGTGAAAAAGCCCAAAAAGCTTCAAAGATGGGTGTTTCTCTTGCCACCCAAACTCCTCCAAATTGCTCCTCCACTGAAATTTCTCACCATAGTCAGGAAATACACAGAGATTAGGATCTATTGCAAGAAATTAGAAAAAAAAGGAGTTGAAATGGAGAAGTTATGGATTGGGAAAGAAAGGGTTTTACCTCTATTTCAAACTTTGCTATTTCCTAAAGGAGGCTAGCCCTAAGTGGTAGAGACATTAAATAGGGGTGTGGAACCCTAGGTGGCTGGCCATAAATGCTAGGGTTAGGGTTTTGGTTTCACGTTATGGGCCTCTATGGGCCTTAAGCCATAAGTCATGGTTTATGAAATCACAAGTCATTAACCAACCTATTCATTATCTCTATTTCCCCAATTTAATCCTAATGACTAGAGTATCATTAACTTAGGTTAACTAGGGTTTCATAATCTAACCAAGTGGTCATAACTAGGGTTAGCTTCTAGGCTAGTCCAGTAGGTCTCAACAAGTCAAGGTCAACCTATAATTCACCAATTCAATAAATCCCAAATAATTCAAATAAGTCAAAATAACCAAATTATCCTTAGACTAAAAATGATAATTAAATCATCCTAATGACACGGTTAGGCTCTAGGTCATGCAGTCTCTACAGTTTCACTAGCTGCACACCAAAATCACAAGTCATGACTTAAAACCATTTTTAAATAGTTTAAAAATAATTAAAAATCACCAAAAATCATAATGTGAAATAAATATCAATAAATAATAATTATAAATACAAAAATTCAAAATATCCTCATCTGGAAAATTGGGTGTTACACTCCGGGCCGAGTACCTGCCGTTCCCCGACTTCATCCCATCAAATGGGCGATCTGCACTTCCGATCGTACAAAGCTTCATACGGCGCCATTTGGATGCTGGACTGGTAGCTATTGTTGTATGCAAATTCCGCCAGCGATAGGTGGACGTCCCAACTTGATTTGAAGTCAATTGCGCAGAGTCGTAGCATGTCTTCGAGAATCTGATTAACGCGCTCCGTTTGGCCGTCGTCTGAGGATGGTAAGCTGAGCTGAACTGCAACTTGGTACCCAGCGCCGACTGAAGGCTACTCCAAAATTGTGACGTGAACCGTGAATCCCGATCAGAGACGATGGATACTGGAACTCCGTGCAGCTGTACTATCTCGTCAAGGTATATCTTCACCAGGCGATCAACGCTCCAACTAACTTTGATGGCAAGAAAGTGCGCTGACTTGGTTAATCGATCGACGATGACCCAGATGGCGTCGTTCTCCGTGTGTCTTCGACAGGCCAACAATAAAGTCCATAGTGACGTGATCCTATTTCACTCGGGAATAGCGAGGTTCTGCATCTCCCCGCCCGGTCGCTGATGCTCAGCTTTCACCTGATGACAGACCATGCATTGTGACACGAAGCGCCACATCTCTCTTCATCTCGTGCCACCATAAGGTCGTGCGGAGGTCCTTATACATCTTGGTACTGCCCGGATGCAAGGTATATTTTGCATAATGCGCCTCCGACATTATCTCCTTTCGTAGTTCTGAATCATCCGGAACACATAGTCGGCCGTTCAATCTCAGCACGCCGGTCTTATCTTCCGCAAAGTCGATCGCACTACCTATTGAAATTCGCTCGCACATCTTCTTCAGGTACGGATCATCCTTCTGAGAGGTCATGATCTTTTTCTGCAAACTCGGCTCTAACTGCAGCTGCGCCAATCGTATATCCCTGAATTGAACCCGGAGATCGATGTCCATTTCTTCTAGATCTTGTAGTAGTCTGCGGTTGATGGATAGCGAGGCAAGATATTTTCGACTCAGAGCGTCCGCCACCACATTTTCCTTGCCCGGTGTGTAGTCGATCGTCACGTCATAGTCTTTGATCAGTTCGAGCCAGTGCCTTGTTGCAAGTTCAATTCCTTCTGGGTGAAGAGATACTTGAGGCTCTTGTGGTCGGTATAGATCGCGTATGCCATGCTGTATAGATAGTGACGCCATAATTTCAACGCGAACACAATCTTCGCTAACTCTAAGTCGTGTGTAGGATAGTTCTTCTCGTGCGGCTTTAACTGTCTGGAGGCGAAGGATATCACCTTGTTTTGCTGCATGAGCACACATCCCAAGCCCTGGCCTGAAGCATCGCAGAATATCTGAAAATCCTCTGGCCCATCCGGAAGTGCGAGTATAGGTGCCGAAATTAGTCGCTGTTTTAGCTCCTGGAAGGAAGCTTCACAGTCATCCGACCACTCATACGCGACTCCCTTTTGAGTGAGGCGAGTCAATGGCGTTGCAATCTTCGCGAAGTCTTTCATAAAGCGTCGATAGTATCCCGCCAAACCAAGAAAGCTTTGAATCTCACTAGCAGACGCAGGCCGCTTCCAATCAGCAACAGCTTCCACTTTCTTCGGATCGACTGTAACGCCTTCGGACGAAATGATGTGACCAAGAAAGGATACGATGCTTAGCCAAAATTCGCACTTACTCTGCTTCGCATACAACTCATTCTCTCGAAGTGTCTGGAGCACGGCCTGTAGATGTTCTGCATGCGCCCTGTCCTTCGAGTAGACGAGAATATCGTCAATAAAGACTACCACAAATTTATCAAGGAAGGGTCGAAATACCCGATTCATTAGATCCATGAAGGCGGCGGGGGCATTCGTCAGGCCGAATGGCATCACCAGGAACTCGTAGTGGCCGTACCGAGTACGAAAGGCCGACTTTTGCACGTCGTCTGACTTGATCTTGAGTTGATGATAGCCCGAGCGGAGATCAATCTTCGAAAATACCGAGACGCCTTGCAGTTGATCGAATAAGTCGTCTATGCGGGGCAATGGATACTTTTTTCGGATGATGTCCTTGTTCAGCTCTCGGTAATCGACGCACAGACGCATGGACCCATCCTTCATCTTCACGAACAATACGGGCACTTCCACGGTAAAATACTAGGCCGAATAAATCCTCTGTCGAGTAACTCTTGTAACTGGACCTTGAGTTCCTTCAGCTCGGTGGGGGCCATTCTGTACGGGGCCTTGGAAATCGGTCAAGTATCGGGGAATGTATCGATGCTGAACTCGACTTCTCGGTCGGGGGGCATGCCGGGTAGCTCGTCCGGGAACACATCGGAAAATTCTGCCACAACGTCGGTCTGACCTGCGTTTGCACCATCCTGTCGCATGTCTCGAACGGACGCCAAATAGCCTTCGCACGCAGAATGCAGCATCCTCCGAACGGAAATTGTCGAGATCAGCATGCAGGTCGACGATGCCTCACCACACGAAAAGCAGAATTCAGGCACTCTTGGTATGCGAAAGGTGACCGTCTTTCCGGCGCAGTCTATGGTTGCGTTGCACGGCCCGAGCCAATCCATTCCCAGAATGATGTCAAAGTCCTTCATGTCTAGAACTATCACGTCCAGACCGATCTTTTGACCGCCGATACAGATAATTCCGCCGGTGCAGGCTAATTTTGTGAGAATTGGTGTGCCCTAAGGTGTACTTACGCTAAGGTCGAGATCTAATGATATTACAGAAAATTTGTACTCGGCGGTAAAGTCCGCCGATATAAAACTATGTGAAGCGTCTGAATCAAATAACACACAAGCAGGCTCATTATTGAATTTTAGTATACCTGACACTACTGTATCTGATGCCAACGCTTCGTCCCGAGTCATGGCGTAGACGCGGCCCTGAGTGTTGGGGCGACGATCTGGGCCACTTTGCGGTACGGGTTGAGTGGACAGAGGAGGTCGGCGCGCCTGTCCTCGATTCTCTTGACGGTGTTGTTGTGGCGGGGCGTTACGAGTCTGACGAAAGCTTGGACAGTTTTGAACCGTGTGACCCCTCTGTCCGCAAGCGAAACATTCAACATTGCGGTAATAGCAGTAGCTATCACGGTGCCCAAGTCGCCCGCAATTGGTGCACTTAGGTATCATTTTCTCACCCTTGTAGCCGCCGTTATTTGGACGCTTTGACGCGTAGTTGTTACCTCCCGTATAGCTAGGACATTTGTGATTGGAGTGGCGCACAACGTCGTCAGCACCGGAAGGATGTAGGTTCTCAAGGCGGAGAGCGTGATTCAGAGCCTCGCCCACGGTCTTGTACTCCGGGACCTCGACATGCGCACCGATAGAGTGTCGCAGACCCACTTCAAACCATCATACACGGCACTCTTCAGTAGGCAAAAACTGACTAGCAAACTTAGACAACTTATTGAATTCTGCGGCATACTATTCCACTGTCCGGCTCCCTTGCTTCAACTGCATGAATTCATTTTCCTTCGCTTGACGAATGGCTGACGAAAGTTACTGGACTTCAAAAGTTTTGCGGAACATGGCCCAAGATATCGGTGCGGTGGTATTGTCCGGTCGGATCGCTCGCTTGCACACGGCCCACCAGTCGTGTGCGTTCAACCGTAGTTGAAGTTGTGCGCAGGCAACTTGCTTTGATTCTTCAATGCCGAGAAGCTTGAAGTGATCTTCCAGCTCTTCCAACCAGTCGATCGACATAGAAGGGCCTTCAGTATCGCTGAAGGAAGTGCGGCACGCCTTCTTGAATTCTGACACTTCAAAGTTGTACTTTTTTGGTGCCGCTGGTTGACGCTCAGGCTCCTCTGTATCAACTTCAATGAGTTGGATCGTCGGCACGGTGGCAGTAGGTGCGGTGACGGTAGGCACAGTCGCAGAATTTTCGTTGGCCGCCATTGTCTGTACAATCTGCTGCAGGGTATCCAGCTGCTTTTGTTACGCCCTAGAACCAGAATACTGGAGAGCGGGGGCAGACATAGCCAGCTACGTATAATGAAATGGGATCCACTCTACTATACGGTCACGGCTGTGTAGAGTTACAAGCGAGTAAATAGAGTTACAAGATGTAAGATCACCAAATATACAATAGTAAGGCGTCCCAAACATTACATATTCAGCTGATCATGAAGCTAGTCGTTACAAAATATGAGAACTAGCAAGAGTTTTAGTCATACATAATCAACCCTAGGTTGCCAATCATGTTACAGCCCGTAGGCAGACAGTAAGTAAATGTACACGAGCTAACACTTGCTCGGCGGCTAAACGCCTCAAAAGAATAATTTTACAATAGAGTGGGAGAGCAAATAAATCCACTCGTTGCCCTGGTTACGCCTGGTGTTCACCATCGGGCTGGAAAACCGGTAGATCCTCTGGAGCTGCTCTGGTATCTGGCCATACAAAACCAGCTGGATCAGACCCCAAAAAGAGCAAGTGCCACAAAGGAGGCTTCACTTAAGAACCAAAACCAGCAAATTAGCACAAG